>JAQJVL010001362.1:0-203820 GCA_035578905.1 Stictocephala bisonia | reverse complement strand
ATATAAAAAATTTTTATCGAAATATATTAAGCATTTTTTAAATGGCCTTTAGTGAGTTCAATGTCCTTTTTTTATACAAGATATATTAATTTTTAAACATCTTAATTGTAAATAATAATATTTACTAACACTATACACGTATTGACATTTTAATAAACAGGTAAATAAAATCATGAAGGTATTTAAATATATAGCTTTCACTTCTTTGTAAGAACAGGGCAATTATAAACAGTATGTTAACAACCAGAATTTCAATAAATTTTTTACTTGACAATGATTAATTGACAATATATTCTGAATATTTCTAATATTAACCTAAGTAAATATTTATATGTAAGTGGAGACAGCTCAGTCGGCTAGTAACATATGGAAGATAAGCGACTAATTTGCACATGATCTCTATCAGGGACACACTCCACAAACATATATATTGAAGTTAGTTGGTACAAACACCCCATGAACCGATTGTGTGGTCAGTTCTGACGAGAGTTGGTAGTCTGATGTAGTCAACGACAGTGTTATTGCTTTGTACAATAATCACGACAAAACAGAGGTTTTAATGAATAATAATTTAAAACTTAGGAATTTTATGGAAGATTTTTAACTTTAAACTTTAACTTTAAGCTAAAATATTCCTTGAGTTTTTACTAAGGTAATTGAGTCCATCATTATGTAACATTACGGATAGAAGTGTAACATACTGTATTTTGATAAAAAACGTATAAATATACTTAGAGCCCTTTTGGCTCTACTTTGGGCTGAACTTGCCCAGCATTCTTATGAGTTTATTTTTAATTGTTATTCATTAATGAGCATGCTTGCTCAAAATATATTTAACAACTAACTGTATCAGTAAAGTCACATATAACCCACCTGTACTGTGCAAATACTCCAGAAAATTATTTCTGTGTTATTTATCTTATAATTTTAAATTATACTTTCTCATATATGACACGAGGGTCTACATCAGTATCAATTAAACATTATTGGAATCTTTGTACAGACTTTTGAATGTTGGAATAATGAAGTAATAAAAATAAAATACTAACTATGTTAAAAATAACCACCTATTTTCGTATTTAAAGAAATTAAATAAAAGAATAAAAATAGTATGAATCACTGTATATCGATAGTTATTTACTATATCGTTAACAATTTTAAGAATCTTAGCAGGATCTCTGAATACAGTTACAATTAAAAACATATTTTTAAAGATGTACATAAAATAGGAGCAAACATTGATGCAAGTTGTAGTCCAATGTGTACATGGTTTATAAACACTTACGTAATTTGACAATATACACAATACTTTACATAACCTATGAATATTTTGCTAATTAAATGATACATAAAATGAAACATACTAGTAAAATTAACGCCTTTGAGAAATTGTCTCGTATGGTTGAATCCATTGTAATTTCTTGAGTAACTACGTTCCCAAACAACAAAACCTTAATATAATCCATATATGTTAAAATTTTCATTCACAAGACATAATAATTTACAGTAAAACGTAATATATGTAGAATAAATGTTAACGTAAAGATAACTAGCTTTACCCAGCTCAACTCCATAGTAAAGAGTGATAACAGATTTTTCGTTGTCTGTGAACTATCCGATTTCAAGCGTGTCGAGTGGCTGTGAATCGGTGACGTTGCCAGATTGAACTCAATTAACACACATATGTGATTCGTCCAGTTTACCTAGTTAGAATGGAGAGGAGACAGATATTGCGGAAACGTCGCATCCTAATCACGGTCATGTATTGCGTGTTGCCTTCCAACTCCTTAAAACAGCTCTCACGCCCTTTTCGTATACTGTGAGCTGTCTTGGCAATAGTTATCTGTGATTAAAGACTACGTTTTTACATCAATTTTTTAAGTCAAGAGTCATAATACTTCTTTAATGACTCAGAACAGAAGTTTTTTAAGAAGACTTTTTAACCAACTCAGAAACAGCATATGTCATGTTAAAACTTCTTATTAAATATGTCTTTTGAACTAGTCAAAATATGATCTGGTTATACAACACACGATAGGCTCTACACATTTTTACCCACACGCAACAGAATTGTCCAATTTTGGAAAGGTGAAATTTTTTTGATAGAGGTATTTTTAGTGGGGGGTAGATAAAGAGATTGGGTGGTGTGTATGTGTGGTGTGACAAAAATTAAGTGGTAGAGAGGGTTTTGCAGCCCTTACTTCACCTCTTGTAAATGAAAAAAGACCCACCCGCCCATCCATACACATACAGTGGGTATGACCCACCCGCCCCCTATGCGCATACAGTGGTATGACCCACCCGCCCACCCATACACGTACAGTGGTATGACCCAAAACCCTTCAGCCATACGCAAAACAGTAGTATGACCCACCCGCCCACGCATACACATACAGTGGTGTTGACCCACCCGCCCTCCCATACACATACAGTTGTATTGACCCAAAAGCCCACCCATATGCATACGTTGGCACGTACAGTTTGGGGTGAGTTTTTGACAACGATTTGGATTCTGAATCTACTTTCGTTTTTTTGGTAAGAAAAAGCATGTAGAAAGGAAAGTTTCCACGCCTAATTTAGGTTACTTTACTACGTGGCTCAAGGCCACAACTAAAAAAAAAAGTTACACACTTAGCAAGATAACGTTACAAATATGGTTTAAAGAGGTTTTTGCAATTTCGAAATCCAGTCTATAGCACAGTGGTATTGACCCACCCGCCCACCCATACACGCACAGTGGTATCCACTTTTTATGACAGTTACGATAAAAAACTGGTGAGCACATGAATTTTAAATTTCAATATTCTTTCCACAATGCATGTTAGGATACCTTACCTCGTCAGGATAAAGTAATCTTCAAAAGGGATTGTTTGGGGTGGTATTGTTAACGAAATCCTTAAGGATACTTACTATATTGAGATTTTTACACAATAATGAACTGTGGATTAATTTTAAAAAGCCAAAGCATTTACTATAGACAATTTTATATGGAATTTTTTAATGTTTTTTCCCCTTTAAAAACTTATTACGAGGTGTCACCTTTTACATATATGCTTTTGTGTGAGTACTGACGACAGGGAAAACAATGTAACATAAAAATTTTCCTTTCGCTTGAATTCCTTCCAAATACTTGAGAAATATTCAAAATGGCCGCGAAGTAATTGCTTATGACAACTATGAATCTGGTCCATACAAACATTTTTAACACAGCAAAATATATGGAATAGTTCTTCACAGCCTTAAAAAAATACTTTGATAAATTTTAAATTTTTTAAAAATTATTTTCAATATTTTTATTTTTAATAAAAATCATTTTTGGAGACATTTTTTACTTCCAAAAAATTAAATAAGTTGTTATAATGACAAAAAAGTATAGATTAAAATAATGTTTACCTTTAAAATATGAAAATAATAGTGTTTTAATAAATCTATATAAATCTAATCACAACAAATATTCTATTCAAAACATTAAAATTGCAGGGAATATAAAATTACAAAAGACATATCTCTAAAGTAAAAAATCTAAATATTTATGATAAATAATAACCGTGAATCAGTAGCCTTCTCAAACACGTAACATGTAACCTGGGGACCAACGGCTTTACTTGACTTCCGAACCATGGTAGCGTCACATGGCAAGCACTGCTAGTATTATATTGGACCTGGACCATCTGAGGGGCCATCACATTAGCCCTTCAACTAATACGAACACTTATAAAATAATTATAAAGATATAAATATATTTAGGTTTTCCCTGGCAGCCCAATAAAGGGGAACCTAACTTCCCCTAATTAGAGTTGGCAAATAACATATTCAACATTTTTTAAACTGGCAGTTTATAAACTAAAACGAATAAACGAATAGCAAAAAAATTTGTATAACACGCCTACTTGAACCTTTTGTACATAATTTTAGCATAGATGAGTTCGAATACATTCTTTGGTATTTATCAACTAAACACAGTTCCATCTTGTGGTCTACTAACACCTACTTTTTATGGGTTAGTTGATACGGAAGTGTTAGTAATGACCTCCTTCCAAATCGGACAGCTGATTGCACTCAATAGTTTCCTTTGTTAGCATCACGTGTTTGTCGATAAAAATATAGTGAACGTCAGCCAACAAAGTGTATATTTCAATGTAAGGAGAACATGTATAGATTTTAATGTGGTCGAAAATTTTTACCATACCAAAACTAAAGTTATTTACAAAAGGGAAAGGCTGTAAGAACTTAGCCGTACAAAAATATCACGTGATTAACATTAATAAAAAACCTCTCTTTTTTAAAAATCCAAATAATGTTCATATGTTTTTAAAAAGCCTCACAAATATACATATTTCAATGGCTTATTTTTAAATTAGCAACAGATTCTCAGGTGTAAAATGGTAATAGTGTGACAAAACCATTAATTTATAGAGAACATCAATTTTGATTTTTTTTATTAATTGCTAATTTCTTGGATAAATTATCTAAGACAGTTCCAATTCCAGTAAATTTATTAAAAAAAGGTTATGGTAGTGCAGTAAATGTTAATACTATGTTTTTTTTTAATTTTAACCCCAAAATAGATAAAAACTGAGAGAGCGAGACTCAGGTTCGTATAGTATCACGGAAAATGAAGGCGCTACCTTTTAATTAATTAATTATATATTTAAAAATGAAGGCGCTACCCGCAATACAGTATTGAAATGCGGGACTTGCCTACTAAAACATGAAGGCGCTTTTTATTTATTAATAAATACACTGTTAGCCTACCTATTTTAAAATTTAAATTTTTTATTTAATTTTTCTCACTTTTTAATAAATACACTGTTAACCTAGCTTTATTATATAACATACACTGTTAGCCTACCTATTTAATTAATTTTTTTATTTAATTTATATCATTTTTTGTAATAAATACACTGTTAACCTAGCTTTCTTATATACTTTCTCTCTTAACTTACCTATGTTCACAAATGGACTCACTTCGTACGTGTGGTATAAAGGTGCTATTACCACAATATTAAAATCGGTATAGCCATTTTAACTTTTGTAATTTTGTTTACACGTATAGTTGTTGGGTGTAATTAATAATACATCATCTTAGCTTGATCTTGTTATCGTATTATGTTAATAATATAACATGATATTACAAAATTTTTTGTTATTCAGTACATTTTTTCATTTGTACTTCAGATTTAAAACCCATCAATTAGTCAATTTTTTAAAATTAGTACTGTAAAGAAAAAAAAAATTAAAAAATAAATCGAAGTTTTATGAGTACACGTAAAACGAAAATACTAAAATGTTTTACATGGTATTATTCTATCAACATGTGCAATTAAATAACGTATAATTTAATCATTTAATAAGCACAACAAAAGAAATACATTTGTTTAAATATTCTTCATAAAAAATAGATTTTATAAATAAAAGAGTCAAGATAACCATTCAATATAAATAATTTTATCAGTAAAATATCAAGTTTGTAGTTGTTTTCTGGAAAACATTATACAGAAAAATTAAAAAGGCTATGTAGTTGTAAGAAAATATACTCTGACAATCCTAAGAAATTCGTTTTTTTCATTGTTATCCTTGCAAATAAGTTTGGTCATAATACTTTTTTTTAAAATCGTCTATGTATGTGCCAAAATAAACAGACCAAACAAAATTACTGCAATTGCCTTATAAGGTCAATCAAGCTGTAAAATGTTTGCTGTCGACACATATTCATGTTTATTTCTTTTTTTTTTTTTTTTTTAATATCTGCTGACAGGCGCTCTTCTACTATAGAACAAAACTATTTCCTAGAGCAAAATTTGGGTTTCGTGCGGGTTTGGGCCAAGTTTTGAAAAACTATCTATTACTTTTTTAAGAACATTTTCACAGAAATCCATTTACTAACCCTTTGCGATTCAATATTTTTGAAAAATCGGACCAGCTCTTCGGGGTCCACCAACTACTGTCTCGCGAATGAAAACCACGGAAAGGGTTTGGGCTGCAATAAGTTTTACAATTACCGAGAATAAGCCTAAACAAAACATATTTTAAACTTAAAATGGGCAAAATTACACACGTTGTTGAGAAATATTTTTAGAAAGATTGATGGAGGTTTTCTACAAGATAAAATCTACGAATTTTGAACTATATAAACTTTGAAATTACAGGGTTATTTTAAAACCAAGAATCGTAATTATTAAAAATTAAGGTAATATTTTTAAATTTTATATTATTAAGTTGTTTTTATATTTATTCATTATAATTGTTCGGAAGGCTGTATCTTTAAAGCCACAGAATTTCAAAATTTTCCTGTTAACCAAAGCATATTGTTCCTCATAACAAGCTCTGGGTTATCTCAGCGTAACACAAAGCTGACACTCGCTGCCACAATTTCTCATCTCTTGTTCACACTGCCACTGGAAAATGTGCTTTCCCCTCTAGTAAATTTAACAACTTTGTTTTTGGGGAAAAAGCCTTTTTGATTAAAAGTGACACTTTCTTGTGCATAATTTAAAAATGTTTTATTATTAAAATTTGGGGGCATATATTATTTTATAGGAATTTTTAAAATATCTTAAAACTTTTAAATTCATAATAAAATTAAATTTTTTTTTTTTTATTTATTAGTATACAATTTATGTAGTTCAACTGAATTCTCGACTTTATGTATTTTTTAATTTTAACAATATTTTAAATCTTTAAAAATTTTTCTGAAACTATTCACTTGTTAACGCACACCCTTGCATATTATTTAATTTTGTCAGTAGGGTGTATAATTGTTGACATTAAAAAGGGTTGAGTATGCACAAGTTAAAGTACAAATCTTTTAGGTAATTTGTTTGATGATAACAATACACATTTAGTTTGATATTTGAAAATAATAAATTATAAAAATAAGAATATATTTATTTTCTCGAAATATATACATAAAACACATAAATTACATTCAAACATAAAAAGGTTTCTTCTTTTCTCTGTTAACAAAATAAAACTTATACTACTAAAACAAAACCTTTCTTTAAATTAAAATATTTCAAGAAAAAACTAGGACCTCCTAAAAGGGAATGCCTGTTTTAGAGGTACCTTCTTTTCAAATAAATCTTAATATGCGCATGAGAAAATAATATTAATTTAAAAATAAAAAATCCCAATTCTTCAAAATATAAAACACTAAAAATAAAAACATAAATAGGGTTAAACCTTAAAATTTTAAATTTAATGTTATCCTAACCCTAAGAGTATAGCTATATAATACAATAATAGGAAACAAATAAAAACGAAACAATTTATGACTAACCAAATATCAGGCTTGGACCAATAATTAAAAATAATTAACGATTAATTTCAATCGTTAGTTTTTCTGTTTAAATTTTTAACTTATTCGTTAGTTTTGGGGATGTTTAACTTTTAACTTTAACTGGTTAACAAATTCACTAACGATTAAACGAACTCAGTATTATTTACTTATTAAGTAGTTAAAAAAATCACAGATAAACAATAATTATTTATATGTACAATAACATAAAACTATCGTTAATAATGTTAAGATGATGTAAAATACTAAGTACTGACTTTTAAATGGTTAATTTTAATTCAAAATCGTTTTCGATAGATTATTACGAACACTGTAACATGCATTATGACTATTACGGAACCATCATGGCCTCTTTCTTATTTAGATGTGAAATTAAATAGTACAGTTTAAAACCTGGGTTGCAATAACATATTCTCGTAAAGTATGTACAAACAAAAATACACAAACCTCTAATAAAAATGAATAATATTTTTATGTACATATAATCTTTTACTTGTTCCAATAACTCACTTAAACTAACGTATTTAAAATACGGGGGTGAATTGGTGATTTGTATGGTAAATAAAATTTTTGACCAAACACTTGATACAATCATAGTAAAAAATGTAACACACACAGCCTAATTAAATAAGAACGATTTAAGAAATAGGCACTTCCACCAGCCAATGTATTTTTTAAAGAATATTATCTTATGCGTGGGTATACAAATATAAATATATGACTTTTGTTTCCGAAGGAGTTATTTTCCAAAAACTAAATTGTTCGAATATGTTTATATAATTATCGTGGTTGGTTCTTTATTTTTTGTTTTATTCTGCAGTAAATAATTTGAATCATTATGGGTAGTGATGGAAAATTATATCCCCGTAATATGAATATTTTTATACATGATTTTATAATATTAGTAATCATTTAAATATTACCAAATAGATTATAATGAAATGTTATTTTATTTGTAGTATCATGTTGTATTATACAGTATATTACTATAGTATAGTTATAATAAATAAAAAATAATAAGTTACTTATCGGATGCCAGTTGAATATAAAGAAAAGTTAGTTAAGTAGATAAAAAACTGAGAGAGCTGAAACACAGGTTCGTAAAGTAATCACGGAAAATGAAAGGCGCTACCTTTAATTAATTAATTTTTATATAAATTAAAAATGCAGCGCTACCTCAATGCCGTATTGAAATGCGGGACTTGCCTACTAAAACATGAAGGCGCTTTTTATTTGTTTAAATAAATACACTGATCGCCTACCTATTTTAAATAATTTGTTAATTTAATTTTTTCTCAACTTTTTAATAAATACACTGTTAACACTAGCTTTATTATATAACATACACCTGGTTAGCCTAACCTATTTAATAATTTTTTATTTACATCTTATATCATTTTTTGTTATAATACACTGTAACCTACTTTCTTATATACACTTCTCTCTAACTTACCTATGTTCCAGGAACTCATCTACGGGCTTCCTACACTGTACAACCTATAACAAATCTAACTAATCA
This sequence comes from Stictocephala bisonia, assembly GCA_035578905.1. Classification (NCBI taxonomy): domain Eukaryota; kingdom Metazoa; phylum Arthropoda; class Insecta; order Hemiptera; family Membracidae; genus Stictocephala; species Stictocephala bisonia. Next base: position 195,004 of record JAQJVL010001362.1, on the reverse strand, counting down.
TAGTTGTATACTACTTAACACTCTATCCAACCCGCAATACACTTTTATTTAAAATCAAGGGGCAAAGCTTTTATTTATATTAAATATTTACTTCTTTTTTTATTTTTATTTAATACACAGTCCCTACCAAACTTAATCCTATCTAATCATGCATCTGGTACGTACTTAACACTCTAGGCAACCCGCAATACACATTTTATTTAAAAATCAAGGGGACTATTTAATTTAATTCATTATTTACTATTCTTTTTATTTTTATTTAAACATCGTTACCTACCTATACTTATCTAATCTAATCACAGTTGTGTACGTACATAACACTCTAGGCAACCCGCAATACACATTTTAAAAATAAAAATGAAAGGCAGCTATTATTTATATTAATTATTTACTTCTTTTTTTATTTTTATTTAATAACACTGTTTACATAAGAGGCATAACTGGTGTCGCGGTGACCGGGCTTTATCGCTGTTTATCACATCACTGACCTAAAAGGTCAACCCGTGCTGTATCACATCCCACAAGCATTTGTTTTACATCCCGTATGAAACGATGTAAACGAGTCTTTGTTACTAACTAGATGAACGAAGATGAACGAGTGTGAGTCCTTGTTACTAACTAAGGCTGCTGGACCCTTGAAAATTATGATCTAATATACAACACAATAGACAAGGGACACTATGACATGGAACCCAAACCCCTATAAAATTTAGTTTAAAAATGTCCATAAAAGGGTTATCTTGTGTACAAAATATGTTATAAATTTCCAAAAAGCATTAAACATGCAGTGTCATAACAACGATATTTATGTCCTAACATTAAAAATTCCTTTAAAATACTCTTTATAGAAAACCTTTAAAAAAACTTAGTTTGCGCTCAAAACAACGTACGAAACTATGTAACACTTGTAAATTAATTGTTAAAACCTAAATACTATTTAGTTGACTCCAACTTTAGCTGACAACGTTTAAGTAGCCAATAGGAAATACATTCTCTAAAATGTTCACAATTTTAACTTGATTTTAACAAAACCTGGTGCTATTGATTCTTTGCACATTAAAACAAATAAACGACCTAGTTAGTTGAATGTGTCGATTGTAGAAACTTTGGTAATAACCTAAGAAAGTTTGGTTTCTTTTGACTAAAAAATTACTCGATCGAAAATTATAAACACCACTTTCCCAACAGACCCAATTCACAGGGAGAACCACATTACTGAACACACTGCACCCTTGACAGATCACCTACCTATCCATTACATAAAACCTTTGATTTTTCCATCCCAGCTATTCTATGAAATTTAGTGCAGAGAGGCTTTATAGCCCTAACTTCGCCTTAATAAAGTAACGAATAAAGTAATTTTCATTTAATTTCCATCCAACAATACATTAACCAAACTACATACCAAGCACTAATACCCTACATATCTCAGGAGTAAGACTCTTGATTGACCCACCACTACCCATGCACAGTTCTCTTTATGAGACCCCAACTTTCCCAACACATAAACATCTGACTGACCCACCACCTACTTAATATACTGCACTCTTGAAGATCAACAACTAATCAATAAATGAGACCCTTATTTCAACACATTGACATTGACCAACCATTTATACAACACAACATGTATCTTTACAGACCACTAACCTTCCTCAACACATGAAACTATTGAAAGATCACATAATTAAAATAAAACATACAGAGGGGGGGGCAGCGACACACACACACACACACACACACACACAACACACACACACACATACACACACACACACACACACACAACACACACACACACACACACACACACACACACTAGTAATAAACCACACACACCACACACACACACACACACTCACACACACACACACACACACACACACAACACACACCACACACACCAACACACACACACACCACACACACACACACATCACACACACACACAACACACACACACACAACACACACACACACACACACACACACACACACATAGCACCACCACACACACACGACACACACAACACACACACACACACACACACACACACACACACACACACACACCCCACACACACACACACAAACACACAAACCACACACACACACACACACACACACACTCACAACAAAACAAAAACACAGCACAAACTTACAAAACTAATCAGACCAACACATAACCCACACTAACGCTAAATACAAGATTTATGACTAACCTCCCACCTATAAACACACTGTACCTCCCGACATATCACCTAACTTATAAATAAACGTCCATTGTATTTGACCATTGATTGTCCATCCACCTATTCAAAGCACACATGCACAAACCACCTTACCAAGCACAATGATTCTTAATACACCTACCTAATCATAGTGTACTTGATTGACAACCCACATACCAAACACTCAGTTAATATATAGATCAGCTACATTCACAAAACATAAGACTATTGACATACTCTACCTACTTAACATAAAAGACTTAACACACACAAACTGTAAATACAAGATTTTTGACTCACCAACCTACCTACTCAAACACTGCAAACTCTTGATAGAACACCTTCCTATTCAACACATAAGGCCTTTGAATGTCCATCTACCTATCCATAAGCACATTCCAAAACTACCTACCAAACACTTAATACCCTTCCTATCCCCAAAAATATTTTTTAAAAGTAAGACTCTCCTAATACCACTTATCCTACACACAGGTATCTTTAAATACCACATACCATACCGACACATAATAACATTTGACAGACTACTTACTCTAACGTACAAGACTTACCACCTAATAGACAATCTCATAAGGCATTAGTTGTCATTCCTACCTATCCAACACACATTTACACAAGACACCTACCCAAGCGTCCAAAACCCAACCTATCCAATTAGTACGGACTCACCTACTCACTTCACCCTCCACACCGTATCCAGACCAACTACCCTCCCCCAACACAATAATATTGTACAGCCAACCTACTTGACATACTCGACCTTACCACCTACCCAACGCAACAAAGATTAACCTACGTACTAAAAACACTTTATTCTTATGACACTCCTGCCCATCCAATACGTAATACCCATAAGATGTTGACCCACTCACTCAACTACTCAACAAACACAGTTCTCTATAGGCCACTCACCTTCCCACACTTAAACATCTGACTGACCACCTACCTACTTAATATACTAACTAACCAGACACTACATACCAAGACTTTTGATTGACCCTCACCTACTAACACACAGACTTTTGATTTAACTACCACATAACTCAAACACAGAGTCATGTTGATAGACAAAACCCACCTCCCAAACATAAAAACGCTTTGATAAACAACCACACACTCTACAGACCTAACTTAAAATACCCATCACACAACCAAAAGCCAGTCTCTTTATAGACACCATCTACTCTATACGTGAGACACTTGTTAATCACACGCCTCACACAACAAATAGTCCTCTTTGATAGACCCCACTCACCCCTTCCGTCCCGACACATAATACATTTGACAGACCACTTACTTAACATACAAGACTGACCCATACACATCGCCTGATTTTTGTTGTTTATCCACTCACCTACTCAATACACACAAAAAACTGTTTGATCACAAACATTTACAAACACAACTGTTATATGACCTCACATTCCCAAAGCATCATACTACATGAAAAATAGTCCTATTGACATAACCCCTACCTACCAAACATACCGTACCACACACATAAAATCATGACTTAACAGTCCACCACCTACCAACACACAACACCTCTGATAGATAATACTCCTAACCATTACTAAAACCTTAGATTGACACTACCCAACAAATCATGGATGACCTACCTAACCAAACATACGACTTGACCCACATTCCCAAAGCATCTGAAGGACCACCTACCAAACATAAACGAACCACAACACCATACAAATCATGACTTAACAGTTCAACCCTTCTACACAACACCAACACCTCTGATAGAATCACCCACATAGCCAATTACATAAAACCTTGATTGACACTCAAACATTCATGATACCCTACCTACCAAACATACGATTAGACACTACCCAAAGCATATGAATTGACCACCTACCAAACAATAGTACAAACAACCCACCATAAAATCATGACATAACAGTTCCACCGACTACTCTACACAACTCAACACCTCTGACTGACCACCTACACCACCTAATATACTAGACTAACCACAAACTTACATACAAGACCTTTATTGACCACCTACCTACCCTGAACAAACAGTACCCTCGATAGGCCACCTACCTTCCCAACACATAAAACCTCTGACTGACCATCTACCACCTAAAATACTAGACTAACCACACTTACATACAAGACCTGTGATTGACCACCTACTACTCAAACACACACAGTACCACTCGATAGCCACACACCATCCCCAAGCACTTAACACATCCCACCTGACCATACTACCCACCGTAATATACTAGACTAAACACACTTACATACAGAACATTTGATTTGACACACTCACCCCTCTTCGACACATTATAACTTTTAGACCACCTACCCACCTAATAAACAGAGACCTTTGATTGACCACCTACCTATCCCAACACACACATTACCCACATAGCCGACCACTTCCCAACACATACGACAATTCTGACTGACCATTTAACTCCACCTAATAATACTAGACTATAACCACACTCCACACATAGTCTTCTTGACAGACCACTCACAACCCTCTCGACACAATAATACATTTGACCACCTAACCCACCTAATATACTAGACTAACACACACTCTACATACAATACTTTTGATTGACCATCTACCTACTCAATACAACCAAAACACTTGTTTCGATCACACTTCAAACTTACAACCACCAACTGTCGATTGACAAAAAACTCCCACCTTCCCCAGAGCATAAGACTTTTGAAGGCCCACCTACAAGATACAAAAAATCATGATCAACAAACTACACACTCTGCAGACATGACTTAATATCCCATCATACTACCATGAAAATAGTCCCTATTGACATACCCCAACGTATCCAATATAACTATCCACACACCGTACATACAAGACTTATGTTTACCGCCAGGAAGAGAGCCCATACTAAAACAATTACAAGACTCATGATTGACCATCATCCTCCATAACATTCAGGATGACATACCTACCAAACATACATCACGCACACACCATAAAATCATGACTTAAACATCCACCAACCTACTCAACACACAAAACCTCTGATAGATCATCCACCAAACCTTACATAAAACCTTTGATTGACTCACAATCCTAACATTCCATGAAACATCCATCCTCCTAACCATACACTAAACCACCCAAAATACAAGACTTTATTATAACCACCTATATTACTACGTAACCGACACTCCATAAAATCAAAGAACTTAACAAGTTCCCCACCCACCTACTCAACACACAACACCTCTGATAAGATCATCCACTTAACATTACATAAAACCTTTGATAAACACCAACACATCATGAACAACCTAACCTACCTACCTACGTAACATCCACACTCTTGAACTTACTGCCCACCACTCAACACACAGATAGACTACGTACTAACCACACACAACAATGACTCTTAATAGACCAAACCTCCTACCTCTGCACACACAATTCCTAAGGACACACCCTCCTCCACCACTCATCCAACAGACAAATCTCCATGAAACTACCATCCACCATAACAACACTATTCCTTCTATAATCATGTTTCAAAATAACATTATTACACTGAAAGATAGGTTTAATATAGCTAAAGACCTAAAGTGTTTCCAAAAATCTGTTTTCTCTAGAAATATGAGACCGTATTGTGGAAAACATCCAAACTAAAACATAGAAAATAAGAACACAGCTAGTAGTTTCATAGAAATTCCTGCTATACACTAAAAAAAATAATTAAAAAAAGTTTAGGTTTAAAACAACAATGAACATAGAAAAAGTTAGGTTAAAAAATGAACATAGAAAAAGTTAGTTAAAAAAATAACTCCATAGAAAAAGTTAGGCTTAAAAAGACATAGAAAAGTTAGGTTAAAAAATATGAACACAGAAAAAAATAGGTTAGAAAACATCAGAAAAGTCAGTTAAAAAGTAACAACCACAAACAATGGGACTATTTTTTGACTTTTTGTTAATAATTAACAACTTTTCGGTAAATAAGGATAGCAATCAACCTTTGGCTTTGTTTCCTAGACTTACTTTTCTGATGTTTTGCTAACCTAAGCTTTTCTAGTAGGTCATTTTTTATAACCGTAGCGGCCGAGTAACGCATAGAGTCTATTATAGCAACCGAACGCGGCAAATAACACATATATTAGCCGAGGTTTTTATACCGCTTCACTTTTTCTAACTTAATTTCTTATCTTCTTGAGTCACAACAGGGGGAGACTGTATCTGTTCATACAGACATCAATTAGCATCATTAAACCCTAACATTTTCTATGTTCATTGTTTAAAACTAACTTTTTCTCATATTTTTAGTTTGTATAGCATAATTTCTAATGAACTACAAGCTGCTATCTTATTTCTATGTTTTAGTTTGGATGTTTTCCACCAACGGCTACTCATATTTTCAGAGAAAACAGAATTTTAGGTACACTTATGTCTTTAGCTATATTAAACCTTATCTTACAGTGTAATAAAGTTATTTAAAACAAGATTATATGAAGGAATAGTGTTTTATGGTGATGGGTAGTTCTCAAGGAGATTTGTCTGTAGGATGAGTGGTGTGAGGAGGGTGTGTCCTAAGAATCGTTGTGCCATAGGAAGGTTGGAATTGGTCTATTAAGAGACATGTCTGTTTACGTATTCTATCGTGTGTAGAGAGGAGGGCAGTAAGTCAAGAGTGTTGATGTTACGAGTAGGTAGGTAGGTTGTTCAGTGAGTTGTTAGTACTATCAAAGGTTTTATGTAAGGGTTAGTGTGATGATCTAATCAAGGTGGTGTGTTTGAGTAGGTGGGTGGACTGTTAAGTCATGATTTATGGTGTGTGGTACGTATGTTTAAAAAGGTGTTATAACAATAATTCCTAGATTTTGGTGGTTCAGTCGTATGTTAGGAGGATGGATTTTCCATGAATGAAAGTATTGCTGAGTCAATCCAAGTTTTATGTAAAGGTTTAGTGGATGATCTATCAGAGGTTTGTGTGTTGAGTAGGTTGGTGGACCTGATAAGTCATATTTTTGGTTGTGGTATGGATGTTTGGTAGGCTAGGTCCCTCCATTGAAAGTTATGGAAGATGAATGTCAATCAGGAGTCTTGTTTGGATTAGTATAGTGGTTGGTAAACATAAGACTAGTATGTAACGGTGTGAGTACGTATATTGGATAGGATAGGGTATGTCAATAGGACTATTTTCCATGGTAGTATATGGTATATTTTAAGTCATGACTGCAGATGGTAGTTTGTATTACATAATATTTGTATCTTTGGTATGGTGGTCCTTCAAAAGTCTTATGCCTCTGGGAAGGTGGAGTGTCAATCGACCAGTTGGTTTGTAAGTTATGTGTGATCAAACAAGTGGTTTATGTGTGTATTGGAGTAGGTAGATGGTCAATCAAAAGTCTGTAATGTAGAGTGTGGATGCCAAGTATATTAGGTGGGTAGTGGTCAAATATTATGTTTCGAGAGAGGTGAAGTGGTCTGTCAAGAGGACTATGCGAGAAGTGTGGTTAGTCCTAGTATATTAGGTTGGTATATGGTCAGTCAGATGTCTTATGTGTTGGGAAGTTGGTGGGCCTATCGAGGTACTGTGTCGAGTTGGGTAGGTAGGTGGTCATTTAAAGGTGTTGATTAAGGTGTGGTTAGTCTAGTATAATATAGTGGGTAGGTGGTCAGTCGGATGTGTTATGGTGTTGGGAAGAGTGTGTGGCCTATCAGAGGGTTACTTTGTGTGTGGGTAGTAGGTGGTCAATCAAAGTCTTGTATGTAAGGTGTGGTAGTCTAGTATATTAGTGGGTAGATGGTCAGTCAGATGTCTTATTTGTTGGGAAGGTGGGTGCCTAATCGATGTACTGTTTTTGTGTTGGTAAGGTTAGGTGGTCAATCAAGGTATTGCTAGAGTGTGGTAGTCTAGTATAATGGGTGGTAGGTAGGATCAGTCGGATGTCTTATGTGTTGGGAAAGGTGGGTGGCCTATCGAGGTCTGTGTGTTTGAGTGGTAAGATGGTCAATCAAAAGTCTTGTAAGTAAAGTTAGTTAAGTCTAGGTATATTGGGGTGGTGTAGGTGGTCGTCAGATTTTCTTATGTGTTGGAAGTGAGTGGCCTATCGAGAGTACTGTGTGGTAGGGGAGGTAGATGTTCAATCAAAAGTCTTGTCTGCAGAGTGTGTGTTTGTTTATCATGATTTTTTGTATCCTTTCGTCGATGTCCTTCAAAAGTCTTATGCATTTGGGAAGGTGGAGTGTCCCAATCGAGAGTTGTGTTTGTTAGGGTTGATGTGTGATCAACAAGTGTTTTTTGTGTATTGAGTAGTAAGAAGGTCAATCAAAAGTCGTGTATGTCGCGTGTGTTAGTCCTAGTATAATAGTGGGTAGGAGTCAAATTTCTAATGTGTCGAGAGGGGGAGTGGTCAATCAAAGGTCTTGTAGTAAGTGTGGTATCCTAGTATATTAGGTGGGTAGATGGTCAGTTGGATGTTTAATGTTTTGGTAAGGTGTGTGGCCTACGAGGGTACTGTGTGTGTTGGGTAGGTAGGTGTCAATCAAGGTCTTGTATGTAAGGTGTGGTTAGTCTAGTATATTAGATGGGTAGATGGTCAGTCAGATGTCTTATGTGTTGGAAGGTGGGTGGCCTATCGGTACTGTGGATGTTGGGTAGGTAGGTGGTCAATCAAAGTCTTGTTATGTAAGTATTTGTTAGCTCAATATATTAGGTGGGTAGGTGGTCAGTCAGAGGTTTGAGTGTTGAAGTAGTGGGGGACTGATTAAGTCATGATTTATGCATTTGTATTTTTTTTAGTTTTGTGGGGGGGGGGGGATTGGGGTGGGTTTTTTTTAGGTTTTTTTGGGGGTGGGGTTTTTTGGTGTGGTACGTATGATTTTGGTAGGTGGTCCCTTCAATAAGCATTTGGGAATGTGGTTCAAATTCGTATGTTTGTTAGGTAGTCATCCATGAATGTTTTGAGTGTCAATTCAAAGTTTATGAAATGGCTAGTGGTGATCTATCAGAGGTGTTGTGTTGTTGAGTAGAAGGGTGAACTGTTAAGTCATGATTTTATGGGTGTGGTACGTATGTTTGGGTAGGTGGTCCTCATATTGCTTGGGAATAGTGGTCAAGTCGTATGTTTTGGGTAGGTAGGTCATCCATGAATGTTTGGGTGTCAATCTAAGGTCATGTAATGGTTAGGATTATTATCTATCAGAGGTGTTGTGTGTTTAGTAGGTGGGTGGACTGTTAAGTCCTGATTTTTATGGTGTGTGTACGTATGTTTAGGAAGGTAGGGATTTGTCAATAGGACTATTTTCATTGTAAGTAATGATGCTTTGTGGAATGTGGAGTGTCAATCGACAGTTTTGTGTTTGTTAAATTGATGTGATCAAACAAGTGTTTTTGTGTGTAATTGAGTAGGTGAGTGGATAATCAAACGCTTCATGTAGAAGTGTATGGTCAGTCGTGGTAATGATAAGATAAGTGGTCTGTCAAATGTATTATGTGTCGGAAGGGTAGAGTGGTCTAGAAAGAGGACTAGTTTGGTAGCGGTGTGATTAACCATGTTTTCTCGCTATGAGTTAGTGGGTGTCTATAAATAGACGGCCTTTTTTGGTAGTGTGATGGTATTTTAAGTTATTCTGTAAGTGTGTGGTTGGTCATCAAAGGTTTTATGTTTGGGGAAGGAGGGTTTTGTCTACAATATACTCTGTGTTGGAGTAATTTGGTGTTAAATCAAACGTCCCTGTGTTTTAGTAGGTGAGTGGTCCACTCAAAGTCTGTTATGTAGAGTGTGGTTAGTCTAGTCATATTAAGAAGTAGTGGTCAGTCAGATGTCTAATGTGTTTGGAAGGTGAGCTGCCTATCAATAGACTGTGTTTGTTGATAGTTGAGTTGTGGTCATCATGGTATTAACGTATGATAAGGCAGTAGGTAATAAGAAATATTGTTTTAGTAAGTAGGCAATCTATGTGCGTGGGTAGGTGGTAAGTCTGTGTATGTAATAGTAGGTTTGTCAGTCAATAATGTATGTGTTGGAGGTAGTTGGTCTGATAACTGTGTGAGGGTAAGTGAGTAGAAGAGTCTACTAAGATGTAGGGTCATGGAGCTTGTAGGATGTCTTGTACAGTGAGTTGGATAGGTGAATGACAACTAAAAGCCTTATTAGATTGTCTTTTAGGTGGTACGTATTGTACGTTAATAGGTAGTCTGTCAAAGTATTATGTGTCGGAATGGTATGTGTATATAAAGATGCCTGTGTGTAGGAATAAGTGGGTAGGAGTCTTACTAATGTTAAGGAAGGTATTAGTGGAATTGGTAGGTAGTTTGGACATGTGCTTATTGGATAGTGATGGACAATCAAGGCCTTATGCTGATGAATTAGGAAGGTGTTCTATCAAGAAGTGCAGTGTTGAGTAGGTAGGTGGGAGTCCAAAAATCTTATTTACAGTTTGTGTGTGTTAAGTCTTTTTAAGTTAAGTAGGTAGAGTATGTCAATAGTCTTAGTTTTGTGAATAGTACTGATCTATAAGATAACTGAGTGTTTGGTATGTGGGTTGTCAATCAAGTACACTAACTGATTAGTAGGTGTATTAAGTATCAATGTGCTGGTAGGTGATTGTGATGTGTGTTGAATAGGTGATGACAATCAAAGGTTCAAATGCATGGAGTTTATTAATAAGTTAGGTGATATGTCGGAGGTACAGTGTGTTACTAGTGGAGGTAGATCATAAATCTTGATTAGAGTAGTGTGTTGGACTGATATTTTTTATGTTTTTGTGTTTGTTTTGTGTGTGTGTGTTGTGTGTGTGTGTGTGTGTGTGTGTGTGTGTGTGTGTGTGTGTGTGTGTGTGTGTGATGTTTGTATTTAATATGTGTTTTATTTTTATTTTGAGTTATTGGATCTTTCAATAGTCTGTGTGTGGGTAGGAAGTTTACTGGTAATAAAGATAATGTGTGTTGTATAATGGTGTCTGTCAATGTGTTGATATTAAAGACAATCAATTTATTGATTAGATTGGTAGTGATCTATCAGAGTGCAGTATAGTAGGTGGGTGATGGTCAGATCTTGATTTCTTATGTGTGTTGGGATAAGTAGGGGTCCTATAAGAGAACTGTGCATTGGGTAGTGTGGTAGGTCAATAAGGGTCTTACTCCTGGATATGTAGGGTCATGGTGTTTGGTAGGTAGTTTGTTAATGTATGTTGGATGGAAATTAAATGAAAACTACTTTATTGTTACTTTATAAGGCGAAGTTAGGGCTATAAAGCCCTCTCTGCCACTTAATTTCATAGAATAGCTGGGTGGACAAACAAAGGTTTTATGTGATGAATAGGAAGGTGATCTATCAAGAGTGTTGTGTGTTCTAGGTTTTCCATGTGTTTGGGTCTCTGGGAGTTGTGTATATACATTTTCTGATCGAATATTTTACAACCACAAGAGACCAAACTTTCTTACTGTTAATACCACGGTTTTTACAACAGAGACGTTTCAACTATTTGTTTATTTGTTTAATGTGCAAAGAACCAATAGCACCAGGTTTTGTTAAAATCAAGCTTTATATGTTAACATTATAGAGAATTTATTCCTATTAGCTACTTACACTTTGCCAACTGATTGAAGTCAACTAAATAATTATGTAGGTTAAAAAATTAATTTACAAGTGTTACATCAGTTCTGAACGTTGTTTTGAGGTCAAACTAAGTTTTTAAAGGTTCTATAAGAGTATTTTAAAGGGTTTTTTAATGTTTAGGACAAATTTCATTGATATGACACTGAATTTTAATAATTTTAGGGAATTATAACATATTTTGTACACACAAATAACCCTATTTATGGACATTTTAACTAAATTTTAAGGGGTTTGGGTTCCATGTCATAGTTTCTCTGACTATTGTGTTGTTAATAGATCATATATCAAAGGGTCCAGCATCCTTAGTTAGTAACAAAGACTACACTCGTTCATCTTCGTTCATCTAGTTAGTAACAAAGACTCGTACATCGTTCATACGGGATGTAAAACAATGCTTGTGGGATGTGATAACAGCCACGGGTTGACCTTTGAGGTCAGTGTTACATTAATCAGCACCACATGGACGCTCCACATGATAACCTTAGAGGTCAAGTGATGTGATAACAGCGATAAAGCTCGGCCGCCGTACACCAGTAGGCCTCGTATGTAACAGTGTATTAAATAAAAATAAAAAAAGAAGTAAATAATTAATATAAATAATAGCTGCCCCTTGATTTTTAATTAAAACGTGTATTGCCGGTTGCCTAGAGTGTTAAGTACGTACACAACCATAATTAGATAAGTATAGGTAGGTAACGGTGTATTAAATAAAAATAAAAAAAGAAGTAAATAATTAATATAAATAATAGCTGCCCCTTGATTTTTAATTAAAACGTGTATTGCGGGTTGCCTAGAGTGTTAAGTACGTACACAACCATTATTAGATAGATAAGTATAGGTAGGTAACGGTGTATTAAATAAAAATAAAAAAAGAAGTAAATAATTAATATAAATAATAGATGCCCCTTAATTTTTAAATAAAATGTGTATTGCGGTTGCCTAAAGTGTTAAGTACGTACATGGAAAATATTGGACAAAAAAGTGCATTTTATATAGTATAACATGGAAAAAGCTAGGTTAACAGTGTATTTATTACAAAAAATTATATAAATTAAATAAAAAATTAATTAAATAGGTAGGCTAACAGTGTATGTTATATAATAAAGCTAGGTTAACAGTGTATTTATTAAAAAGTTGAGAACAATTAAATAAAAAATTAATTTAAATAGGTAGGCTAACAGTGTATTTATTAATAAATAAAAAGCGCCTTCATGTTTTAGTAGGCAAGTCCCCCATTTCAATACTGTATTGCAGGTAGCGCCTTCATTTTTAAATATATAATTAATAAATTAAAAGGTAGCGCCTTCATTTTCCGTGATACTATAGAGACCTGAGTCCTGTTCGCCTGCTTTTTCACTACTCATTTACCAAATAGATTTTCAAATATTTTTGATGAAAAGAAGATAAAGGAATTTGATAAACTTGAAAATATACTCTTGATAGTTACAAAAACAATATTAAAGAAAATTAATATTTAATTATTAAATGTAGTAAAATATTAAAAGAATGTTAAATAAATTATTATATTTTTTATAGTTTAATATTTTTGTTTTTAAAAATATATTTGGTTAGTTTTTTAAGTTTGTTTAATCTACTCTTGGTTCTAAAATGAAATTATTATAAGAATTATGTGATTTTTTAAAAATATTTAATGAAATTTTTTAAGATTATTAAATCTACAATTTGTTCTAAAGTTAAATTGTAAAAATTACAATTAAAATTAAAAATAAAAATTATTTTATTTTTGTTTAGTATTTAAGATAATTGAATGAAATTTCTTTAATTAAAATAATTTTTTGATTGGTTGGTTTTAAAAAAGTTTAAAAAATAAAGGAATTTAAATGATTTTTGTTTAATTTGATGTTTCTTTTAAATTATTAAAGATAATTTAGTAAAATTTGTTGAATATTTATTAAAATTGTAAAATCTTAGTTTGGCTCCTTAAGTGTTCCAGAATCCCTATAATACTATTTACTAACAGCCAACAACATTCAGTAATCAACATCACCTACGAAACTACAAATGAAATGAGTAGACTAACTTAATTTCATTTAAACAATTACTTTTATAAAATATCAAATACAGTGGTTCAATATCACTGTTCGTGTATGCGTGGGCGGGTGGGTCAATAACACTGTACGTGTATGGGTAGGCGGGTGAGTAAATATCACTGTAAGTGTATGGGTGGGCAGGTGGGTAAAATTAACTACATATTCTTATACTTACAGTTGAAATGTTTTATAAATGGTGTTTGTTATTATTGTTTTATTAAAGTTTAATGGACAGCCAACTATATTCAGTAATCAACATCACCTACGAAAATATAAATGAATTGAGTAGACCGACATAATCTCGACATATTCTTATACTTACAGTTGAAATTTCTTAAATACATTATATCACCTACACGTCTAAAGTGTACACTAATTTACAATGTCCAAAGGAAAATTTTACACTTTTATTTTCTACTGTATCTGCATAGTATTTACACATTCGTATTTTTAAGAATCTTAATGTTTAGCTTTACAATTTTATTAGACTGCGTTCTAGCCCTTGACCAAACTGTCATATACAAAAGACCAAGTGACCTTTTTATCAACTTACTCAATTTATTCTTAGATACTTGTTGTTATAAGCTATGTACTAATTTAACTTTTATATTATATACTTAACAGTACCAATAGAAACTAACCACACTCTCCATTAATTCATTATAGACCATATCTACCAGCGTAAAAACAGTGATTTCTTCATATAATAATAATTTATTTCAAAATACATTTTTATAGTAAATAATTTTGTGACGTTTTATGACAATTAACATTAGTAATATATGATATTTTACAAATATATAATTGTTAAAACCAATTATTGATAAAATATCTAGAAAACTAACTTATCAAAACAAGAACTTTTACATAAATTAAAAAATTAAAAGAAATCAATAATGTAACAATGTAACAAATGTAATAAATATCTTTAAATTATTTAGTAAGTGAACACAAAATAACTAAGTTTCATCTTCAACCCGGTCCTACTTTAATATTAGTTTAGCTATACTTTAATATTAATACTAGTATAAGATCTAATATACATACAAATAATAATTTATTAAATATATTTATATTTATTAAATATTTGTAGTTATCAACTAATTTTAAATATATTATTACGTTTCACAAATGTGTATTCTAAATGAGAGGCTTGTTTTTGTCCAATGAAGATGTTGTTGTGGACTTGTAAAAACACAAATGGGACTTGTCCTTTTCAATCTAGGGGCATAAAAAACGTTCATGTGGGCTATATGTTAATTATTATTTTATATTTTATTTGTATAACAAACATTTTAAAAGCAACTTTGTTTTATTTTCAGGCTCAAAGAACAGAAAAGATAGTGATTTCATTGTTAAACAGTGAAATATCAAGTTTTTGGAGGACAGAGGTAATTTTCACTTACTAAGAAATAAAAGTATCTTAATAAAAAGAGGTGAAGTAGCCTTCTCAAAGTATAAATTTTATTATTTGTACATCCATTTTTTAAGGAATGAAATTATGTTACATAATTTCAATGTTTATATTAATATTACCAGTATTTTTAACCTAGTAGAGGAAAGCAGTTTCTGGAATGGTATTGATGGTATTGAACTACCATCTGATATGCTTCCTATGATGTTTGTAATATTGTAAATGTGAGCCTATTGCTTTTAATTCTCAGTGATAAATCATATATTTTAGGAATCCAATTAAACCAAGGGGTGATTTAAAAATAAAACAGTGATTATCCAGTCTCAGGGCAGTCAAGTAGTTAATTGCCATGAGACTGGATAATATTAACTATGAAGCGCAATTAAAGAATGTATACGTACAGTGTACGAACCAACCCATACAACCCTACACGTACAGTGTTGCTAACCAACAAGTAAAACCTAACACGAACAGTGGAGCTAACAAACCAGCACAACCCTACACGTACAGTAGTGCTAACCAACTAACACAACACTACACGTACAGTGGAGCTAACAAACCAGCACAACCCTACACGTACAGTGGAGCTAACCAACCAGCACTACAATACACGTAGAGTGGAGCTAACAAACCAGCACTACACTACACGTAGAGTGGAGCAAACAAACCAGCACAACCCTACACGTGGAGTGGTGATAAACAATCAGCACAACACTACACGTAGAGTGGAGGTAATTAACTAGCATAACCCTACACGTAGCGTGAAGCTAACAAACCAGCACAACCCTACATGTAGAGTGGTAGTATACAATCAGCACAACACTACACGTAGAGTGGAGGTAATTAACCAGCATAACCCTACACGTAGAGTGAAGCTAACAAACCAGCACAACCCTACACGTAGAGTTGAGATAATCAACTAGCACTACCCTACAGGTACAGTGGTGATAATCAACCAGCAGAACCCTACACGTAGAGTGGAACTAAAAAACCAGCACAACCCTACAAGTACAACGATGCTAGTCTACCAGCACAACCTATGCACTCTACGTTTACACAACCGTGTAGACGTTGAATGGTGATAATCAACCAGCACAACCCTACACGTAGAGTGGATCTAATAAACCAGCACTAACCAACACGTACAATAGTGATAATCAACCAGGACAATTCTACACGTAGAGTGAAGCTAACAACCAGCACAACCTTACACGTACAGTGGAGCTAATCAATTAGCACAACTTTACACGTACAGTGGTGATTATCAACCAGCAAAACCCTATACGTGAAATGAAATGAAATGAAAAATGGCTTTATTGGAGGCGAAGTTAGGACTATAGAGTCCTCTCTACCACTTAACCTCAAGTCCTCTCTACCACTAAACCTCTACCACTACGTGGAGTGAAGCTACCAAACCAGCACAACCCTATCCGTACAGTGGTGCTAATCAACAAGCACAACCCTACACGTAGAATGGAGCTAATTTAACAGCACTACCTTATAAGTACAGTAGAGCTAACCAACCTGCACAATCCTACACGAACAGTAGTGCTCTGTCAGGCTATATTAAGGCATGATCTTTATGTGAAAAATAATTTAAAAAATTAGTCGAAAGCTGTGTATGGGCTAATGCACGTAATATAGATGAATATTTATTTTCAAGTCTTATCAGTTTTTACAAAACACTTTTCTGAATTAAAACTCCTATTTAATACGTGGGAAGATGTTATGTAACTATTACATATAATACTTATCAATTTAATAATTGTAAAATGTTATCACGTCAATGTGTTCGTTAACAATATGGAAATACGTTGTTTCAATGGAAATATACCCTTAAAGGATACAATCACTAATTTAATTTTAATCTTTAACCCACTAATTTTAATATTTAACGAACTAATTAAAATATATAAAGAATTGAAATACATTAAGTGTATATTAGTTAATAGTTCACTTTTAATTGTACGCTACAGTAATCTATATTTTAAGAACTCAAAATATTGTTACTTTTTTGACACTCCTGATCCATTGAGACCATTACAGTAAAAAATCTCTTCAAGTAAAATCTGCTAAATCATATGTTACAAATGTGCCATTCATTATATTTATGTAAATTGTAAACAGCCAACCAATAAAATAAAATATTTATATTAACTAATTCAAAGACAGCTCGTATGAAAATTAGCAGTGTTACATATTTATTTTATTGTTCAATGTGTTTTTCTTTGACGTTTAGGTCAACAAAAATTTATTTCTTGTTTCTTTTTGTGGCAACAAACATTAGTTCTTAAAATCTATTAAAGAAGTCTTTTTAAAATTTATTTTAATAACTATTTTTTATGTTCATAAATCCAAATTATAAATAACCAGAAAGTAAATGAAAATATTTATAATAATTGTTTGCCAACCTTATACAGTTTTGCATCACAAAATATAAATAATTATTACGAGAAATAAATAAAAAATTATATCTCCAAACAAATGTCAAAATCAGTACTAACTAATTTAATTATGTTCGTTCAAGTACATTACAGTGTTGGGCTTGTTTTAAGTGAAACCAGACTACATAGTTTCTGTAATTAAACTAATACTATTTAATTATGTTGGTTCATTGTTTCAGTTAAACTCACTGTTACTACAGCTGCCTCACCAAGTACACGCCATTACAGTGTTGGGCTTGTTTGAAGTGAAACCAGACTACATAGTTTCTGTAAGTAAACTAATACTATTTAAATATGTTGGTTCATTGTTTCAGTTAAACTCACTGCTACTACAGCTGCTTCACCAAGTAAACACCATTACAGTGTTGGGCTTGTTTGAAGTGAAACCAGACTACATAGTTTCTGTAACTAAACTAATACTATTTAATTATATTGGTTCATTGTTACAGTTAAACTCACTGCTACTCCAGCTGCCTCACCAAGTACACAACATTACAGTGTTGGGCTTGTTTGAAGTGAAACCAGACTACATAGTTTCTGTAACTAAACTAATACTATTTAATTATATTGGTTCATTGTTACAGTTAAACTCACTGCTACTCCAGCTGCCTCACCAAGTACACAACATTACAGTGTTGGGCTTGTTTGAAGTGAAACCAGACTACATAGTTTCTGTAACTAAACTAATACTATTTAATTATATTGGTTCATTGTTACAGTTAAACTCACTGCTACTCCAGCTGCCTCACCAAGTACACAACATTGCAGTGTTGGGCTTGTTTGAAGTGAAACCAGACTACATAGTTTCTGTAACTAAACTAATACTATTTAATTATATTGGTTCATTGTTACAGTTAAACTCACTGCTACTCCAGCTGCCTCACCAAGTACACACCATTACAGTGTTGGGGTTGTTTGAAGTGAAACCAGACTACATAGTTTCTGTAACTAAACTAATACTATTTAATTATATTGGTTCATTGTTACAGTTAAACTCACTGCTACTACAGCTGCCTCACCAAGTACACAACATTACAGTGTTGGGCTTGTTTGAAGTGAAACCAGACTACATAGTTTCAGTAAGTAAACTAATACTATTTAATTATATTGGTTCATTGTTACAGTTAAACTCACTACTACTCCAGCTGCCTCACCAAGTACACAACATTGCAGTGTTGGGCTTGTTTGAAGTGAAACCAGACTACATAGTTTCAGTAAGTAAACTAATACTATTTAATTATATTGGTTCATTGTTACAGTTAAACTCACTACTACTCCAGCTGCCTCACCAAGTACACATCATTATAGTGTTGGGCTTGTTTGAAGTGAAACCAGACTACATAGTTTCTGTAACTAAACTAATACTATTTAATTATGTTGGTTCATTGTTTCAGTTAAACTCGCTGCTACTCCAGCTGCTTCACCAAGTAAACACCATTACAGTGTTGGGCTTGTTTGAAGTGAAACCAGACTACATAGTTTCTGTAACTAAACTAATACTATTTAATTATGTTGGTTCATTGTTTCAGTTAAACTCACTACTACTCCAGCTGCCTCACCAAGTACACATCATTATAGTGTTGGGCTTGTTTGAAGTGAAACCAGACTACATAGTTTCTGTAACTAAACTAATACTATTTAATTATGTTGGTTCATTGTTTCAGTTGAACTCACTGCTACTCCAGCTGCCTCACCAAGTACACAACATTATAGTGTTGGGCTTGTTTGAAGTGAAACCAGACTACATAGTTTCAGTAAGTAAACTAATACTATTTAATTATATTGGTTCATTGTTACAGTTAAACTCACTGCTACTCCAGCTGCCTCACCAAGTACACACCATTACAGTGTTGGGCTTGTTTGAAGTGAAACCAGACTACATAGTTTCTGTAACTAAACTAATACTATTTAATTATATAAGTTCATTGTTTCAGTTGAACTCACTGCTACTCCAGCTGCCTCACCAAGTAAACACCATTACAGTGTTGGGCTTGTTTGAAGTGAAACCAGACTACATAGTTTCTGTAACTAAACTAATACTATTTAATTATGTTGGTTCATTGTTTCAGTTAAACTCGCTGCTACTCCAGCTGCCTCACCAAGTACACATCATTACAGTGTTGGGCTTGTTTGAAGTGAAACCAGACTACATAGTTTCTGTAACTAAACTAATACTATTTAATTATGTTGGTTCATTGTTACAGTTAAACTTACTGCTACTCCAGCTGCCTCACCAAGTACACATCATTACAGTGTTGGGCTTGTTTGAAGTGAAACCAGACTACATAGTTTCTGTAACTAAACTAATACTATTTAATTATGTTGGTTCATTGTTACAGTTAAACTTACTGCTACTCCAGCTGCCTCACCAAGTACACACCATTACAGTGTTGGGCTTGTTTGAAGTGAAACCAGACTACATAGTTTCTGTAACTAAACTAACACTATTTAATTATGTTGGTTCATTGTTACAGTTAAACTCGCTGCTACTCCAGCTGCCTCACCAAGTACACACCATTACAGTGTTGGGCTTGTTTGAAGTGAAACCAGACTACATAGTTTCTGTAACTAAACTAATACTATTTAATTATGTTGGTTCATTGTTTCAGTTAAACTCACTACTACTCCAGCTGCCTCACCAAGTACACACCATTACAGTGTTGGGCTTGTTTGAAGTGAAACCAGACTACATAGTTTCTGTAACTAAACTAATACTATTTAATTATATTGGTTCATTGTTACAGTTAAACTCACTGCTACTACAACTGCCTCACCAAGTACACACCATTACAGTGTTGGGCTTGTTTGAAGTGAAACCAGACTACATAGTTTCTGTAAGTAAACTAACAATATTTAATTATATTGGTTCATTGTTACGGTTAAACTCACTGCTACTACAACTGCCTCACCAAGTACACACCATTACAGTGTTGGGCTTGTTTGAAGTGAAACCAGACTACATAGTTTCCGTAAGTAAACTAGTGCTATTTAATGAGGTTTTTTTAATCTTTTTATATGAAAAATATGTTATTATTCAAAACTATCCTTTACTAAAGGTGTATTTTAAAAACCATGTATAAAAATATTAATATATTTAGATGTCTGATAAATTCAAAAAGTGTGTTATATAGAACGTCATCATCAACAATGATAAAGTATGTAAATAATTAATCATTTATATCTGTATGGACTCTCGTTTATCTACCATACGCTTCCAGCAAGTTTTGATATAAAGTAAATAATTAAGAAACAGTTTTTTTCGAATTTACGTATTATCTTTCTGTAATTTTTATTTATTCTTGATTTTTAAACAAATATTTCAGTTTGTTGTTGTTTTATGGTTTACGTACTAAACATTTTAGTTAAATTAGGATATAATTGTAAAAGCTAAGTATAGAATGTCCTTTAAATTGTACTTGTATGCCAGTTAAAAAAATAAAACT
The DNA here is from genome assembly GCA_035578905.1 of Stictocephala bisonia. Classification (NCBI taxonomy): domain Eukaryota; kingdom Metazoa; phylum Arthropoda; class Insecta; order Hemiptera; family Membracidae; genus Stictocephala; species Stictocephala bisonia. The sequence goes on along the minus strand of JAQJVL010001362.1, from coordinate 173,806 downwards.
ACAAGAGTATTAGCTACTATTTTTGTCTTTATGTGCTAGTTGGAAACGTATTTGTACATATTAGTGAATATTATAATTAATATAATACCAAAATTGAGTAAAATCGATTATATGATAAAGTGTAATCCATTAAAGGTCTTATTTTTTGAGATTATCATCTAAAAACCTTAGAAAATATATTGTAATACCCAATAATATCTTGATGGAGAGTTAGAATAGGGAACCATTTATATATTAGGTATTATCTGAAAGATAAATATTGTTATACATGAATTGTACCAACATTATTAGGCCTTCAAAGGTTTAATAACAGCCGAATTTGAGGTTATGAACCACACGTGTAACTTATGTCCAGGTATTTGCTTTTCCTATTGGTGTGAATTTGCTAAGAATTGTTGGCACTTTGATTAATTTTATTATTTCGTGTATTTTTATCTTAGTTTAAAAGGAAACTAATGTTTTATAGCTATTTGTAATATGTACCCTACAATATACGTTCAGGCCTCTACATAGAATAACAAAAGATTCGGCGGTATTCAAACCTTTAGAGGCCAAATACCGTTGTTACGATTGAAATTAAAAATCGAAAAATATAAAGGAGGAGGACCTGACCAAATAAATGTAAAGACATTAAAAATACTAAAACAGATTATTGTTCCATATTTTAATACCTTTTTAATATTTGTATGCAAATTTTGTATCTGATCTCAATTGATAAAAATTAAATTTGTATCCCTATTCACAAGAATGGTAACACTACTGAATGATCAAACTACGAACTATTATCTCTACTTTGTAACATTGCTAAAATCTTTGAACAAATAATACATACTAGGTTATTAATGTTATTAATGTATGTGACTTAATTTTACTAAAACAATTTGGCTTCAGGGAAAAATTTGATTGTTCTGGAGGCTTTTTTATGGATCCTTTATTAAATGTTACTAAAACCGTTTGTGAAGGATTAAACAACAATACAAAAGTTGTAGCCACCTTTATAGATTTAAAGAAAGCTTTTGAAACTGCAGATAATGAACTCTGATTTTAAAAAGTGTACGGTATTTGAAATAGATGGCACTCACTGAATTTAATTAAACACTATTTAACTAATAAAAAAAGTGTGTCAGAATAGTTGAAAATTACAGTGATAATAAAACCGTTTCAATTGGAGTGCCTCAAGGATCAATCATAGGTCCGTTATGTTTTATCATATGTATACATGTTATTATAATGATATTTCAATAATCAGTACTATATTTACTATCTAAGTTCCTTATCTTAGATTTTAAATAAGCCCCACGCACTGATGGCTTGTAGGTAACATATTAATCTACAGTACATCTGTACATTTCTTTCGTTAAAAAGGTAATAATAATATTAAATAGTAATTATATATATTTAAAATGACATTTCTTTGACTAAAGTTTACTTGATTGTTGTGTATTTTCAGGTGACTTCTTTGGCAATTACATGCAGTCTGCTCTTCATGAAATAGTATGTTCGGAGTTAGAATACGACAGGTTTTGGCTCCTTCTCAATATGAACACAGAACTACCCATTTCTCAGCCGAAGATACGCTGAGGGAAGTGCTAGTGTTTAATCGTCATGACGTTAATGTGTTGCTTCATTTTATTTTATGATGCATACAATAACTTTTTGGAAAAAGCAAGTTACTTGAAGTGTATTAAGAGTTATTGTATACGTGTAATTCCCTAAATATAATAGGCGTTATTAAAAAAAAAAAAAAGAAATTTACAAATGAATAGCATATTTATAACTAAAAAAGCGTCAGAAAAAGTCGGTAAAATAAACTTTAGAGATAGTGTTCTAGGCTCAAGCATCAAGAGACCATAAGGTAATATTAGAATAAAACATTAAGTTAAAGATCATTCGAAATATTAGTGGACAGTATGAAAAAGTGTATTTGAAGACTCAATATAAGTAGATAAAATTATCTATAGATGTTTGTAATAACATTCGTTATATAGATTATAGTTCCGTACTCAATGCTTTTACTTCACCGGCAAGACAGATATGATATATAGTATAATTAATATTGATTATACATAATTATATACCTAAATTAACTAATTTCTTTCATATTTCCTAACTTTCAAATGCTGAAGCATATTTCATATCCTAAGACAAGCGTTTCAGAGCCCTTGGAACTTCGTGATGTACGCAAAAGAGATTTTGCCATGTTCAAATCTTAAACATTTCATATATAATCATGTGTACAATTTTATTTTGGAAAAAACGAAATTACTCTTAACCCAAAAATGTTAAGTAGTAATGGGGGCTTCCAGCATCAATTTTAAGGACGTGTAAAACTGAACAAATTTAAAACTTCAATTTATTTTTCTCCATAGCAATTAAAAACTGTAACTAAAATCTATATATGTATATATATATATATATAAATATATATATATATTTATATACATATAGCATTCATTTTCATATTAAATTGTCTGCTTAAAAGTAGTAGAGCCATTAAAAATAAAAACAACACACTTTAAAAATACTGAAATGGCCATATTCAAAGATGTTATAAATATTACTTCATGCAGTTAATGTGAGTTTTTTCAAAAGTAGACATGTATAGTGTACTTTTAACTGACTGTATCCAGATAGGCGGATAGGAAGAAGTGGCCCAGTCTCTTTGCCCTCCAGGTTAACGGATCTCAATTGTGTTTTTTATTAACTTTGGGGACGTATACAATATATTGTTTACAAAACTATACAAACAACTCGGGAGGATATGTAGTCACGAATATTAAATTGCTGGAATCAATGGTGAGGAAGTTTTACGGTTTGATAATGGTGTCGGAAACAGGATTCGACTCTGCCTAAAGAACAATGGGATGCAATTTGAGCATATGTAAGGTATAAGAACTACAATAGTTTGTGCTTTTCTTTTAACGTATATGATTTTTACTTTTATGATTTTTAGAATATGTATTAATAAAATTCACAAATAAAAAGTTTAGGGTCCCAGTTTCGTAATCGTTTGCAGATAAAAAAAAAACTTTAAGTTTGAACATTTTTAAGTTTTTCACGGCCTTTAAATTGATATGCTGTAAACCCAACATACTATTTAAAATTTTTGGGCCCTGAAACTCGCTATTTAACCCAATTTAAGTAAAGCAACTACTGACATATGATAATAATTAATGTATTAATAACTATCGCTGACTAACTTACACATAAAATAGTTTTAAATCCATAACATGAACATTATTATCTTTCTGTAAAAACAATGAAACACGTGGATATAGTTTTAAGGAATGGATAATATAAGCGTACTTCAACATATTTATTAAGTTCTTTAAAACTACCAATTATATTAAAATTTGCAAAATAAGAGATTATTTATATGAAAATTTAATGGACTGACAGAAAAAAAGAAAATTACATTATATCTAGTGAAATTGTACATTCGGATCTAAGATTGGTCAATATATTATATGGAGACTAAATTTTACAACACAAGTGTAAGTATACTATTTGAACATTATAAGACAGTCTATATTGCTTTGCCAGGTAATAACTTGTCTCAATAAGTTATATAACATGTAGTAGCACTCTATATTGAACGTTATAAGACAGTCTATATTGCTTTGCCAGGTAATAACTTGTCTCAATAAGTTATATAACATGTAGTAGCACTCTATATTGAACGTTATAAGACAGTCCATATTGCTTTGCCAGGTAATAACTTGTCTCAGTAAGTTATATAACATGTAGTAGCACTCTATATTGAACGTTATAAGACAGTCCATATTGCTTTGCCAGGTAATAACTTGTCTCAATAAGTTATATAACATGTAGTAGCACTCTATATTGAACGTTATAAGACAGTCCATATTGCTTTGCCAGGTAATAACTTGTCTCAGTAAGTTATATAACATGTAGTAGCACTCTATATTGAACGTTATAAGACAGTCCATATTGCTTTGCCAGGTAATAACTTGTCTCAGTAAGTTATATAACATGTAGTAGCACTCTATATTGAACGTTATAAGACAGTCCATATTGCTTTGCCAGGTAATAACTTGTCTCAGTAAGTTATATAACATGTAGTAGCACTCTATATTGAACGTTATAAGACAGTCCATATTGCTTTGCCAGGTAATAACTTGTCTCAGTAAGTTATATAACATGTAGTAGCACTCTATATTGAACGTTATAAGACAGTCCATATTGCTTTGCCAGGTAATAACTTGTCTCAATAAGTTATATAACATGTAGTAGCACTCTATATTGAACGTTATAAGACAGTCCATATTGCTTTGCCAGGTAATAACTTGTCTCAGTAAGTTATATAAAATGTAGTAGCACTCTATATTGAACGTTATAAGACAGTCCATATTGCTTTGCCAGGTAATAACTTGTCTCAATAAGTTATATAACATGTAGTAGCACTCTATATTGAACGTTATAAGACAGTCCATATTGCTTTGCCAGGTAATAACTTGTCTCAATAAGTTATATAAAATGAAGTAGCACTCTATATTGAACGTTATAAGACAGTCCATATTGCTTTGCCAGGTAATAACTTGTCTCAATAAGTTATATAACATGTAGTAGCACTCTATATTGAACGTTATAAGACAGTCCATATTGCTTTGCCAGGTAATAACTTGTCTCAGTAAGTTATATAACATGTAGTAGCACTCTATATTGAACGTTATAAGACAGTCCATATTGCTTTGCCAGGTAATAACTTGTCTCAGTAAGTTATATAACATGTAGTAGCACTCTATATTGAACGTTATAAGACAGTCCATATTGCTTTGCCAGGTAATAACTTGTCTCAGTAAGTTATATAACATGTAGTAGCACTCTATATTGAACGTTATAAGACAGTCCATATTGCTTTGCCAGGTAATAACTTGTCTCAGTAAGTTATATAACATGTAGTAGCACTCTATATTGAACGTTATAAGACAGTCCATATTGCTTTGCCAGGTAATAACTTGTCTCAGTAAGTTATATAACATGTAGTAGCACTCTATAATGAACGTTATAAGACAGTCCATATTGCTTTGCCAGGTAATAACTTGTCTCAATAAGTTATATAACATGTAGTAGCACTCTATATTGAACGTTATAAGACAGTCTATATTGCTTTGCCAGGTAATAACTTGTCTCAGTAAGTTATATAACATGTAGTAGCACTCTATATTGAACGTTATAAGACAGTCTATATTGCTTTGCCAGGTAATAACTTGTCTCAATAAGTTATATAAAATGTAGTAGCACTCTATATTGAACGTTATAAGACAGTCCATATTGCTTTGCCAGGTAATACCTTGTCTCAGTAAGTTATATAAAATGTAGTAGCACTCTATATTGAACGTTATAAGACAGTCCATATTGCTTTGCCAGGTAATAACTTGTCTCAGTAAGTTATATAAAATGTAGTAGCACTCTATATTGAACGTTATAAGACAGTCCATATTGCTTTGCCAGGTAATAACTTGTCTCAATAAGTTATATAACATGTAGTAGCACTCTATATTGAACGTTATAAGACAGTCCATATTGCTTTGCCAGGTAATAACTTGTCTCAATAAGTTATATAAAATGTAGTAGCACTCTATATTGAACGTTATAAGACAGTCCATATTGCTTTGCCAGGTAATAACTTGTCTCAATAAGTTATATAACATGTAGTAGCACTCTATATTGAACGTTATAAGACAGTCCATATTGCTTTGCCAGGTAATACCTTGTCTCAGTAAGTTATATAACATGTAGTAGCACTCTATATTGAACGTTATAGACAGTCCATATTGCTTTGCCAGGTAATAACTTGTCTCAATAAGTTATATAAAATGTAGTAGCACTCTATATTGTGAAAGTCATGATAAATAATAGATAGCAAATTCTAAACTACCTCCTAATCAAGTTTACATAAATTATTTATTTTCGTTATCCTACATTTTTGCTTGTATATTTATTAATAAAAAAAACTGGGTCTACAAATACAGTTCCTTTCTTTAAATTAATTTAAATACATTAAAGTATTATCGATGTGAAATCAAGGCATTGGCAAAATCATATGATTGACTGGATGGTATTGAAATCGTCAGGTATTAGAATCTTATAGTTATTTACAAATAATATACTTGTAATGTGTTTAATCTGTTTAGTATTACTAAGAAGTACTATATAGTGTTATCTCAAATAATTATTCCAATTGTGTTTTAATGTTAAAGTTTTTTTTTTAGGATTAAACCCACACATTTTAACATTCACTTCTGAATTATAAGGTGTCTCTTTTATGTATGTTCACTGGCTTGACTTTTAAGTTCCAAAGTACTGTAATATAAACTTCATGGTCAGCTGTAGACGATGAGTCCCTTAACTGCTAGTTTAAAGCTTTTTTTTGTATTAGTTATAAGTGTCATTTATTTCACAATCACGCTATGCAATCCATATGATTACCCATGTTATTTTATACTTACTACAATGTATTAAGTACCTGTAGTGATTGAACATAAAATTTGATGTGCATTGTCATTTTACTATATTTATAAGTGTAAATCATGCCTACTTATAATGAAAAATATGCTGATCTTTTTTATAATAAACAATAAAATGGTTTACTTGTGTATAATGTAAATATGTCATTAACAATATTCTTAAACATGATATAGTTTGCAATGGTTCCACCCAGAATGTGTAAGTCTGGATAAAGTCGAGTACACAACATTTTGTAATGACACTAACAAATAATTGAACTGAGACAAAGCCGACTATAATTCTGTCTTCTTGATGAAAGTTAACATGTCTGCTTTAAGCTATTATAAGCCTGTTCAAAATCTAGCATCTTTACTCACGAAAAAATAAGCAAGATTTCAAATTCCGGGTGCAGTCAAATTAAATTTAGATAAACTTCCTGATCCAAAAGCCTCCTTACAACAGAGCCTCTCTTGTATCTGTCTTATCCAGAATCAGACATGTGCAGGAATAGCAAGAGACTAAGTCTGCATATGTATCATCATCATTATGTGTCATGGAAAGTGAAGAGATAAAAGGAAGCTTCAGGAGGACGACAAATGTGATAGCCACGTGACCTGTATTTATATAAAAAGATTCTTGGCAAGTTAAACTTTTATATTCTCCGTACCTGGCAGTGTTGTTAGTAAGTAGACAACATGCTTCCTCATGAGGAGTAAGGTTTCAAACATTCAAACCCCATCATTTAATTCTTATAAATACATATTAATTGTTATCATAAATCAAAATGTCTAGGAACCTTTAAGCATTGGATCAATATCTCTCAATATTGTATCTATCCAACGTGAATTTCTCAACTTCAAGAAACTACGAAAAGAGTTGAAAACTCCCTAGAACGCAGATGTAACTTTTAAATAATTTTAATGGTACTATCAGCATTGTTTATTATAATAACCAAATAAATCCATCGTCATGTAAAAATAGTACTTTCCAAGAACTTTTTTAGTATGAACAACAGATATGTTTATCTACACACTTAATTTAGTACCTCTACTACCGAACGTTTTATTTTATTAAAAATATCTCTTGTGTTATACTTAATTTTGAAATTGGCTTTCACACTAATCGAATTGAATGTGAATGCCCTACTAGAACATATACTCTCTAACGTAATTCATAATGTTTTAGAGTAATATTTACCTCAATTACTTGTAAAATGTCTATCACACAGCATTATCCATCACCATTGCTTTAAGTTATTCTATACTACGATGTGGATGTAGTTTCTATTGTTCCAGATTTACGTAGGTGTATTTAGAATATGATATTTGTAGACCTGTGGTTGATGTATCATTGTCGTAGAATTACATTCTACATATGCTAATCTTAAACTGATGTTGGGAGATATATGCATTGCTATTCGATCTTCTGTATTTAAATTCAGTCCTAAGAAGAAACGGAGGGATATGAGGGTTACTTGAAGATATTCTCTAGATTCTTCGTACAAATCAAAAATAGTCTGATTTGTCTAAGTTTACCAAATCCTTGGTGCCCTGGACTCCAACAAAGGCTGTATGCCGGGAAATAGTCCACCAAGCGTGCTGCAATTCTCTAGACGTCCATACTGAACGACTGAACATACTCTTTCACACTTAAATAATATTGTTGTTACATATCCAGACCTATTTACACTTGGTCATGTGGTTCCAATTCACAATTCTGGTTCAAAGGAGGATGCAAAACATTATGGGCAGATGTTATGGCATCTGCCTTATCTAAGACTATTGGTAAGCTAAAGCAACTGAACTTACAACTCTTTTCAGGAATAGAATTTTACCCAACAAGTGTAGGTTCTATCCAGGAAAGTCTACCATTACCAATACACTTACAAACCAAAGTTATTTGCCTAGACTTTTTTCAGATAATTTCGAAAAGATCACAGTAATCATCTCCTTATAACACTAAAAGCTTGTGGTATCATGAAAAATTACGCTCCAAGAATGTTTCTGGAGCTACCCAACAGATTCCGAACTCGTTAAGTTTGCCGTATCATTTTCAAAAAGTTCTATGCCTCGTTTGGTGTGCCATCTGGATCATATTTGAGTCCATTAACAAGATGCCACTTTATTAATGATATTACATCCCCAATTAACATTACCTTCCTCTTTTTGTAGATGATATACACAGTTGTCATCATTGAAAATTATACATACAAATGGTAATGAATGTTGTAAAATAAATTATTTTTTAAAGGAAAAATTTAGTTAATTAGAAGCTAAACGTAACGTAACTTAACTATAAAATACTATTATTGTGAACTTTAATGTTATTATAATGGTATGATATCCACGTTTAAAAGCACATTCCATATATTATAATCATGTTTAACAGCGCAAGTCATGTATGTATAATTTCTATTCTGTTATATATTGTGAGAATTGTTATTAAATTGGCAATGAAGACATTTTATTTATAATTTGATATTCGTAAAGTTAATTAGTAATTAATATGCTCGTATATATAAAGACCAATTGTAACATATTTCCAAAGTTGTTGTAATTGAATGTGTTGTTAAGTACACATATATAGATACGTAGATTTTAAAACGCAACCCATGATTTGAAATAAAAATGACAAACAAACTTATCTATAACACATTTTATTATTATTATCATTTACATTATTATTATTACTACTATTTACATGATTTTAATTACATTTTTGTTTATGTTTGGTGTTAAAATAAACAAATATTGGCATTTACACAACATTAAGCCCTCTTTAGTAAATATCTGGATACATTTTCTAAGTGTATTATTAATAAATTTATAATTGTAAAAAAAATAAAATAAATAAATAAATCTTAAATTGTAGTTATCTTAAACCTGCATCTCATTTCCTATGTGTAGGATTGTGTTTTAAGAGAAACACACTGTAACTTTGGAGGTTAAAATTAGCATCACAATAATTTTAAATTTATTTCGTAAAGACACATCCCTTGAAAATATTTTTTTCCGTAGATTATTGAAAAACAATAATATAACAGTAATGATATAAATTAAACTTTCTATATTTGTTCATGGCAAACAAAATCCTATATCGAAACGATTTTTACAAAATCCACTTAACCTGGACTTATAATTTAAATTACGTAGATAAATATAGTTTTACATTTATATTATAAGTTTACATTTTTTTTACTAAAATAGGACACAATATGGACTAGGTTTACAAATATTTTATTATTTTTTAAATATATACAGTGCTAATAGTAATTTATCAATTAGATAAAAATCTCAAAATAATTATAAGGAAGATGTTGTCTGAGGATTTATGATCTGCAACCAATATATATTATTATTTATGACAACATTATAACTATCAACACACAATACTTAGTTATTATTTTGTCTGTAATGATGGCTACATTTGCTCATCAACATTCATCACACTAGTTCAAAAACCATATTCGTCCATATCTTGACGATCGATGGATAAAGAATTTACAAAAAAAAAAGAAAAAAAGAAAAGAAAAGTAAATTAAATATTTGTACATTACGGCTATAATAATAAATCACGTTTACATGATCTTATATATGAAGGGAGAACGATTCTAAAACATTTTTCCCCTTTTCAATTCCAGTATGTTAACTGCATATGGTTTCCATAGACGAGAAATATTGTGAACATTAGATTTAAATATTTCGTATTTTTATATTGTGAAACTCCAAGTGCCAAAGAGAAATGTATTCACAATATTATTGTTTTTTATGTATTTTATCGTTCCTTACTTTACTAAAAATATAATTTACAACATGAATTTAGATTGTTTTCCGTCATACGTTTCATGAAAAGAAATTTGGCATTCATCATGGTAAGAACAGAGTATAACTTAAATGTCATCAATATAGTTGCGTAATACTTTATAAGAATATTTAATATATCTTAGTAAAATTGGAAATAAAATGTATTACTCTGGATATCCTTATTCCATGCTACGGCTAAACTAATTTCATTCTATTAATGTCTCAAAAATGTGCTAGAAGAAACGTATATATTATATTTTCATGCTGTTAATATATTTGTACAACTTTAACATATTTTTCTAGTTTTATTTGGCTTATAAATAATTAATATAACCTATTTTTAAATGTTTAGATAGTATTTATCCAATTATATACAAATTATTCAATATTGTCTTTTGGTAGTTGTATGTTACAAAACGTTAATAAAATATAGAGCATTAAAAATGTCAAATAAATATTATTTAAGAAAAACATGTCTTAAATTTATTTAAGAGTTTTTTTTTTAATTATCTATAACAATTAATTAAACTTATCTAATGAAACATTTGTTAATAAAACATAAAGACTAATATGGCAAATAGGCGATATCCTATACATTTTTGCTTATATATTTACAATTAAAATTATTAGTTAGGGCTAGAAAAAAATAAATCATACGTCTAATTTGAATAAAATGAAAACTTCAACACAAACTAAAAATAAATTACAAGAATACTGAAAATAATAATTGTTCTTATCAGCTGTAAAATATATATATATATATATATATATATATATATATATATATATATATATATATATATATTTGGTCTATTTAGTACATGTACAACATAACTTTAATTATATATTTAATTGTTGACATTATTTTATTCATATTACGTTGTGACACTAATGACTGTAGACTTTTAGTTAATAATTGTCAACTTAGTAACTGTTTTTTACTATACCACTTAATTTATTAAAAGATATCAATCAACTATATTACATTTTTGTTTATTTTAAGTATAATAGAACCGTTGTATTATAAACAACAAAGTGAAGAAACCCTTATAAATTAATAATGTATGTGTACTGAGATGAGAAATCCTATTATTGATAATTTAAGGTGACGAGAACTTTAAATGCTGGAAATTTGACGTTTACCATTTCAAAGATATACTGAATGGCTACGTAATTGAATATCTACTGTGGCTGAGTAGATACAAACATTTTTGAAACTTGTATTTAAGTCTCAAAAATGAATAACTTTTGAGACTTAAATACATATTAAACATACACTTCATATGTAATTATTTTTCCTGTCATTATTTGATACATATTCCTGTTGTGACACTAATGACATTAGAGATTTGTTACCTATCTACTTGTAAAATAATTCTATCATACACCTTGTTTTAATAAAAGTTTCCATCGTTAATATTAAATCTTTGTTCATTTTAATGGTCATCAAACCATTTTATTAATCAATAAACACTCGTAACATAATAGTGATGTCACGTGCATGCTTAGATGTGACATCTTTTTACTTATAATTTAAGTAAATATGATCATAAAATACTGGACATTTGACATTTACCGCTTGAAATATCGTTAGTAACTGATTATCTACTGTAGCAGTCGAGGTAGAGTGGAGGTTTTAAAGTAAATGAATGGTTTATAACTAAATATGCAGTGAATGAGTATGTATTCCCTGTTTCCAAACTGTATCGGTAGATTCTTACAGTTGTCGGGGTTGTTGCCAGTGTACATTCGGCCAGGCCGTGTCGACTATGGTGCACCTTGCTGGTATCTTTTACTTTATGGAGTAGTGATACTTGTAACAATCGATACTTTAGCAATAGAAAATTACCTAATTACATTTTCATCAAACTATCATCTGACGGAGATACTTATACAAGTATTAACATTTACTATTCAATATATAACTGTCAACATTTTATTTATTTCAAACAATATCCAATGTGCTAGGAAGATATTCTATACTATATTAAAGAATCTAGAGGCATTTGATGAGGAATTTGCTAAAAAGCCAATTCAAGTACATACATCATACTTTGCATGTTTTTGGGCTGCATTTATTATATTCCGTCTGTTTGTAAATCTTTTAGGAGTCTTTGTAGTTGGAAGAACGATTAGAGAATTTATATTCATCACGGACTTTGTTTTTTTGGTGATTTTCTCAACGCTTCAACTGTTTTTGGTAGTATTGTACCAGATAAAAGCACGATACAAGTTGCTTAATGACAATCTCCTGCAGTTTAAAGACCAAAGAAGACCTCTCAAAATCAGGTTTCTTAGAGAAATATCTGGATGTATGCATTGTAAGTGTTTTACATAGATTGTATCGTTCTGCTTAATTTTAGTAAAATTTTTATATGCCAATATAAAATAATTATTCCTATTTGTGGTAATAGAGAAATAATATTTGATTTTTATTTTTAAGTATTTTACATATTTTGAATAGTCACGATTGTTATTAATATATATCATACTTCATTTATAAAACAATACAATTTGCCAATTTTCATTGTGCTTAGCTATAATTTTAGTCTTAAAGAAGTAATATTTACATGTTAATTATACATGAAATAAAAGTACTACATTTCACAAAATAATACCAAGGGTATATTATGAATACTTCTAGATAATACTACATTTCTTTATGTATGTAGTGTACTTTATGAAATCTTATATATGAACCCACTGTTGTTAAACATTTACTTGTTCACATTGATAAATATTTTGTAGAATTGACACTTCAAGTGTTTTAAATACTAACAAAACGTTTTTTCTGTTACAACATTATTATCACATTCTGGTGCTAATTACTAACTTCTCTTACATGTTAATTATATAAATCATCACTAACTAACATATATCAATGTAGCAAACAGATAATGTCTAAAAATCTATATGTTATAACTAAAAATCTAATATGTTATGGTCAAAGAAAAATAATGTTGTCTTATAAAACAACATATATTAAAATAATTTGTTTTCTTCAGTAACTTGCACAACTACATCATTGAAACATATCTAACTGGATTATAACTGTCGTTGTCAGCTACCGCCATCATTAAATAAATGTACAAATTTAAAATACTAAATATATATGTTAAATAATACATATATTTGATTGCTGATATTATTTCCTTCGTATTGACGTTGCGAAAATAATGAATGAGAACTGTTAGTTGACAGTAGTAGGCATACACCGACTTAACGCCGTCCCATGAGGACTTTTCGTCCCATGAGCAGGTCGGGGGTGGGGGAAGGTCACGTGACCTTAATCGATATTTTGATTGACTTTGATTGATTTTGATTGACTTTGATTGATTTTTAATGAGCTTTGATTTGATTTTGATTGATTTTTAATGGGCTTTGATTTGATTTTGATTGACCTTAATCGATTTTTAGTGGGCTTTGATTTGATTTTGATTTACCTTAACCGATTTTTAGTGGGCTTTGATTTGATTTTGATTGACTTTAATTTGATTTTGATTGACTTTGATTTGATTTTGATTGATTTTGATTGATTTTGATGGCGGCGGCCACCTGCCGGATCCAAACGTTATTGATTGTTTCGGAGAGTGGGGAAGCCACGTAACCGGATCCAAGATGGCGACCCTCATTCCTGCCAACCTGTTGGGGAATGTTCCCTCGCAAAATTTCCCTAAAATTCCCAAAATTTCCCTCAAATTCCCAAATTTCCCTCCAAATTCCCACGTTATACTATATAAAATACACTGGTAACCATGTTATATTATATAAAATACACTCTGTTATACTATAACAAATGTAATATTTCATACACTCTATGTGGTTTCCTTCGTATACCCTTAGCCTACGATGCATGCGCGAGGAATTACTACATGAAACAGCTGTGCGCTGCTACCAGCACTCCTAGCAGCAATTTCCTAATACATAAATATATATTAAACAAATTAGACAAAAAGCTATCAACCCCTCGTGGTCCAGTGGTTAGCGTACCCAACTCAACAAATATATCCCATTTCCGCATTATCTGGTATTTCTCTAATATTTAATTTATCAATTTCTTGGGGGTCTAACCACTTAAATTCTGAATGATGAGAGAGCGGCTCACTAAGGCCTTTCCATACAAAGATTGTTTAGAATCGAGATAAAGGAGATAGTTTGTCGGGTTTCGTTTGAGTCAAAGTTGGGGTTAAGTAGATCCGATAGCGGAAACGCTCTCGACACAACGTTGTTTTTTAATTCTGATTGAATTGTGTCCAACTTCGCATACATAAGTGCACTCATGAACAAACACACGCACATAACACAATCGAATTGCACTTCTAGCGACAAATGGACAACCAACTACTGGCTGCAACTTATGACAGAAGGTACGATATTAGATGTCGACAAACCTACGAAAGGCTTGCCAACTACCTACTTCAGTCATGCAGCAGAGACATATTACTTAAGATAAACGATACACCCTTGTATGTCGGAATCAGTACTGTTAGATACAAAGGGCCATGATCTGAAGGAACGTCAACCTACCTCATACCGGTGAGCTCAGAGGTCACATCTTTTGATTTATTTAGGAGTAACAAAGAGGCATCCTAGCTCCCACAGGTCTAGACCTATATACCCCGTGTCGGTACGGAGAAACGAGAACTTAGTCAATAAGCCACAACCATTCGCCTTAAAATTACGTTCGAGCATAGCCAATCCTCGCGTCCACCATTTCCATAAGGGAGGATTTACTCTAGGAGGTGATTAATATAAATCTCGTAGAACCATAGTAACTTGCGAACAAAAACACGGTATGGAAGAATCAAAAAGGGATTGCAGGGTTAACGTCTTTTCTACCTTTTTTCTTGACTTGGCATAGTAAAAATGCTCTTGCAGTATCTTGCCGTCTTGTATCTAACGATCTTCATGGTGTTTTGCGAAACACTTAATACATCTTCGCAAGTAAACAATAAAAGGGGGTCTCAATAACAATACAAACAATCGCGCAATCCTTCTGAAACAATAACAGCACACATAAGAAACACAACTCATAAACAAAAAAGAACTTGTTACTATTTCGCTATCAATTTATACATACGTACCTGGAAAATGGTAAGCAGGCAGACGTGGATCCAAACTCTCGTTGATCAGTACCATAAGTTGTCCGGGTATTGGATTCCCACACCATTGCATCGGCAAAGTGTCACGTATCTTCTAGATAGAAAGCACCTTAAGATTACGACGTCCCTCCTCCTAAATGTGGCTGGACGTCAACAGTATCGAACGAAGAGTATCACCGTATTCGTTATTTATGCGTGTGAATACTTTTGATCTGGATACTGGAATTGTTGGAAAGTGACAATGATCCACTGCACAGTAAATACTAACTCCAATTCGGGTAGCAGCGTTGAACGATTCGACAAAAGATGCCATGAATAGACAAGATTAAGAAAAGTGGAAATACAGTCCTGTTATACTCTCAAGTTGGACCTGAGCAGTCATCCTTCCAGAGCTAATCGTTAGAGCAACTGTATCGATTGTGGTACCCTTGTTCACCCGAGAGGCCTTATCAACGAGTCTACACTTGTCTCCTTAAGCATTCTCACAGAACAAGTCTTGGACCTTAGACCCAAACCTAAGTTGTCCTACACCACACCAGAGGGTATAGGGTACATTGCAGCTTTGTGACATCTGAGCGCGTTTTTTTATTAAGTATGTTGTCCCTCACGTAGTAGATACATAATCCACTTACTTTAATGTAACTTGTCGCGCCAACCATCGCAAGCTACGTGTGATAGATCCTACGGTCCTAGTAACAAAAATACATAAGGGCTTACACTCCCAGAAATATTTTTGTGTTTCTTTTTTTTGTATTCTGTTTTATTTTTTTTTTCTTTTTTTTGATCCCCTATAAAGTCTACGACCGCCACTTTACTAGGAAAGAAGCACTTTCATGTGACGCACTAAACTTTACAAGGCCGCTTCTTATTTTTATTTTTTTTTTATTTACTTCTTGTTACTAAAAAGTATCCTTAGTGCACACACCGACTTACAGAGTTAACAGCCAGCATTAGAGTGTTAACACAGCATCCAAAACTAGCGTAACGATGGGCCCGAGGAAGGCTTGCGACTGATGAATCACAGCGTCTACGCGGAATTAGTTCGAAGGGGGGTGGGCAATCCCCAAAGCTGCAGGCTGCCTAAGGACTTATGTCGTGTATTAAAAAATAAAAACGGCTAGCCGATTAAGAGAAGCAAGTCGGGCTTTTTTTATTGAATTTGGCCTCCTTCCAAAATCCTCTCGACAGATCATAGGATCCTGACTTAAGCTGAACGGTTTAGGGTCCAAAGGCCATAAAGATACACACTATTCAACAACAGAGATCTATGATATGATGCTAAGTAACAATTTTGTATACAAAATTTCCAACAGTAAGTAATTCACACACATTTAAAACAGCAAGCACCTTTATGGTATGAAAACTGAGCCACTTACCTAATGAGGCGCACAAATATAGCTCATTTACTAGCGTGATTGAAGGTTAAACAACAAGAGTTGAAAAAAAAAAACGTATACATTGTCAGAGCAGATACACTTGTTCCATAGACTACAGTGCGAGTTCCATGAAGCATTACCCAGTGAAAATTTGGCGAAAGGAAAAAATTTTTTCTCCAACCCTTTGGTCTAATACAGGAACGTATAATCGAAAGGAGGTGCATGTAGTAAGGCTAAAGCGAACTGAGTTTGAAGTAAAAGGATACACAATCCACCTCCTTCCCAAAGTATTTTGTTGAAACTATACGCTCACACCAATTGTTAGCATTTCGACGAAGGCATGTCACCAAGTTCTAACTATGACTTCAGATACCGGAAAAGAGGACTTGAAAACTATATTGTACATTTACAAAAGAGGATCCCTGCACAACTGGCAAATTCTTAACGATAAATTTCTAATTGCGATTGTCTTTGACAACGCCATGAAAACTCCAACCACAGCCGTGATAGTTAGACATGTTTATGATCAACCTATCTGTGGCGCTCAATTGTCTTCTAAGTACTTCAAAATGGCAGATCATCGTCAGTCAGAGACGGTCATACATCCCAACGTTAAACGATATAACTGTGCTTATGTGGTGGGGTACAAATCATAAGTGCCGAATTCACATTGGAAACGGCATAAACCCGATCAAGTGTGGTATCAATCAGGTAGAGAACACACGATACAGGTCAACTGTTCAATGGTACCGTGAAATGCATTAGGCAATAAGCTAACAAAATTCAACATATTCCTCTTTTGAAAAGTATGATTAAGAGAAGTGGTTATATCTCTGTCAGAAAAGTCTCATAGCAGTAAGGTTGTGTTTAAGTAAATTTTTAATGGAGTATCTGTATGTTAATGGTCCACTTCAGTGAATCTCTTCTGTTGAGTTCAATATAGGACACAGAGCATAAAGTAATATGAAGGTTCCGTTTCTTTTCAACTTGAGAACTGTGGGTTGTTTTAGTAATCAACGTATTACAAGCATCCTTGTTGTGTGGAACAAAATAGGATCCCAACTTGAAAAGAAATCATGATAAAAACTAACGCGAAGGCAGATTGTACACCAAATGTTTAGTAAAAATCCCAATATTTAGATGATGCGTACATTACCCATTAGGTTCGAGGGAGCCTGGAGAAGAAGACATGGTCAGAAGTCACCTGTTTGGTCTGACGGGAGACAAAGTCACCCCAGAGTAGGATACCAGGGAACGCCTGCTTGACTTTCCTGCATGTGCGTTGACCTAAGGAAACTGATATCCTGGTGTTGCAATAAGGTAGCACTCTAGGCATATAAAGAGACATCAGCAGTGTCTGGAACCGGCAATGAATGATAGATAGCTCGATGGTTGTAGGTGGAGCAGCGACTGAGACCGGAGTGGGTGCTTAGTTCTTCTCTTTTATAAGTCGATATGAACGACACTAAGCAATTGTAACAAATCTGTTGAAATTCAAGTACTCGCGAGTAAAGTGGATATCTGTAACGTCGAGCATAAGGGATTCGTCTGTAGAATAATCAGCGACATGTAGTGAGCTGTTGAGCAAAGCTCTTTTATGGAAAGCGGTGTGACGGCAGAAAGATTCAGTATTCAACACAAGCGCGGACGTCTACCGAGATCCCGTGAGTTATAGAGGTTATCTCAGACATGTTTGGAAGCAGTCGCATTAGCAAAAACGAGGACACGAATGCAAAGGGCTGTATGCGATTCATGACATGGAGACTCAGGAGAACTCGACCCCTAGAATGATGGATTGGAAACCTTATTCGTGACATTCAATACAACAAGGCTTCATACACGCCACGTTATGTTATCATACGGGTAGATACGTATGAGAGAAGTTTGAGAAAAGAAAGCTTTAGCATCCGACAGTGAACACTTGTCAACATGATACTAGCTTCCTTGGTTATAATCCTGTATACCTACTTTGAAGTTTGAACATGGCTTAATATTACTAAGGGGGTGGGGGGCTAGGGCATTTGTTGCCTTTTAAAAACGTGGCTATTTCTCGAGTTTGTGAATGAAGTCTTAAGTGGTCCACGGCTATTGTCTTCTACTTGTGGGCAGTTCAGGAAACTCGTGGCAGTTGCTCGACCAAATAACTGAAAGTCATTTACCATATAACGATCCTGTTTCCAAGGGCGACTAGCCAACGGTAGTAATAGGACAACTCATACTACGCGTCAAAGACCCTTTCGATAGGGAACCGACGCCATGTACTGCTTTATCAAATCGTCAACTAAAGAATCAGTGGCCGCCGCCTCCATTGTACAAAAAAGGCGTTCTATACATTGGCGTAAAAGACAAAGTAGAAGAAAGTACGGCAAAATACAATATCGCTGTCTTATGGTTGACAATGTTTGCTTTTGTAGTCTCTACCCCAGAGAGCCCTTCCATTAAAACAATTTCAAAGGAATAACAAAAAGAAATACAACCTTCACCAAACTGTATCATCATATTATTCTTTTCCATACAACCAACTCAAGACGTTCATCAAACGCTTCTCATCAATCCTTCTGGAGTTAAGAGGTTACTAATTACTTTTAATTAAGTGGGATGTTACTACGCGACATTATTAGATTCGATCCGACAATTACACCGCCAATTTCAGTATCTAATGCTCGACTTTAATCAGAAACGCCATGCATTGATTATGACTAGATGTATAAAACTAATCATAACTGTGTCTGACCATCGAGATAATTTGATGGTCAGCTTAAATCCGAGTCACTGTGTAAGTACATCCTCACAATGGATACTGTGATAAACTCTCATCCTGAAGCGTCTGTATGAAATAAAAAAATACGCCAGCTCATGCGTCCTGATTAAAGGTTGTCGCTGTAAAAAGGTGCATGAGTATGCGGAAACTCGTACTCTGTCACAACGTTCATCAAATTGGTGGCTTACATACTTTACGGGACAACAAAAAAAATATTGACTACGCGAGAGAAGCTGTATACAACACTACCTAGTATTGATGTTACACGAAAGCGTGGAGACAAAGCTAGGGGTAACAAGGCTACTGATTGATTTTGTCACTGATGTCCATCTAATTATTGAAAATCAGATACGCACATAATCTTTGCGTTTCCTAGGTGAATCTAATGGTTGACCACTTCGTCTCTCAGATTTATACAACGATCTGTCATTGATCGAGAGCTCAACTGTTAATAGTATTTTTTCGCAACCTCCTTTTGACGACTACTACTGGCAAGTAAATGACGTTATCGATTGGTCGTTCAGAACAATTTCTAAGATGAGGGGGGGGGGGGGGGGGGGGGGGGGGGGGGGGGGGGGAGCTGGGGGGGGACTCTATCATAACCTAACCCCAGGAGTGTACATGTCAGGTGAAAAGAAGGGGGTTAGGGGGGGGGGGGGGGGGGGGGGGGGGGGGGGGGGGGGGGGGGGGGGGGGGGGGGATTAATTAAAAAACTCGTGAATAACGTGTCGCCTGTCTGTACCAGTTTTGATAGAGATAAAAAAACCGAGCACAAACAATCGACCACGCCCGTAAACAGAACATTAACAACTAAGTACCACCAGCATCGTTTAGCATACGCGAGTATGACCTTTTAAACCGCAATATATAATAATCGTCTGCAACACGGTGGCTGAACTGACACGATGCCAACTTTATATAAGTTCAAGAAAACTAGATCTGGAATAGCGACCAACAATGAAACCTTTTTTGTTTGCTGTCTTGGCTAGAAGCAAGAAAAGTTTCACAAATTATATTAATATACTAACTTCGAGGGAATATTTTTCGCTACATTAAAGAACGATATTGTAAGATTTCGCTACATCAACCAAATTGTCTATGGGGGGGGGGGGTAGCCTCTAATTATTATTCACAATTCTGATCAGTACTGACATACAACATTCTGCGCCATCGTTCGACCTAAAATGGTGTAATTGTCGATCAGATTCACTCCAGACCGCGCACTCTAGTCCGGACAATATAGATCTGTTACAACTTACTCACGGTACGTAATCGGACAAATACTAAGTGACGTTACCGGCTTTATTTACTTCTCTAAGCAACGATTAAAGAGGTATTTACGTAGTTGATATGGTAGTGTGATAATCTCCAATTCCAATTTACCCAATCACCCTTTATGCAGGAAGAAGGTTGCATTGCTTTAATTTCTGAAGAACAAATAATATATAAGAAGCGAATACGCACTGCAAAGCTTATCCAACGGCATCTATCACAACTAAAAATTACAGTAACAGTCTTTATGACACCAAACAATAACCGACACGGCGATACTCTTAAGAAGTCAGCTTGAGACACATACTCAAAGCCCTTGATTTCATCAAAATAACGTCTAACATAATGACGTAATGGACGATCTAAGATGAGTTGAGGAAACGCGAATAGTAACAGATGCCGGAAGTGTAAAGTTTGATACAAAACTTTGATAGCCATCCCTGAGAAAAATACTTTAAAAGGTACTGGATGTGTGGAGTGAATAATCGGAGAAGTTAACCGCATGAAACTATCAAATGTATTTCACCATAAGCTTATGCGACTTATTGTATACACCACACCGGAAGATTTTAGAGTTGACCCCTCGCCCAGAGTCGTAAGTTTTGAATCTAATATTGAACAACTGCCAGAGTCAAAATTTTCCATTCTTCAAATATTTTCTGTTGGGCAAGGACGGTGCTTCTCGAATATAAATAACTACCTTACATGAAATGTGTATTCTAACTTCTAAACAAGCCGTGTGCATACTCTCAGTCTCGCATAAGAGATTCTAAAAGAAAAGAGTTTGTAAGGGCAGCCGCGGATTTCCAGTAAGGGATGTGTTAGATAAAGTTAACAATAACGTAAACTTTTCTTTTCTTATCGTGACGAACTTTAGAGTATGAATACACATTCCATTGCTTAGCAGTGCGAGCTTTCAAGTAGTATCAACCTCTATTCCATACTTATTTAGTAAGGGCGTCCTTAATATGTAGACCTTTACCGTCGACCGCTTTGGGCGATCTAAATTTTAGCTTTACTATACGCGTGCACCGTACTCTTCTATTGGTATCGCAAGACACTTCCCACGCATTTTTCATTGGAGCAATTCAAAAATAGCTGATGTCACGGACCAAGCTAGGCGCTCATTCTTAGCTAAAGAAGCGTCTGAACTGCTATTAACCCACTATATTTAAGAGGCCTTATCGGTCAGCTGTTGATCACGCCTGTCTTTTCATGAGTTTTAGAATTGTGTCACTAATATATGAAGACAATATGCAGTGTGCGTGTTCCCTTCTTACAGAGCTTTGCGTCTCAACTTTTGTAATTAATTCCCCTAGATCACTAGTCGATAGCGAGCTACACCTCTCTTTAATTTTGGTACTCTGTAACCAACAGGTTACGCCATGTAAAGCTCATACCCACTAGCTGGTAGATTAGGTTCCGACTGTGAGTCGGTACAAGAGACTCGAATTCCTTATGTTAAGTATCATAGACAGAAGCTGGCAAAATCTACCGATGGTCGTCGTACTAGTCCACACCCTATTAATGACTGTTGTAACTACGACGACTGACGTTTTCCCTTCGTTAGGGACACTCGTGAGCATTTATAACTAAATTCAAATGACAGGTCCTCTATTACAAATCAAGGGTATTTTTAATTCGTGCGAACTAACTCTAGTTCACTTTCGTTAAAGAAATAGGAGTTGTACAATATTTTTGTTCGAATAACCGCAACATCAACTCCTTAGACAAACTGTGATGCTGATCTGGAGATATTGAGCAATAGAGGCCGCGATCGTTATAGAGAATCGTATAGTAACTAGCACTCATTAACTCGTTACAGTAGAATATTCATAGTTACAGCGTCCGTCCTGCATGGTGTGACTTGGATCACACCACGACAGAGGAATGCTTGTATTTATCTCCGAAAAGTGCCACTCATAATACGCGTCTGTTTATGTGGGATCACAGGTGTTCAGCTTTGCACGTACCAAACGTTAAGCTCAGATCCTAAAGGTAGTTTTGAGTTCACTAGCTGAGGGTTAGGGGGGGGGGGGGGGGTGTGTTGATCTTGAGGTTCAAACAGATTTGTATGATATGACGTAAATGACGCATAATTGTTAAACTCCCACCCGATTTTACTCTATTTGAGGCTATTTTGCCGTACAGGTATCTGTTTTGACTGAGCGACTACGTCCGCATCATTATAATTGTGGTCGGGCCACTCAACCAACTTCCGTTTATTAGTTCAAAGTGCCAAAAGGTATGGCCGTAACAAAGGTGGAGTAACAAGAAGTAGTCTACAACATACAATTTTACGTTTGGGCAGCATCTTTTTCTTTATGCTGCGAGTAAGGAAAGTAATTCACGATCCTAGCTATATATACACATATTCTAGCATTAACTGTATTTATGTGTCCTCGAATAATACACGAATGTTGAATGCTTCACCTATAATTTTTAGACTGTACCTAGAGCATCATTTTCATTATTACATGTCGCCTACATATTGCTAAAAAACACTTTATTTTGGTAGCATTATCATAGTTTCCTTTTGTTTTCAGGAGTCAATTTATAATCCTTCACCTCGTGGCTCCCTTTTGGGGCACAGTAGCCTAAGACGCAGCAAGGCACCTTTTGATCTAACTTGACTGGTACGCTAACTTGACATGAATTAGACAATTAACGATAATGATTAAGCAGGGAAATAAAGTATAGTCAAGCTCTTTTATAATAATCCGCCTCCTTGAGCTACCTTCAGATGGCGAATAAATCACAGTAAGTGTTGACCGACGTGTGTATCCCATGCATTCTTTAGATGCTAAGCAACAGGACGCAAAGCGGATCAGACCGCATTCCTATAGGTGAGCGCGAGCCCAGAAACCTGGTATGTCAATTTTGGATTTTCTACACTTTGACCAAGTTTAGGCAACCCGTCATACACCAAATTTGTTTCTGCTTCATCATCAATAAATTGGGTGATAGAGTGTTTGACTTGGTCATTTTTCTATTGACGCTGGAGAAGCACAAGTAGTAAAGGAGTAGTAGTTTCTTTTATAATTTTTGGTGGAAACATTTTGATATAATAATTAGCGTAGTGACTTGTAGCCCATCTGTCATGGATTTATTCGCCTTTTCCAAGCTTCACGCTCTGTGAACGATCCCACGTTAGTCCAACTAGCGATTTAGCTATGTGACACTTTTAAATCATTTGAGCGGTGATGAACGATCCACTCAGCGTGATTGTTTCTTACAGAAATCAACTTCAAAAGCAAGTCAGTGTTCCCTTGTAATTCCAACTTCCATATTTATAATTATGCTCGTATACAGGAAAGCATAACCTGGATACGATCCCATTTCCTTACATAGTTGCAAATCATAGTGAATGCCTAGTAACTAGTAACAAATCAGTCTCTGTCTTAATACGTCATGTCTGAATAATGTGGGCATTTCTGGGTGGGGGGGTCCGATAACAAGTCTCCACACAGTTTGTTTGCACACGGAATGAAGATGCAGTCAAACTTCATGACGCTAAAAGACTGAGTCTTGCCATATGAGCTACGCTTGCAGAGTAAACTGCAGAAAAACTCTCCTCCTCACCGTCCACTTCCCCTCATATAAAATACTCTCCTTCTTTGTGAGCTCTTGGCTAAGTGATTTCTTTGGCAGCAACAACCGTACTTCACGTCAATTGTTGTTATAGTAATGGGATTCAATCAAATCGGTTTGTACTGTAACTTACAACGAACGTTGTGTTTTGAATTGAGAAACTGCTCTTCGAAAGTAAGCCAACAGGACTCTTGCATATATACTATTCCTGAGCTTGCAAGCATCTTTATTTCTCGTGTAAGAAGTGTATCCTTGAACGTCATCTTGTGCAATAACTAAGTTTCGAACATCACATCTCTTATCTAATAACTTAAGTTTTAAACGAGGATTCCGCAGCCCCGCTCCCCACCCAATAACGGGGTAATGTTTGGAGATTTAGTGTAACGCTGGCGAATAGTGGTAGCGCGACCTATCTCTTATATTGCTACCATAAAATCCTGCTACTCTTGTGCTCATCCTTCCATACTTCTTACGGATATCCTCTTCTGGTTAGTTTTTGTTTATATGAGTTTTTCAAATTTATTCTGTTTTTCCCTTGTATTCCCTAGTTTGTCGAGCTGTTTCCTCCCATGTTTTTCCTGTTATTCGCTGTTCGCCGTTTTCTGTTTTCCAGTTTTACTACTTGTTTCTGCACATTCCTGTTTTCCTGTTTTGCCATCTAGTTTTTCTGTTTTCCTGTCTTTTCTGTTTTTCCTGTTTTATCTCTGTTGCTCATGTTTTCAGCGTGTTTATTCCTTGTTATCCTTATTGTTTTCCCGTGTATTTTCCTGTTTTATCTAATTGTTTTCCATTGTTTTTTCCTGTATTTATCCTAGTTTTCCTGTTTCGCTAAAAGTTATTTTCTGATTTTCGTTACAGAGTTCTCCTGTGTGTTCACTGTTGGCCCGGGGTTGTGACAGGTTATCCTGTATTTCCAGGTTTTCGCGTGGGATGAGATCTTGTCTCTGGAGGCTATTCGCCATATATGAGCTATGACAAAAAGGGTAGTGGGTCTGACCAAAATATTTATCTTCAGTGTATCTATTCATAGTGCCTTTGTAAAACTTTTAGCTCATGTCTTAACGTCCATTTGTTGGGCCATTAACTGATGTGCGATCCATACATCTTCATATTAAACATCGAGTAGATTGTACATACTCTTGTCACAATCAATCATAGAAAGATTCGGGCTAGAACTAACTTAATACAGCATGGCGTTGTAAAACTGAAGCAACTACGTTTCGAGCTGCGATCGACGACAGTAATCTAGCCATCGATCTAATTGTATAGCGTACTTTCTTTACTGGGGCACTGATCACTACTACAGACGAATTTGTTCTGTATCCAGCTGTTACCAAATACGGAATGGCACACCACACATACTTTGAATCTCCACATCTAAATGAACACAATGTCGTGGCGCGGTAATGTTAGGAGTCATGATCCATTTCCGATTTTATAACCGGTTATAAGTTGTCAGTCTTAAATTTCAGTAGTCATCTTGTGTCTTAGACAAACAATAATGAAAGTATTGACATTGTTCCCTTATCAGCTGTTTAAGGCGTATCCTACTAGTATTAGTTTGAGCACAATTACACTAAGCAGCACCATCTCCATGAGGAACAGGCTAAGGTTAAATAAATTCTCAACATATCTCGCTGTCAGTCATCCATTCTTGTAGAAGTAAGCTTTCCTGAGTATTTAGTCTTAAGCTTTTTCAAACATAGGCAGACATCATGCAACAAACAACCATACACTAGATGTGTTCATTTTCACTTGACGCTACGTTTGATATAAGAACTCAGGAAAACTACCTATTTCACTGGGCGTTAGTCTAGTGAAAGGGAGAATATCCTCTATACACAAGGGTATAGTCAGTAGTGTGGAACTTCTCTAGTAACCTATCTTAAGTTCACCATCTG
The DNA here is from genome assembly GCA_035578905.1 of Stictocephala bisonia. Classification (NCBI taxonomy): domain Eukaryota; kingdom Metazoa; phylum Arthropoda; class Insecta; order Hemiptera; family Membracidae; genus Stictocephala; species Stictocephala bisonia. The sequence goes on along the minus strand of JAQJVL010001362.1, from coordinate 147,529 downwards.
GCTGACGCATGAGTGATTTGTGATACAAGAACGTAGCACATTTATTTTCAACATGTTAGGTCACATTTGGATTAAACAACACAGATAAACATTACAATTGAGTCTTGGGCCGGAAATTTGACAGGTACCGCACATGATCATACGACGACATGTTTTTGGCCATGGGTCAAGATTCAGCAGCAGTTGCAATACTAAGTGAAAAAAAGACAAAACAGCTGGAAATAATCCTGTAGTTTGCCAATGCTTTACTCGCTTCATATCTAGCTCCATCACAGTAATAAACGTCAAGAGTTTACGAATAGGAGCAATTTGGGATGTTTGTCATGTTAATTAGTCTAAGAAGTCTCGAAACTGAGTAGTATCCACAAAAACAAGTATACTACCTTATTTTAATCCACGAATGTTGAGTACCCATACAAAGCCAAGAACACTTAGACCAGGCACTTCGTGTATCACAAGCTTTTAGCCTACTCAATCATCTTAACATGACCACAAGACCTTTGCGACAGCCAAGAGTAATACTATAAGCGGTCTCGTGTCTGGTTCATTGTGATAGCAGTTACTATATATTCCGTAAATTAAGGTCTTGCGCTTGAAAGGACATGTTGTTGCGGATAATACACCTTTCATAGTGTGGATAACAGTAGTCTAGAAAGATAACAGGTTAGGGACATGCAAGCACGCTTTCGCACGAGTAACAAATCCATCGTTGTCAGTTGGTTAGGTAATGTCGCCTCTTATCGAAAACCTTTTATACTTGCTTATCTTACTTATGTCACCTACCACTTTGAACTCGATCTTTCCTTCTTCTATACTTTTATTGTCTATTCTTTGTGTTATGTTTCCGGGTCTGACGGCAAATCCTCGTTCTTTTTGTTCATCCTTCAAAAGGTAGCGGCATAGCGAATTGTGTCTAAGATGTTATAGACTCTCGTGGTTGTGACTCCTTTCAACAGGTCAAGGGGTCTAGAATTGTGTTTAATCATTGGTTGTATGCCACATTGCTGTTGGAATATTTCTCCACAATTAGAGACTTGAGACTTAAACCGATTGAATCTCTGCCACCTATGGCTACCAGTTCTCTCGGCTGTATCACAGAGTAATGATTAAATGTTTCTGTTGTTATCTTCATTGCTTGGTGCTGAATCTCAAGCGTTAGTAAAACTCTTTACACCATGTCGTTCGGTCGGATGCGTCATCCTGATTCTCCTACCAAAACACAGGGTACTAAGGTTGTATAGCCTTAAGAACGATTTCCAAATGTCGCAGAGACATTGTCCTTGACATTGGTATTTTAAAATGGCGTAAGCGCGTAATTTGCGTGAATCAGCACTTGCATTACTGTGAGCAATGGTACTGGGATGTAGTGGGCCCTTGTTAAACAGGCTTTCTGAGTCAATGGTAAGGTCTCATCTCTACAACCCCAAGTCAGCCTGATACAGATAGCGTCTATTCCTTTGACTTACAACAGCGAATCGTGGTACGGAAATGTTCTTACTGGCTGGTAGCGTGTAGCTTCTTTGGCGATGATTAATCTCCTCACGTTTCATTAGAATTTGTATTAGGATTGTGTCTCAATTCATCAGACGTAATTAAGAAAATTGTAGTAATGTGTCCTAACAATAAATTATTGTGTTTAAGGATTCCGTGCAGTCCCCTCCTCGGTCGACTAGTGAGGAGGGGAGGGAAAGAAAGGTGGTTAGTGGCCTGGACGCTATCTTCTATTATGCTACCTTTTCCTGCATAGGGGCGTACTGGTGCTCCACTTAAGTGAGTTGTTATCTATATATTTCATAAAAGGGTTAAAAGGAATAGCGTAAAGATATGATCAATATCAATATTATCTCGTCGCGATCCTCTTATTTCTTGTGCTAATGTGGCTTTGTACCGATTTTCTAACGCATTCTGGGCAAGTTTTCTATTCTACTTACGGAAAACATTCCCTGTTAGTAGATAGAGATTTACGCTAAACGTATACACAAAATTCGCTTAGCTACCATCCAATCACGACAACATAGATCGAGGTATGTGCCTAGGGAGATATTTCTGTTCAGACAATAGTATCTGACTTTTTGGGAAGCTCTCCAATGACTTGAGATCAAATTAATCGGGTTTTCTCACGCATAAACATTCATTTCGCTCTTCGTACCATTGAGCGCGTTCGCATTCAAATTCATCACGTGGACTATGAAGCATAGCCATCATTTAACTTGAATGATTTAGTTTGTTTTTCTATCTACGCACAAATAGTCAGGCTTAGTAAGATTTGTCCACGGTTGACTAGCTTGATAGCGACATAGGAGAATTAGTTTGCAAGCTCACAACGTCATTCGACGGATGGGTGCTTTATCAGTAGTAGACAGGGCGTTGTAATTGCCTCCCGTGAATCATAGATATAAAGCTCCAAATACTGCGCACGCACTAACAGCGGAGTGTCGATGCGCAGGCAGAAGATCAAAGAGTCAGGAGAGGTAAATTTAATTTTAATAGATAGCTCTATGACAGTCTTTGAAGCGAGGTACCAGTGGACTCGCGCAGACAACCTGATCGCCACAGTCAGGTGTGGTCTAATACACAGTGACTCGTACGATTAGCCTGAAGGTTCCGAGCAGTAGACAACTCGCAAGAAACAGCCCCGAAGGGTATATACTCCAAAACAACTCATACAGTTGTACACGTCATAAATTCCGGCTTTACCGGATATTCCGACAGGTAAAGATATTTAGAATAAGAGGCCCTCGCACGTCTGCTGTGCTGAAGATGGTAACTCGACCTTCTATCTATTTGCTACCACCTCTTAGGCTGCACCTCTTGTTGCTAGGCATCCATATCAGCAGATCTTCCGTAATACTCCAACCATACTCAGCAGCGGTAGGCTAAGACGGCTCGTCAAGTCTCATAAATGCGCTTACTTCGTACGTATGGAAATAATGCCCTTAACAAAAACATGGCAGAGGTCTTTCATTACTTCCTGAGTCCAAAATGCAAACTCTTATCATCGTAGGCTGAACTAGCGCTATTTTATTTTGGCTCTTAGGCGTTCTGTATCAGTATCGGATCAGGGCGCGACGATCCTAATTAGAATCAATTTTTTCTATCACAAATTGGCCAGGGAATTTAATACATTTTCATTTCATGCTCGCCAAAGCGTCATCCAAGGGTTAGGTGCAGCGAAACATCCACAGTACTAGATAACGTAGGGATAGATGCATAGGAATTATAATGCCAGGGCACTCTCTTATAGTCAATGGAAAAAGAAAACTTCTAGTTCATTCTCTATGCTAGCTACACGATTTTTATACTCGCTATTCGCCTATCGTAGCTTCTCGGTTCGTACTTTTCAGAGCAGGGACTGCGTATGCATTATAGAGCCGTAACTCCTCACGTACATACAACATTCACTACGTACCACTAAGACTCATCCGTTTCATCATACACCCAGACACATTTTTTTATTAACTCTTGGAATGTCAAAACGTGGGTTGTCGGAGTAATCGCTGGTAGTTCGAATAGATGAATCAATCTCCTTCATAAGTCTTTAATATGCTTAAAGCAACTGTACAATCATATATGATGAGTAACGAAGTGGGGGGGATGGGAGTCGAGTCTGTTTCAGTATACTGCGAAAGTTTGCGCTTTTTTTCACCGATAATTTATCTTCTTGGATTAAAGCACATTTGTAGTGAAACTCATAAACATCAAATCAAACTTAAGAACGTTCCAAGAAGATGCTCAACCCTTACGCCTACGTATATGGCCGCCTTATTGAAGAACAGACGTGGCTTCTTACTCATCATTGGACTCCAAGCAGCCAGGTGCTCGTGTGAATATAGTACGGGTCTCTTGAAATTATGCCGCGCCATCCACTTAACAACAAGCTCTGTTGTTTCCTTGGGTAATGCGTAAGGGGCGGATATCCACGATCAATGTTTAGTATGTTTTCATAGTTTTACCGAAGACGTAGAGTTGTACCTCCGAGAGGAAACAGACTTAGTAAATAAAGTCTTCTACACATTCGTTTGGTTGCTCTATGTAGTTCTCATTTGTTGGGTGTTTAAAGTCCGAGATGAAAGCCTTTAGGCTCAAGTACTCTGCATAAAGCTGACGAAGGCTCTATGGGATTTACTAGACACTTCCGCCATGGCAAGGAAAGGTGGAGAATGAAGCTTGATTTGTATGGTTTTTGCGGTATAGAATAACATATTTCATCGTCTTTGAATGATTGGGTGGAGTAGGAATTATCAATAGTTCTAATAGGAGGCCTTTGAGGAAGGGGCGCTGGCTCTATCGTAGGGTCTCATATGGATTAAAGTCAGCGAAATGAGGTGTCAGTAGTGCAGGTCTCTCGAGGGTACTCGTAGATCGCACTTCGGAAGATGTAGCGCTCTAGGAGCGTACCATCACGGTAATGCTCATGATGATCGAGTGTTATCAAGATCAGTCACAGGCACCCATAGAGAAAAGTCTGCATTGAGGCATTAGAAGGCATTATATTGGCTGCATAGAGCCCAGTCCATATAAATTATTGGGCTCGAGATATGCTCTGGTATTTGAGAGTAAGATGTAGTAGGACGCTCTGTCCAAAGATCATAAATCCATCCATATAGTGTTGTTATGCCTTGACATTAAACGGTTGGGAACAGCTGGAGATAGTTTCTGCATCAGAATACGTCTCGTGGCGATCGGGTCGATCATCAGGGGCACGCATCTGCATTGTCGGATCAACAGATCAGATTCCAACTACTGATGTAGTATTTAAGCATTGGCACTCCAATGCCTAGATACCGGGGTAGCGAGTGAAATACCATGCTGGAGTCTTTGCTGTAGGTAGTTAGCAAGAAACAAACGTCTCTAAAAGTTCTATTCCATGATAGTCCGAGCCAAAGTAGAACGTCCGTCTCGTAGTGGTGACAGAGAGAGTCAATATTACTCCATGTTGGATATGAATATTTTGAATTGTGTTCCATACTGTACTTGAGCGTGTCGTGTTCATGCATCATGTAATATCCATGAGTTACTTGTTTAGCCGTGTTGTCTAAGACGAGTCCTCTCAAGTTTCATTAGTATGTATGGATGAGGAGCTGATATTATTTTTCGACAAGGAGTTCCATAATGTCGTAAGGAGAGTAGATACCGCTTCATGATGAGTAGTTGTAGTTTCTCTCCAGAGTAGAATTTTGATGTTTCGGCGGAATGTTGGTAGGTGTCGTTAAGTTCTTCGCCAGATGAGTCTAGCCTGTGACATGCATAAACGTCAGAGAATCAAGGAATACACCCTTAAGTTTGACTCCTCCCTCATTCGTCTACCAGTGTAGGTAAATGTATTCGCTCTCGTTATTGGGGATGACGCAACACATAGTTTCGAACATATGCGACAGTGTCCCCCGAACAAGATATAACAGAAAAAGAGTTTGTAGTCATAGGCCGATCTCAAGAAGTCGATGTAAGCCTTGTAAATACCAAAAGTAAAGTCTAATGTCACAATCGCAAGTGCAGCGGATTTAGTAGAGCATCTATGCATCAAGAAAATTACATTATATATTGGAAAATCCACGGTTGTTGGTACCTATGACTTTGTAGTCTACCGGGTCAGTAAAGTGCTTTCTCGCAATATGGCAAGATTGGTAGAAGTTGAGCGAATGGTATAGATGCATCTACTGAGTAAGTTCATTCCGATTGAAGCTGCTGCAGAAGAGTATGAAAGTAGCGAGTGCAAATATTCGTTTCACTCTCTGACCAAACTGATAAACCCCACCTCTCGACAAAAACTTGTGCACTGCACTCAGACCAAAATATTTCACAGGATTACTTCATCATCGTAGTGATCATCCAGCGTAAACAATTATAGTGTCAAAGGTCCAGGGTGAAACTTACAGTCCCCATCATGCTTCTGAAAACAGAGTCTTTGTATACATAGATCTTGGCTTGCTCCAGTTACCATACGTCCATAAGTCTTTCATCCTCCATCTCAATGGCGGTCAGCATGCACTTCGAAGAAAACGGCCGTATCTCAGGCGAAGGGTACTCTCTTGTTCTAATCCTTTCACACTTAACGTTGCTAACTTGATTTTGTGGCTGAGCCCTTAGATTAGGCATTTCAAATACCTAAACAAAGCATCTTACTTAGTGACACGTTGAGTTTCATTCCATCTTTCGTTGATTGACTGGTGTGAGACAGAATCTTTCATCTTACAAAGTGGCTGTAGACGTTCAAACGGCAATATCGCATGAAATGTTCATTAGTGTAGGTTAGAGCGTGCTTGTACGATTTTCTCCTTTCCGGGCGTAGCTATCATGGGCGTATGGATAAGTGCGAATTAAGAGGCAGTAGTGAGGGAGCGTGGTCTATGGTTCTTTCAATATAATAGGGCAGGTCGAATGTGATTATCTGCTGACTTCACCCTATCCGTAGACCCTAATGCAGCCAGCGATACACTAACAGAACTTTTTCATATGGATCGTAGGCGTAACCATGATGGAAGATGACCGCAGACCTCTTCCAACAAAATAACTTGACGTGGTGCGACAGGCTAGATAGGAAAAGTGACTTGCTACTGAAGAGAATTGGTCAACAGAAAGAAGTCTGTGTCTCATAAGAATCAGGGATTAGGAAATAGTGTTAGAACGCGATGAAGGATAAGGTCTATTCCATGAGGAATAGTCGGTGATGAGTGGCGGCTAGCACAGAACCTCATAGGGGTCGGGAAACACTTGTCTGTCGTTGTAGTATTAATATTAGAGCAGCAAGAAATGCGTGATAGCTAAGACAAACGCGCAGTGTTTGTAGGTCTACTGCAATTTTCTTATGTAGTTTCGACATATATCTGATCCAGGACACGAATGAGTGCTTGTAGTTGTTATTCTAAAGCTCATGGGGGGGTATGGGGGGGTAAAAGAGAAATGGTGAACAATCTGATAATTTTTGGTACAGGCAGTCCCCAACTCGATACCCAGTAGTGTGCAGTAAGTAAACTACGTCCATATTACACTTAGAACTTCCCATGCAGGCAGTCCTCCAGATAAGATTCACAAATGTTGTGGTCGGGTAACGGAGGATGAGCCGTTTCATTGGTCATGACAGCATCTACTTCCCATCGTCATGCGTTCAAGCGCCAACTTATGCTTCTAGTACTACTGGCGATGAAGAACTCAATTGCGACCTTGATGATTCTTCGGGGCATGCAAGTTTTCTGGGCAATCTTCCGCCATGATTAAGATCTCTCTGGCTTGTTCGGAGGAATCCAAAGCTGGACTCTGGACTGAATTGACAACAACGGAGTAGCGATTTTGGACATGCGCTCCCACGTAAAAGACGCCTTGTTCCCAGAACGACTTCTCAGATCTTCGATTATACTTTTCCCAAACTGTATTATGTGCCTCAAGATGAGATGTCCTCTGATCTTGCGTCTTGAGGCCGTGTATGTATGCTGCACGATCGAAGAGACGCACGTTAGTTGATGATAGGAAATCAGCTGGGTTGACGCGGTTTTTGGGGACTCAATCATCCAATGCGAGGCCTAGGTCTTTGGACTGTTGGAGGGGGCTGGTTGCGTCTTGCTTCCTCTTGAGAGTGAAAGAATGGGAAGATTGCACTATCTTTGAGTGCTGTCTAGCGTATGTGAGAGAGTGTATCATTCACTCCACAAGCCGGACAGGACGGTTCTGTTGAGTGCTCCTACGGGGTATTTACACATGTCTGCTGGGTTGTTGTAGGCCCTGGATGCAGTCTTGAGGATGCTGCGAGTTACGTTACTTCTTCTCGAGATACGAGTTAGTTTGACTTGCCGCATCTAGGCAGGGGAGCCTGATTGGCTGGTTCATGATGTATCACTGAAACAGAAGGCAGGTTGGGGAGGGGGGGACTCAATGTTGTGTTACGTAATCATAGATCATTTAAGGTTAAATCTTTGTCAAATACCGTAAAAGAGAACGGTAATCTAAGCTCTAGAAAAGTTTGCTTACGATGGGATGTGGTACTTAGGGATCTATCGAGAATGAATGATTTACTCAGAGCATGTAATGATGTATAATGAAGCATGACAGGGCTTACATGTATCAATGAGATGGGTGACAGTGTGCGCCGTAGTGAAGAACGATTGTCTAGAGTATATTATGGAGTTGGTACAGTCGGATTAGCCCGGCGGTTTGTGTGAGGTTGGTTGGAGTCTGCAACAATGAAACACTATATCGTAAAACTCTCAATATCTATCCTACTCGGTATGTATAATACTAGAAATGTCTGTAGAAAATGTTTTTCTATATCTTGGTGAAGGTAAAGATAAGTAGGTTATATCCCTTGAGAGTAAAATGAATTTAAAGGGTATGTATACATACTATATGGTTTGCAATAGATGCGTTTGTAAATAGCGGAGCTGCTAGATGAGTCCTCGATTCATAAGTCTGAGGGACTTGATTGAGGTATGACCTGAAACATCGTAATATACTATTACTACTACGTGAATCAAATATTATTTTTCATGAGATGCTACTACGTTAATCAAAAATAACAAAGAATCCTACTATATTTTAGGTCGTAAGTTGAGGTTATGTAATAACTTTGGTAGAACTACTCCAATATCTATCTACTCGTGGTATGTATATACTAGAAAACTCTGTAGAAAAACTGTTTTTCAATATCTTGGTGAAGATAAGATAAGTTAGGTTATGTTCCTAGAGAGTACAATTAATAAAGTCTCAAAAAGTGAGGTTATGTTTTCTTAAACTTACAATATCTATCTACTCGGGTATGTTATATTGTTATTTATCATGAGGAAAAATTTACAAGACCAGAAAGTGGCTCAGTGTTAGACACATCGGTGTTCTAACACGGCACTGGGGAGGGTAAAAGCAAGCTAAGGGAACCTAGTGACGACTCCTAATGGCAGTTGCCTTATGAGGAAAAGCCAGTGCGTCACACGCTGGCCCCCACCCGGGTATCCGCTGCCAAGTCGAAGTTGGCCGAGAGTGCGTCCCACCACTCTCACGGTATCCCCCGCGAGTCCTTTAGCAAACTTTAGCCTTGCAAAGTTTGCTAAAGGACTGATCGGTGTTTAAAACTGGCCGAATCACAAGGACTCAAGGTCTGTCTCTAACACCGACCGTATATTTTCTAAATACTCACCAACAGAGAAGTTCTGCGCAGGCAGGAATCAGAGAGTCAGGAGAGAATAGTACTTGTCGCTCGAAGGCTCGTCGACAACTGATCGCCGACCGGTGTGCTTACACAGGGCCTCGACGATTGCCGAAGGTTCCCGACAAACTCCGGAAACCCCCGAGGGTATTCTCCGAAACAATCAATAACGCTTGGATCCGGCAGGTGGCTACCGGCATCTTGGGTCCGGCAGGTGGCTTCCCCACTCTCCGAAACAATCAATAACGTTTGGGTCCGGCAGGTGGCCGCCGCCATCATAATCAATCAAATCAAAGTCAATCAAAATCAAATCAAAATCAATCAAAATCAAATCAATGTCAATCAAAATCAATCAAAGTCAATCAAAATATCGATTAAGGTCACGTGACCTTCCCCCACCCCCGACCTGCTCATGGGACGAAAACTCCTCATGGGACGGCGTTAAGTCGGTGTATGCCTACTACTGTTGACTTAAAAATATTAAACAATTATTATAGACAAGGTTTTAGGAATAAAGTATGCAATTGTAGTTTCCGTAGATGGTCATCACTAAATTGTATTATATAAATCATAACATAATGACACTAATTGTAAACTTAGATCATCCATAATGTAACTTAACAAGAACGTTATATACCGGACATTTAGCACTTTTTACTTTAACGTTCGTATTAATTGAATGTCTGTTGTGACAGACGAACAAATAATAAGTGATTCTAAAATGCATAAATAGTTTATAACTAAATATGCAGTGAATAAGTATGTATTCCCTGTTTCCAAACTGTATCGGTAGATTCTTACAGTTGTCGGGGTTGTTGCCAGTGTGCATTCAGCCAGGCCGTGTCGACTATGGTGCACCTTGTTGGTATCTTTTACCTTATGGAGTGGTGATACTTGCAACAGTCAATATTTTAGCAATATCAAAGTACCTAATTAAACTGCCATCAAACACTTATCCCACAGTGAAACTTCTAAAAGTATCAACATTTATTATTAAATACTTAACTGTCAAAATTTTATTGATATCAAACACTATCCAATGTGCTAGGAAGATTTTCAATAACATACAAGAGAATCTTAAGACTTTTATTAAGAAATTTGCTTCAAAGCAAATTCAGGTACATACATCATACTTTGCTTGCATTTGGGGTGCATTTATTCTACTCCGTCTGTTAATAAATCTTTTCGAAGTCTTTATACTGGAGATACCGACAAAATACATACTGTGCACTACTAATTTTGCCTTTCTTAGTATTCTGTCTACGGATCAGTTGATTTTGATATTTATGAACCAGATAAAAGAAAGATACAAGGTGTTAAATGATAATCTACTTCAGTTTAAAGTTCAAATAAAGACCATTTATAATTATTTTTCTCAGATAAATGTCCGGATGTTTGCGTTGTAAGTAGTTTATTTTTTGATGAACAACTAAGTATATTGTTGTTCATCTTGCTGCAAATAAGTTCTAAGGATGCAGCATAACTCATACGGAGTAAGACATATAGCACAACAAATAACAATTGTTAAACTGGTTATAAGTATTTCAAACAATTTAATAATATTATGTTTTATTTCACAGGCTATGACGTGTCTGTTATCCAATGGACCAGGAGCCTTCACGAGTTGTTGGGAAATACTGTAAAACTCACGAACAGATTCTTCAACTTCCTGTTACTGGGTTTCTTCATATACGTATTTGTTAGGGAAACACGAATACCACTTGTAATATATTGGATTACGGACAAAGTAAATGGTAGTTTTGTAAATGGTTTATACATAGCGTTTGTTATTATGTTCCATTCAAGTTTAATTAGCAGCCAACTATATTCAGTATTGAACATCACCTATGAAACTGCAAATGAAGTGAGTAGACCAACTTAAACTCCAAATGTACCTATACATATTACACTTTTATTTTATACATGCATGGATAAAAATACATAAACTAACACATTTAAATTATTATGAATCTTATTATAAAATATATTAAATTATTATATAAAATTTTTTTAGAATGCGTACTAGCTTTAGACCAAAATTTCATATACAAAAGCGCCTAAGTGACTTTTTATTAACTTACCCAATTTATTTTTAGAAACTTGTTTTTATAAGTTATGTACTAATTATTCAGCTTTTATATTATACAATTAACAGTACCAATAGAAACTAAGAAACTTGTCTATTCATCCATGATAGTCCATATATAGCAACTTAAATATAGTGATTTCTTCACATAGTAAACATTTATTTCAGAACATATTTTTATAGTAAAACATAATAGTAAAGTAATGGTGCACGAAATGATCCAAAATTTGTTTTGGTAGTATTTATTCCGGTTACCTATTATTACTGTGTTTTAAGTTGGCAAAACTATCAGCTGTTTATGGAGCTTAGTTCCCTCTGTTTCCCCTTCCGTTATTATTATTGTTGCAAGTTCGCTGACAAAGGAAGATTATCTGTGGATCTACGTATAAAGACTGTTGTGTTTTTTAATGTAACAAAAAGTTTGGTGCTTACACAAAGATGGTTTCACTCTCATTTTCCAACTCGCTGGTCACCATAATTTAAAACTATTCGTAGACTTTATGAAAAATTTAATAGTGATGGCTCAGTATTAGAGAGAAAACGTCAACGGCCTTCCACTGTCCGTACTCCACAGAATTTGAAGCTATCAGAGCAGCGTTGGTGAGGAGTCCAGACAAGTCGACTAGAAAAGCGGCAGCAGATCTTCACATTTCTAGGTGATCTGTGCAGAGAATTTTAAAAAAAGATTTGCATTTGTATCCGTACAAAATTACTAAATACAGTGTTACCTAAATTAACGATTGACAACAAACTTCAACGAATGGTTTTCGCAGAATGGGCTGTTATTCAAGACATATTGATTAAAAATGTTTTGTTCTCAGATGAGGCACATTTTTACTTAGACGGTGTTGTAAATAAACAAAATGTGCGTTTTTGGTCTTCCGAAAATCCACTCGTGTTACATGAAAAAGTCCATCATGCTCCAAGAATTATGTAATGGGTAGCAATCTCGAGCCATGGGCTAATAGGGTCATTCTTTTTTGAACATACTGTGAATATTGAGCGTTATCTAAATATGCTACTTAATTATTTTGTACCTCAACTTATCACAAAAGGGTTGAATTAGAGAACCAGTGGTTCATGCAGGATGGAGCCAGACCACACAAGGCTAATTTTGTTTTAGATTTTCTGCATGATAATTTCAACCAGAATGTCATTTCAATCCGATTTCCTAATTGTTTTGCATGTGGCCATAACTAGCCCCCAAACAGTACTGATTTGAATCCGTGCGATTATTTTCTTTGGGGATAACTGAAGGAGAAGATCTTCCCTAAACATCCTAACATACTGATGGATCTACGAGTGCTAATCATTAAGGCATGTAACGAGATAACAAAGGATATGTGTCGCTGAGTCATCAATAACAACACCTTATGGAGTTCGTGTTGAAGCAGTTGTCAGACCATAAGGTGGCCACATTGAACATGTAATGGCCTCAAACTAATGTCCAGGTATGAAGTAGACAATTTATGTCAAACTGTACTGTCTTGCATTCACAATACGTTTTCTTTAACAAAAATATCATTTCGTGCACCAACTTGTAGATACATGAAGACATTTTATGATGAATAACATTAGAATTAGATGATAGTTTCCAAATACAGTAGTCCCTCATTAATACGACACAATTCAGACCAGGTATGTGTTGGATTAGTGAAAAAGCCGGTTTACTGGAGTTCAAGTGTAAAACATGCTTAAATTACATACTAGAATGTATATTGTAACTAAAAAAGTAAATTTTTACAATAATGATGAACAATAGTTTTAAAGTAGGAAAAGTATAGCTCTCCAGTTGAAACGTTGTTATATAACACTGTTGCATACGTATCAAAAACAAGTTAAAAAGCTTACAACACTTAAAAACATTAATCCTTTAAAACTTTTCAAAAAAGAAAAATAGCTAAAATAAAATGTAACTATTGATAAAAAGAAAAAAATAGTAAAAATTATTAAGAGTTGTCTTTAGCTGACAGAATATTATCATACAAATTTATTTTCAATTTTATTTCCTATCACTTTTTAATGCAATGTCTAGTATACTTATATTTAGACAATGCAACTCTAATATATTTAACTCACTATAAAAATCTTTTAATTATTATACACTACAAAACTAGAAGCATAATCATATTCATAAAGTGATAAGAATTGTAAACATAATGGAATATTGTCATCAGGTGTTTTATCATGCAGGAAGTGATAAGAAAGGGTGAGGATAAACAAGGGCGGAGCTCAGGACGATCTTCCTCTTCACTGCCTTTGGAATTCTAATGTTATCTGTTCTTTCAAGTGTTAATAGTACTGATAAGGAAATAGGCTGACTGTGTGCAAATATTTTCTGACGAAGTTATTTTGTTTATGTATAAATTAGTTCACATTAGGGCTACTATTTTAATAAAGTCAAAGATAAATATAATAAAGTACCCTTTTATTCATTTTTTATAAAAATATATGACTAGTTTCGGCTCTTAGGCCATCTTCAGATAGTAAATAATATAACCTAAAATAAATAAATTAATTTTAGGTTATATTATTTACTATCTGAAGATGGTCTAAGAGCCAAAACTAGTCATATATTTTTATAAAAAATGAATAAAAGGGTACTTTATTATATTTATCTTTGATTTTATTTTGTTTATCTTATTGTATTAAAAAGTTATTTTGTTTATCTTTTTGTCAGAAATTGTCATTTCATTGTTCTTTTTATCATAACTTTTCACTCCTGAAGCATTCCTGATATGAAAGCTATCTTCCCCTTTGGTTTTCTGGTTCTATTATCAATAACGATAGAACTGGCCAGATTTGTGGGGGGGGGAGACTGCCGCAGGGTCAGATTATAGAGGGACTACTGTACATAATAGATGAAACCAATTATTGATCAAACATATGGTAAACAAACTTATCGAAAGAAGGACTGGTAGACAAATTTAAAAAATTAAAAATCAATCTATTAATATTTATAGAATTCATATTATTTCTTTATTTATATATATATACTTTAAACTATAATGTAACAAATCTCTTTGTATTATTTAGTAAGTGAGCACAATATAACGAACTTTAACTTTAACTCAGTCCTACTTTTCAATAGTTGTGCCATTAGCAAGTAAAATAGATTAATTTATGTATTAAATATAATATTTTTTAAAATTTATAATCATCAGCAAATTTAAAATACAACCTTACTTGCCACAAAAGTATAATCTGAGAAGCTTGTATTTGTCAAATAAAGATGGTGACGTGGAAGTTTAATAGTAAACTTCTTTGTATACAAATGAGACTTATCCTGTTAAATCTTAAGTTGTAAAAAAATTTTATGTAGGCTATATGTCAATTATTATTTTATGTATTTATATGCATAAGAAACTCTTAAAAGTATTTTCTTTTTATTATTTACAGGCTCAAAGAACACAAAAGATAGTGATTTCATTGTTAAACAGTGAAATATCAAGTTTTTGGAGGACAGAGGTAATTTTCACTTACTAATTAAGAAAAGTAATATTTTACAAAAAACGTGAAGAAACCTTCTCAAAACACTAATTGTATTATTTGTATATCCAATAGTACTAAATGAGGTTATGTTATATAATTTCAATGTTTAACTTAATATAATCAGTATTTTTAACCTCGTAAAGGAAAACAGTTTCTTTACTTAATTAAATTACTATCTGATATACTATCTAATATGTTTGTAATGTTGTAAACGTAAGCCTAATGCTTTTAATTTTTATTGAGAATTAAATTAGTTTAGAAATCCACTTAAACCAATTGATGCTTTTTAAATAGAACAGTGATATAACAAGATGACTGCCTTGAGACTGAATAATATAAAATCTCCCAAGTGGTGCTAACCTACCAGAACAACCATACACAAACAGTAGTGCTAACCAACCAGGCCCCATGCACATAGAGTGGTGCTAACAAACCAACAGAACCCTACACGTACAGTGGTGCTAGACAACCAGCAACACCCTACACGTAAAGTGGATCTAAATAAACAGCACAACCCTATAAGTACAGTAGTGCTAACCAAACAGCACATCCCTACATGTACAGTAGTTCTAACCAACCATCACAACCCTACCTGTACAGTAGTGATAAGCAACCATGACAACCCTACACGTACAGTGGTTCTAAGCAACCATGACAACCCTACACGTACAGTGGTTCTAACCAACTATCACAACCCTACACGTGCAGTAGTGCTAACCTACCAGCACAACTCTACACGTACTGTGGTGCTAACAAACCAACATAACCTTACACGTACAGTGGTGCTAGCTAACCAGCACAACCCTACACGTACAGTGGATCTAACTAACCAGCACAACCCTATACGTTGTGCTAACCAACCAGCACAAACCCTAATACTGTTGTACCTACGTACAGTTGATCTAACCAACCAACACAACCCTAAACGTACAGTGGATCTAACCAACCAACACATCCCTACACGTACAGTGGATCTAACCAACCATCACATCCCTACACGTACAGT
This sequence comes from Stictocephala bisonia, assembly GCA_035578905.1. Classification (NCBI taxonomy): domain Eukaryota; kingdom Metazoa; phylum Arthropoda; class Insecta; order Hemiptera; family Membracidae; genus Stictocephala; species Stictocephala bisonia. The sequence continues at coordinate 131,815 of JAQJVL010001362.1, read as the reverse complement.
GGATCTAACCAACCATCACAACCCTACAAGTACAGTGGATCTAACCAACCAACACAACCCTAAGTGGAGTGGATCTAACTAACCAGCACAACCCTAAGTGGAATGGATCTAACTAATTAGCACAACTCTATACGTACAGTTGTGCTAAGCAACCAGCACAAACCCTAATACTGTTGTAGAGTGCCTACGTACAGTTGATCTAACCAACCATCACAACCCTACACGTACAGTGGATCTAACCAACCATCACAACCCTACAAGTACAGTGGATCTAACCAACCAACACGACCCTAAGTGGAGTGGATCTAACTAACCAGCACAACCCTATACGTACAGTTGTGCTAAGCAACCAGCACAAACCCTAATACTGTTGTAGAGTGCCTACGTACAGTTGATCTAACCAACCATCACAACCCTACACGTACAGTGGATCTAACCAACCAACACAACCCTACACGTACAGTGGATCTAACTAACCAGCACAAACCTACACGTACAGTGGATCTAACCAGCACAACCCTATTCGTACAGTAGTGCTAACCAACCAGCACAACCCTACAAGTACAGTAGTGCTAAACAACCAATACATCCCTACACATACAATTGTGCTAACCACCAAAAACAACCCTACACGTACAGTGGTGCTAACCAACCAACACTAACCTACACGTACAGTGTGTGAGGTCATTTCGTCAGGGTCGACTATTTTATTTGGTAATGCCGTTTATTTTCCCTTAACTAAACGCCTTTCGACTTTATTTTCCAGATGCTTCAAGGAGGTAATTCAAGGATTCGATAAACGATTCCTCACGTGACGGATTCACTTCGAATGAATTAGACTCGGAAAATGCGTAGGTGAAAAGTTCACCCTCACAGGCCTCTCATCATCGTTCACCCTAAGCTACCTAAAATCTTTTCCCGGTTCAAGTTGTTTCGCCTCGTTGCTGCCTTAAATCAGCGTTGAAACGTAATTAGCCCTCAGTGCTATAACGCAGAGCGGAGCTTCTTAAACGAACGAACGTTCAAAAAAACAGTTTAGCCCACAGTGCTATAACGCAGAGCGGAGCTTTTAAAAGTCAAATTTAGCCCACAGTGCTATAACAAATAAGTCTAACCGCAGTTGTATCTCGTATCGTTGTGTAACGTCGGTGTAGATCATTCCTTCTCGCAGTATCAGATGCACTGACGAGTGCCTCCGAGGAACGGTATTTATTACACTCCCCCACCCCTCGGTTGATAAAGAAACTAGGTCACCTGCAGTGGTCTGTCAGCCTTGATCTACTTTCACGGTCGCTCTGACTTACTTACCGCGTAGGAGGGACCAGCTCGCTGGAGTCCCTATGAAATCCAATATATATCTTATTTAACTTGAATATAAAAAAAAATTACCCCCCAAAATAAATAAACCTTTACAAACCTTACCAACTTTCAGAAAGAAAAAAAATTTTTTTTAAAATTATTTTTGTTCTTTCCCCCTTAAAATTAGTAATCCTACAGTGCTATAACGCAGATCGGCTTTAACTAACAAAACGAAGAATGCCTCCCTAATACTAATAACAGGCTATGTACAATAAAAGTAAATTCCTATGTTATAAATCTAAATTTTGTACTTATAGCCAACCATATGTATACAATTCTCAAATAAATGCCTGACTTTATAAACTAAAATATCACTCCTATGTCCTAAAATAATACACAATTTGCAAGATAAGAAACTAAAGATTTTTTTCTTCTAGGGTAAAACAAAATAATCTAACAAATCAAACTAATCATTTCATCATCTATTAGGTACTATAACAAATTTCTCTTTGGAATATTAATTCTATGGAAGACCTCATCTGCTCCTATTTTCCTTATTCGACGATGTCGATTCTTTCTCCTTCTCCTTTTATTTCTCTTCAAAGCTGCCGGGACCTTTGTCAGTTCTAAAGAACAAAGCTCAAAGGAGGTCGTCTCGGGGTCAGTCGTCAGGACTACTTCGTCATCTTCCATTCCTATATTTCCGTCGAACGTTAAACTTAACACTGGAGATGCCAGGCCTTCCACTAGCAAACTTGTTTTGTCTGGTGCTTCTGAGGTTGCGTCACTTGGAGGGATATCCTAGTCTTCTGTAAGAGGGCTCATCAGGGTGTGGTGGTTTTCCATTTTCAATAGGATCTCGTTTGGAGATAGTTCCCCCTCTTCCTCCTCATCAGATAAGAGGTCTATTGAGATTATGTTGTCTATGGTGCTCATTGTCAATTCCTTTAAGAGGGTATCAAGGAAATCAGATGACTGGAGGATGTATTTCTCCTCATCAGCCACCCAACCTCTCCGTAGCACCGAGGCGATTCCCTTTATCATTTTGAGGACATCGTAATATGTAGAGTGCAAAACTTTTTCTTCTGCCACGGTCTCAGCAAACATGCAAAGGAACACTCCACAACTTAAGATCCTTCTGACGAGCCATTTTCCTGGGGTGTTGTAGAGTGCCCACTTCTCCCTCACGAGGATCTCTTCTCATTTTTCCTTTTGAAGAACGTAGAGGAAGTCGAAAATTTCCTGCATTTTCCTACTACGATCAGTCCCCATCGATTCGTAGACGGATAGTACGTGTTTTGAAATTCGTTACAATTAGGATCCAGTGACCCACTCCCCCGGTGATGTGTATGGGGAACATCAAAAAATCCCTTCGCATCAGATCGATGCCAACAGTCCTTTTCTCTACTGCCGGCAATCCTCCTTAATTCCAGTCTAACAAAATGTTTGAATCGGAGACCCAGAGTGTAGGTACCGTTGATTCCACTTGGCTTCTCCTCTCTAACAGGCGAAGATATGCTGTTATGACCACTCAGTCTATTAGTACTTTCGGATGCAGGCATGAAGTTGGGAGAGTGGTATCTTAATCAGAGGTCTCAAGTGAGCCATCTTTTCCACTGCAATCAACCAAATAAATAGCGTTATCCTGATGGTTAGTCCCAGTTCGTTACTAAAAAAATTTAAGGCAAATACTGGATTTGAGACGGCCCATGTTGTTATAACACCAACCTGAAGACGTTGTCTCAATTTTTATTTCATTATCTATTCCAATACGGTTTCATATTTTTAAATTGGGATATTTCCGTTTTGTTACTGCCCAACATTTTTATTTCGCAAACTTATAGCCTCTTTTTTTACGATTTCGTATGGTCCGTCATATTTAGGGGCTAATTTACTGGCAATCTGTTCTACAGCAGAAGAAAGTATATGTGTTATTTTAAACACTTTATCGCCCAAGTTAAACCAAGGGTCACGTCTATGTAAATTATAAAATTTTGCTTATCATTCGAATGCTGTCCGTAAATTGTGTTGCGTTTTACGATGCAGTTTTGCAAATTTTTCCAATCGCTCGGCATGAATAACGGTGGTGGGTCGTTCGATTTCGGCTTATTTAACTACAAATGATGGTCCACTTATCGCTCTGGGTACAATGAGTTCCCTTCCAAAACATAACATTGCTGGACTTGACTGGGTAGATTCGTGACAGGCAGTATTCATCGCAAACGTTATCTCATTTTTGTTTTGGTCCCAGTCTGGATGATCTCCCTTTACATATTGTGCAATCAGAGTCTTAATTACTCTGTTTTGCCTTTCGATAGGGTTACATTGAAGACTATATGGGGCCGTATATTTCAACTCTATACCCCAATCATCAGCCATTTCTTTGAATAATTTAGCATTAAACTGACTCCCATTATCGGTAACCAGTATATCTGGAGATCCAAATCTTAGATGAATAAGCTGTTTAAATTGTTCAGTTATTCGGGAGGCTGTGGCTACTTTTAAAGGAGCTATTTCAGTCCACTTACTATAGTTGTTTTGAAATACAATGGCATATTTGTGACCCCATTTGCTCCGAGGTAAGGGTCCTAATAGTCAGCAGTGACCACATACCACGGTCCTTCTGGAGGCTTAAAATGCATGATTCCTGCTGGTTTCTTTTGCTCTACCTTATATTGTTGGCATGTAGAACAGCTTCGTACGTAATCTCGAACCTGCACCCGCCATCCCGGCCAATAATAGCGCTCTGCTATCCTTTTCATAGTCTTCTTGATAGTGTCAGCACTGATTGCGTCATGATTTTCCTTAAGTATTTCAATTACGTTTTCCTTGGGCACACACATTTTCCACTTTTCATCTTCGAGTTTTGATTCTCGACGAAATAATTTAAACAGGCGTCCTTCCTTAAGAACGTAGTTATTGTATTTTGTGGGGCTCATTACTAACTTTTGGATCAGTTGGTTATACCAATTGTTTTCCAGCTGGTCCCAGTTAGTTCGCCTTTCATCTTCACGTTTTGCATTTTCAGTCGCTACATTACTGGAAATGACGGAGACCACTTCCTCTTCCAGTGCTTGTGTCGCTTCCTTTATCGGGTAGCGTGAAAGAGCGTCTGCTACTCTATTCGTCGTCCCTTTCCTATAGCAAACCTCGAAGTCGTGTTGCTGCAATTCAAGGATCCAATGAGCTATCCTTCCGGAAGGTTCTTTCAAATGAATTAACCTCTTTAACGCGACGTGGTCAGTAATAGCATCAAAATGGTATCCTTCTATGTATATTCAAAATCGCTGAATGGCCCAATCTAACGCTAAGCAATCTTTCTCAGTGACTGAAAATTTCCTTTCGGTGGCACTGAGCAATCGGCTGTTATAACTTATCACCATTTCTTTTCGCTCTCGCCTTTGGGTGAGTGAAGCCCCAGAACCTTCATCTGACACATCAACTTGAACGTAGAAAATCTCTTCAAAATTTGGCCAACTCAATATAGGGGTTAAAGGTAATTGTTCTTTCAATTCACAGAATGATTCCTCTTGATTATCTTTCCAGTTCCAACGAGTGTCCTTTTTTTAGTGGAGAAGTAATTGGAGCCGTGATTTTAGCAAATTTGTTCACGACACGCTGATACCAAGACATCAGGCCAAGAAAGCTTCGTATGCTCTGAATAATCGTAGGTCGAGGAAAGTCTACGATGGCCTTCAACTTATCAGGATCAGTACCTGTACCCTCGGAATTAATGACATGCCCAAGATACTTCAACTCGGTCATGCAGAATTTGCACTTTTCCTTATTTAACTTGAGTCCAGCATCCCGCAACAGCTTAAATACTTCTCGTAACAGTTGTAAATGCTCTTCGTATATGCTAGAAATCAGGATCAAATCGTTCAAGTAAGTGAAATCACGTGGCTCTAGTTTAGGCCCAACTGTTACATTCCAGGAGTCTTTGGAATGTAGCTTTCGCAGAGTGGAGACCAAAAGGCATGACTAGGAATTGATAAAGTCCTAGGCCCGGTGCTGTAAAAGCAGTCAGAGGTCGGCTTTCTGGACTCAGTGGTACTTTCCAGTAACCCTGTGCAAGATCTAAGGTACTGATGTATCTAGCTTGCCTCAATTTTTCCAGAATACTGTTTATTCGTGGCAGGGGGACGCATCTTTTATAGAAGCAGCGTTGATACATCTGAAATCTATGCAAAAACGATATCTCCCCACTGAGCTTTTTTACGAGCACCACTGGGGAGCTCCAAGGGCTATTTGACTCTTCGATGATACCATCTTTTACCATCTGTTCCAATTCACTGTTTATGATCTCCTGCATGGCCGGATTCTGGGGATAGTAACGTTGTTTTATCAGGACGACTCCCTTTTTAAGCCTAATAACATGTTCCACTAGTGAGGTAATCCCAGATAATTTCTCAAATTTTGGAAGTTCAACATTTAGGAAATCATCCAAATGTTTAATATGATCCTCGTTCAACGGAAGTAAAGCCTCGATTGGAACGATATTACTTTCGTCTTCATTCTTCTGCGGTATTTCATTACCAGTAGGGACATTTATATTTATTAAATTCCATTTTATTAGATCCTTAATTCCAATTACTATCATACTTGTCAGAGAAGGTAGATAAATTGCATCGAAACTAAACGCTAAATCATTTAACACACCATAGCATTCAAACGTTCATTGAGAGTTTACATAATGACCACATGCAACCTGCACTTGCTTGGTCCCCCGTATGGTCTCAGACCCTGGGCCATCAAGTGATCAGCTACTATTTTCCCTATCAAAGTTACCGCTGATCCACTATCTAATAGCGCACGAAACTCTTTCTCCAATAATGATACTGAAATGTGTGGTCTCAAATCACAAGATATTTTATTTCTGGCGCTACATGAGTTGAATTTTCTTATGTATTCTAACCATTTTTGTCATTCGTTGGAGGGTTTTACGTATATAATTAATTGGGACTCAGATGACCTCCCTTCCATTGAGTCCTTACCCCGTTTCCCCGTTGGCAACCACAATCGTGAGATTTTACTCCATCTATCTTACAATAGAAGCATTTCAGCTTCTTAGGCAATCGGCATTCCTGATACAAGTGTCCTCGTCGTTCGCAATTCCAACATAAAAATTGTGTTTTATCTATCTCTTCAGCGAAGGTAACCTTTGGCTTGGGCTGGTCGCTTCGTTGAGTTTTACCCTTCTCAGATTTGGTCGGGACGAAGTGTTGTGTCTGCGTCCATCGATTTCGTGGTTTTCCTGAACTTGGATGAAAACTCGTATTCCTTTCTCTTTGGGTGATTGATGTGTCCTTCGAAACTGATGACAAGCTGTTCAGAAAGTGTCTGTCCCTTCTCTTGGGTAGATGATAAGACGTCTCTGGAACTAAAGTCATCTCTGGTGGTGGCGGAGGTCTGAACAAAGTTCGCTCTCGGATGTAGCTCTCTACGTGTTCCTCTTGTGTAAGCATTTGTTCTAACGAGAAGAAGTCATCCCTTCGCATAGTGATATTATACTCCGGCTTCATGGTGGAATACAAAATGTCTAATTGTTCCTGAAGTGACAGATTTCCCTTTCTCCGCATCAGTGTGGTGAGAGATATAACAAAGTTCTTAAACGATTCACCTTCACTTTGCATGCAACGTCGAATTTCTTCGTCGAAATTCCGTTGGTATCCAGGAGGGAGAAATCGTAATTCAAAACTTCGCCGAAAGTCCTTATAATTGTTCCAAGAATCCTTACAATTTTGGTACTATACAATTTTGGCAGTACTTGTAAAGAGTTCGGGGAGAGCTTTTAATACGTCATCTCATATGCTTCCACAAGCTCCTCTAGGCACTCATGAAAGGATATTGGGTCCCGATGGCCATCAAAACATATATTCAACTTCCTGGCCATATTGCAGAGTGTAGAATATTCGAGAATGGGTTTATTAGCTTCTAATGGTATTCCTATCACTAATGAGACACCCGGTTTAGATAGTGATACCACTGGTCAAGTAGTCGTACTATATACTTAACCTCCCGTACGATAATGCAAAGGAAATGGGTTGTCTGTTTCGGAATTCCTCCAAATTTTACTCCAGTTTTATTTATCATTGTACGAAGTCTTAAGTCCAATATTGCCTTGCATATTGACTCTCCACTAGCATTTGGTAGTAGGTTAAGCATTTCTTTGATCTTTCCTACATTCTCAATAGCATCACTTTGTCCGACACATACGTTATCTTGGAGATGGAAAGATTCTACTTTATCTGCGCGTTGTATGTTGAGTCGTGGATCGCCTTCGGATGGAGAAACTACATAGCTGGCAGCCTCTGCCTGAGTAACTACTAGCAGTTCAGGATTTCCGGTAGTGCTCGTAGTAACGGTTGGTGTTTCTATGGTAACCACTGGTGTTGTCTTTACTTTGCTAGAACCAGTATTTTCGGACTGTTTATGGGCTCCCTGTTTTTGTTTTGGTGGTAAACCGTCATAAAATATCGGCCACATGAGCCAAAACCACAAGTTATAACATTTTCGTAACAGTCTCATTTTGTATTGGGAATATTTTTTCGAGTTAATTTTACTTTAAGTCAAATTGTACCGACTTACGATGTATTTCATATTATTTTTAACAGAGTCTCTGTTCGGGCACCACTTTTGAGGTTGTTTCGTCAGGGTCGACTATTTTATTTGCTAATGTCATTTACTTTCCATTAACTAAACGCCTTTTGACTTTATTCACTAGATGCTTCAGGGAGGTAATTCCAGGATTCAATAATCGAGTCCTCACGTGACGGATTCACTTCGAACGAATTGGACTCAGCAAATGCCTAGTTGAACAATTCACCCTCACAGGCCTCTCATAATCGTCCAACCTAAGCTACCTAAATTATTTTCCCGGTTCGAGTCATTTCGCCTCGTTGCTGCCTCAAATTGTCGTTGAAACGTAATTAGCCCTCAATGCTATAACGCAGAGCGGAGCTACTTAAACGAACGAAGGTTCAACAAAAAAGTTTAGCCCACAGTGCTATAACGCAGAGCAGAGCTTTTAAAATTCAAATTTAGCCCGCATTGCTATAACGCAGAGCGGAGCTTTATAACTTACGATAATCGACAAATGAAACGGTTTAAGCCCACAGTGCTATAACGCAGAGCGGAGCTTTATAACTTACGATAATCGACAAATGAAAGGGTTTAAGCCCACAGTGCTATAACGCAGAGCGGAGCTTTTAAAATTTAAGATTATTTTTAATCATGTATTCCGAACAAAAATGACTTGGCTACCCTAGCCTGAGATATTAATTATGCTACTAGATCAAACTATAATCTTAAATTAAATAAATGTCCAAAATAAACGAAGGAAGAAAATAAAACTCTTTTGCCAGGCTTCGGAACTACAAACAAAAAATATTTTATACAATGGGGCTTTATCAAATCTACTCTTTAACTTCTTTGGTCGTATTCAAATAAGTCTAACCGCAGTTGTATCTTGTATCGTTGTGTAACATCGGTGTAGATCATTCCTTCTCGCAGTATCAGACGCACTGACGAGTCCCTCCGAAGACCGGTATTTATTACACTCCCACTCCCCTTGGTTGATAAGGAAACTAGGTCAGCTGCAGTGGTCTGTCAGCCTTAATCCACTTTCACCGTCGCTCTGACATACTTACCACGTAGGATTGTGGAGGGGAGGGACCAGCTCGCCGGTTTCCCTATGAAATCCAATATATATCTTATTAACTTGAATATAAAAAAGTTTACCCCCCAAAATAAATGAACTGTTACATATAGTGCTAACCAACAAGCACATCCCTACACGTACAGTAGTGCTAACCAACTACCACAACCTTCCATATACAGGGGTGCTAACCACCCAGCACAACCCTACACTTACAGTGGTGCTAATTTAACCAGAGCAACCCGACACATACAGTGGTGCTAACCAACTAGCACAACCCAACACGTACAGTGGTGCTAACCAACCAGAGCAACCAACCCTACACGTACAGTGGTTTTAACCAACCAGCACAACTCTACATGTACAGAAGTTCTAATGAACCGGCACAACCCTATCTGTACAGTGGTGCTAACCAACCAGCACAAACCTACACGTACAGTGGTGCTAACCAAGTAGCACAACCCTAAACGTACAGTGGGGCTAACCAACTATTACAATCCTACACGCACAGTAGTGCTATATTAGGCTATATTAGGCTATTAGGGTTGAGATTTTTATTTATCTTTATGTCAATACAAAAAAAATTTCAAAATGGTAAACTGATATTTTTTTCTATTTTGCACCTGTATTTCTTGGAATATTATTTTACAGTAAGTTTTAGAATCAAAAGACAAATCTGTATTCATATACAACTTGATATTACGGAACTTTCATCAAAGACGATTGCTTGGGCTTTGCACTGCTGTACACATTTTTAGACCTACCTACCCCGCTTAACGCACATCTTGACGGGAAAATCTGATATGTTTTTAGATACCAGCATATCTTATATGTATGACATTCATGGAGTCACAGGAGGGATGCTTTCTGACAAGTAGGGTTGTTTTAAATAATAAAAGCTTTAATATAATATAGCATTTCATGAAATAAGTAAATAACTTTGGATAGGTAGCGATTAGTTATAACATTGTAATATCTAATATATAAAATGTAAAAGGTTATGGTGTCATATATACTAAAGTGTATATATACTAACTTGACAACTTGCTGCATTATCTTTTAATATATTTATTTTTCAAACAAACGATTGACTCTCCTTCGATTTCCTAATGTAGGCAATATTTTGAATATTATTGTATTTTTGCTTGATTATTACATTTATATTAAATACGTACATAAAATGTATACCCGTTTTAAGTAAACATTGTACATTATTTAAAGAACTAATAAAAACATATAAAGAATTTTGAAATACATGAAGTATATCTTAGATACATAGTTAACTTTTACTAATACGCTACAGAAATGTATGTTTTAAGAACTCAAAATATTATTACTCTTTTGACACTCCTAATCCAATGACACCATTACATTTAAAAAATCTCTCCAAGTAAAATCTGCAAAATTATGTCACAAATGTGTGATTATTTATGTAAATTGTAAATTATGTCACAAATGTGCGATTATTTATGTAAATTGTAAATAATGTAAGAGTCAACCAATAAAATTAAATATTTTAAATTACTTAAAATGCCTAACAATTTTTATTTTTAATATAAAAAGCTTTAATGTAATTTAAAAACAATCATACAGCAAATCAAATTGTTTATAATTATTGTTTTTCAATCTTATACACTTTTGCATTGTAAAATTGAAACAATTATTACAAGAATTATTAAAAATGGTTTATCTCAAAACAAATGTCAAAATGTGTACTAAATTATTTAATTATATTAGTTCATTGTTTCAGTTAAACTCACTCCTACTACAGCTGCCTCACCAAGTACACACCATTACAGTGTTGGGCTTGTTTGAAGTGAAACCAGACTACATAGTTTCTGTAATTAAACTAATACTATTTAATTATGTTGGTTCATTGTTACAGTTAAACTCACTCCTACTACAGCTGCCTAACCAAGTACACACCATTACAGTGTTGGGCTTGTTTGAAGTGAAACCAGACTACATAGTTTCTGTAAGTAAACTAAAACTATTTAAAGAGGTTTTTAAAATCATTTTGTAGGTAAAATAAGTTATTACTCAAAACTATCCTTTTCTGAACGTGTATTTTAAAAATTATGTACATACATTTAGTTTTCTGATAAATTCAATATTTTCTTTATATAGAACGTCATTAATAACAATGATAAAGTATGTATAAAGTTAATTGTTTATCTCAGTCGAGAGTCTCATCTGTCTACACTACGTTTCCAATAGTTTAGTGTCACTACGAACCACTCGTATAACTTATTTCTAGGCATATGGAACGTATATTACTATAAATATAAATGTCCAGTTTCATATATAAATTTCTTAGTCAGGTGGACATTGTTATGATAAAAATAAATAAATGAAACCTTGCAGATATGTAGAAAGAGCTAATTTTTCTATTCTCCATACGGCTACGAATGTCAAGATAAAAATAGTTCTTTTCTGGTACCTGAAGTATGATCTTTTAAAATGTTCTGTGACTTGTTGTCACTTTGATTAGTTGTATTATTCGGTAATACTCCTAGTTTAAAAGGAAACTAACGTTTTACAGCTATTTGTAATATATACGATACAATATACGTTCAGGCCTCTCTATATAAAATAATTAAATTTCGGCGGTCGTTAAACCTTTAAAGTCCTAATAACGTTCTTACAATTGAAAATTATAATTGAATAAAAATCTAAAGGAGGAGAACCTGACCTAACAAATGTAAAGATTTCAAAAATAATAAAACATATTATTGTTTCATGTTTTAATATCTTATTAATATTTGTATGCAAATTTTATATCTGGCCTCCATTGGTAACAAATTAATTTGTATCCTTTTATACCTAGCCTCCATTAATAAAAAATTAAATTGCTACCCCTATTCACAACTACCTTATCTCGGTTCAGTCGGACAGGCCTCATACTGTTGCATCAGTCACTCTCCCGCCATTGCACCGCTACCCGCAATCCTTCTTTGTGGCACCTACTACTGAGGATGAAATTAAAATGATTATTAAAGGTTTGAAAAATAAAAAATCTAGTGGTTTTGATAATATAAGTGTACAATTATTAAAATTTATTGTTGATGAAATTGCACCTGTATTAGTTTATTTGGTAAATAGCAGCTTCACTAGTGGAATTTTTCCCGAAGTTTTGAAATTAAGCTCTGTTGTTCCAATATTGAAAAATAACAACTCTAGTAAATTAGATAATCTAAGACCAATTAGTGTGCTCTCAATTTTTTCAAAATTATTAGAAAAAATCATGTTATTGCGACTTCAGAAATACTTTAAAAAATTAAAATTTTTTAGTAATCACCAGTATGGTTTTATTAAAGGTAAATCAACAGAGGATGCGCTTTTGAGTGTTACGGAGGAAATTTACCAAAGTCTCAACTCTGGGCTTAAAGCTTGTGGGCTCTTTGTTGATTTCAAGAAAGCTTTTGATCTTGTTGATCATGAAATTCTTATTAACAAATTAGAATCCATCGGAATAAGAGGAATCGCTCTAAATTGGTTTTCTAGTTTTCTAGTGGGTAGAAAACAACAAGTAAAGATTGGTAACAATTACAGCTCAACTAAATTGGTCGAGAGTGGTGTGCCTCAAGGATCTGTAAGCTCAGCTGTATTGTTCCTCATATTTTTAAACGATCTTTTAAAATTGAATTTTCATGGAAAAATTAGTGCATTTGCCGATGACATTGCTCTCTTTTATTCCAATAAGAACGTAAATATCCTTGGTGAACATATAAACCAAGATCTGTTACTTTTACGAGAGTGGTGTTTAGCGAATAAAATGTTAGTAAATGTAAACAAAACAAAATATATTAATTTCGATTTTAATAGCTTCGATATACCTTCTCCTATTAAATTTCATTCTGAAGCCTGTGATTTAAGAAGATGTAACTGTCAGACCTTGTGCAAAGTAAACAGTTTTAAATATTTAGGCATTACTCTTGATGAAAAATTTACTTTCGAACCTCATATTACTATATTGCATAACAATTTAAGGGCATCCATTAGGAAGTTTTATTTCTTAAGAAATATTTGCAGCTCGGAATTATTAAGATCCCTTTATTTTGCTTTAATTCACTCAAAATTGCAATATGGACTGGTGTGCTGGGGTGGCACCTTTAAATATTTAATAGACAAATTAAGAATAACTCAAAACTATTTTTTGCGTATAATATTAAAAAAACGAAGAAGAGATAGTTCATTTCCTCTTTTTCAGCAATTAAATATCTTACCAGTCCAACATCTTTTCATTTTTAAAGTTTTAAGATTATTTTTTACTAGAAGTGGAAATTTGGGAAACAATTTATTACATTACAATACTCGATATGTTGCTAATCAAAATTTCCGGTTACCAAAGGTTAAAAAAGCAATTTTTCGTCACTCTTTTAGCTATTTGGGACCAAAATGTTTTAATCAACTGCCTATAAAAATAAAAAATATTTCAAACTTGAAATCATTTAGTAAAAACACAATTATTTGGCTTCTACTGAAAGATGAGATACACTTTGTTAATACAGTAGTCTAGTTGTTTATATAACAAGAAGCTTTTTTTAGTATTTTTAAATTTTATAATAAATTTTATCATTAATTAAGTTTATTTTTAAGATACCGCAGTGGCGACTTTTATTTTTGTTTTCTTGTAATGCTAGACTCTAGAATGATTAGTTTCTAAGCTATTAATTTTATGTTTATTCCTTTACTGGTCACACTACTAGTAATAGTGACCAGTTTAAATTTCCAATTATTATAATGTTACTTAAAACTGTCTTTATAAAATGGAAATAAATTATTATTATTATTATTATTATTATTATTATAGAATGGTAACACTACTGAATGCTCAAATTTGAAATAATATCTCTACTTTATTACATTGATAAAATCTTTAAACAAATAATACATACTATATTATACAATGTTATTAATGTACGTCATTTAATTTTACTAAAACATTTGTGCTTCATTAAAAATCTGGATTGTTCAAAAGCTTTAGCTAATGTTACTAATGAGACCCATCCCCCCTTACCAAAGCTGGAAAGCGTGTCAACTGGGGGATGGCTCAAAACAAGTCAAGCGACGATGGGATCACGGGTGGCAGTTGGAGGGTAAAAATAAAACTCGGCAGCTGAGCAAAACTAATTTATTATTTCAAGAGAGAACAAAACTGCAAAACTGGCGGCCAGAAGGCCACAATATAAATAGGCAGAAGGCCACAATATAAATTCACACTTAAATAAACAAAAAGAAACACTAAAATTCTCAAGATAATACAAAAGCTACAAAAACAACAAACTCTACAAATACCAAAATTAACAACTACATGGCCTATCTGCAGCCTAGCCTGAGACACCCAAAACATAAGAAACTTATTAACGACTTAAGTGAACAATTTAAGAAAATTTTGACTATATCCCTTAAACCCGGCAATTTAGCCCACGTCCCATAATTCCACTGAGGCCAGGGAGTAAGCAGGAATCCCTGGGCAGCTCCGAATAGGAAGTTAAGTCAAAGCACAATAATCCCCTTTTGGTGAAAGTGTAAAAATTAAACAATTTAAAGAAACATATAACCCGGTACCGTTCTAGTAAAAAGCCACTTCAAAACATCCATAATACCATTAACAAAAAAATATAAATAACAATCACTAGACCTAAACATATAAATAAATAACATAACTTAACCATAGGGACATAACAACTATAAAATCTAAAAAATATAACAACAAATAAAACTAACTAAATAAATAACAATAAATATCAACATAATTTTTTTTTCTTTTTTTTCTTAAGTTTTAAATATATATACATATCAATGTCCCCATGGCTGTTTCATCAGTGTTCCGTCTTTAGGCCTAGGCGTCAATAAATAGTTCGGCACCTTTTTTTTCTTTTTCTTTATATTTCACTTTTTTTTCAAATAATAACATCAAAACCCCCCAGCTCAGCCGCCGGGAAACAAAATGGAACGCACTGACCTGAGGACTGAAGAATATAGCCCCGAGAAGTAGAGAGAGCAGTGAGGGGCAGAGCTCGCTCAATCACATGGTCCCTAGGCCAGGCTCGCAGTGTGGTAGGTAGAACTTTGCCCGGACGACAGGCTGAGGGTTGAAACGTCCTGCTCAAGGACCTTGGAGTTTTTCAGTCTCTAGCCGGACATGTCTTGAAGCCTCTAGGCGTAGAAAGTCAAAAAACGGCCAACCTGACAGACAAAGGCTGGAACACGGAACGACCAAGTCCGAGCCAACGGTTACCAAAGTAAGCGAATCGCCGGGCACGAGCGGTCTCAGGCAGCCCGGCAGACCAAGACGAAAAAAACGAAATGTACCAGTCAAACGACCCGGTACACTAACACAACAGCTAAGGATTACACAACACAAAGTTGTAGCCACTTTTATAGATTTAAAAAAGCTTTTGAAACTGCAGGTAATGAACTCTGATTTTTAAAAGTGTACAGTATTTGGAATATATGACACTCACTGAAATTAATTATACGCTATTTATCTAATAAAAAACAGTGTGTCAGAATTGATAAAAATTACAGTGATAGTAAAAAATTTCAAATTGGAGTGCCTCAAAGATCAATCATAGGACGACTATAATTGATCCTTGATCCTTTATCATATTTATAAATGTTACTATAATTGTATTTAAATAATTCCTAATTAAATGATATCTAAATGCCTTTCCCACATGGTTTGACCATATATTGTGTGTAACAAATTATTGTAATGTACTTCTGTATATTTCTTTTGTTAAAAAGGTAATAATAATAATAAATATGTATTAAATAATAATAATAATAATAATAAGTATGTATTAAAAATGCCATGTGCTTGACTAAAGTTAACTTGATTGTTGTGTCTTTTCAGATGACTTCTTTGGCAATCACATGCAGTCTGCTCTTCATGAAATAGTATGTTCAGAGTTAAAAGACGACTGGTTTTTGGCTTCTTCTTAATATTAACTCTCAATATTGAGAAATATACAATATTTCTCAATATTGGCTTCTCTAACCTAAATTAACAAATATTTTCATATTTCTTAACTTTCAAATGCTGAAGCATATTTCATATTCTAAGACAAGCGTTTCAAATTCCTCATATACGGGGTGATTCATAGCACCCTCCCAAATGTCTAGCGAGTATATGGCTTACTACAGAGGGTTGGTTTTAACGTTTATCCCACTAAATCGAACTAAAATTTCAATGAAATCATTTTTAACTCTGTGAAATTTCTCGATGTACACAAAAGAGTTGGTCCCACGTTCGAATCTTTAACATTTCAAAATTAAGTATGGACAATGTAGTACATCATTTTAAATGTATTTATGCCTAAAATACTTTGGTGAAGTAAAAACCCAATTTTCTTTGTTCGTTTCGAAATGGTGGTCTAAATTCTTTTGAAAAAATAGGTTTTTGATTTTTATTACCATACTAATATTACTATTATATTTCGAAATCAAATATGTTATTAGAATACTCAGTGACACTTCCTTTCAAACGATACCAAGCATGCCCCTAATTTAACAATGTTTACTACCCCTATACAATTTTTTTTTAAATACGAAACTACCCTTAACCCAAAATTTTTAAATAGTAATGGGGTCCCATATCAATTTAAAGGCTGTGTAAAACTAATCAAATTTCAGATTTAAATTTGTTTTTCTATCCATAGCAATTACGAAACTGTAACTAAAGATATACACCTATTGTATTAATTGTATATTAAATTGTCTCCTTAAAAGTGGTAGAGTGATTTTAAATAAAAACAACACACTTTAACAAAATACCAAAATGGTCATATTCACAGATTTTATAAATATTACTTCATGCAGTTACCGAGAGTTTTTCCAAAAGTAGACATGTATAGGATACTCAAAAACTGAATCGTCTGTACCCAGATAGGTGGATAGGAAGATGTGGTTTTATATACAATATCTCTAATACGTCCGCAAAGTTAATAACCAACACAATTGAGATACGGTGACCTGGGGGGCCAGGAGACTGAAAACTCAATGGCTGAGTGGTTTGATTATAATGTCACTTAAGCATTGTTTCCGTAAAATGATAGTTCAATAAGGCACGTACAGTAAGCTCACAATAACAATTAATAAATTGATAAAAAAATTAGAGGACTCATTGCTCGTATAGAGTAGTGCTTCACAAACTTTTAACTTGAAGACTACCAGAAACTTTAAAACATTTTCGAAGACCACGATATGCTTTTTATTTTGAAATTAATAAATAACTTGCACTATGTATTTATTTTGAAATGTTAATATGTTTCATAAGGAAGACATTATGTAGTAAGGTAAAATAGTGCATCATGAAAAAATTGAGCATACAGTAAGCGTGTAAAATAATTTTAACAAAATAAAAGGCTGTATTGCAATTCTAATTCCCTCAGTATCGCCTTTAATATTGTAGATCACTAGCAAGTATTTCAATATTTTGCAGTAAAGAAGTAATTTGGATGCAAATAAGATTTAACTAATTAAAGTTAATTGAAGTGTGCCTTGTGTTACTGGACAAAATGAGGGATAAGAAGCTTCTCTAAGATTTACGCTGTGGACCAACGGCTTACGGGTGACTTCCCCAAACCACCACCAGTTACCGGGCAGGCTGGCTGCGTGCAAGGACAGTATCGCTCAGACGATCACCCATCCAAGTAACAGCCACTTCCAAACTTGCTTGACGCCGTTACCTTGCAACGTGACTTACTTAATCTTATAGGAATAAACTTTGATAGCAATTTTATGTCAATATTTTTACAGTGTTTCAAAGTTTATTATTACTAAGACCTTTATTAGTCATGAAATAGATTATAATTTACTCTGAGGTAAGGTAATTTGCTCTAACACTAGTCCACAGAAAGCGTTAACATTTTCCACAGAAGTAACATGAAA
This sequence comes from Stictocephala bisonia, assembly GCA_035578905.1. Taxonomy (NCBI): domain Eukaryota; kingdom Metazoa; phylum Arthropoda; class Insecta; order Hemiptera; family Membracidae; genus Stictocephala; species Stictocephala bisonia. The sequence continues at coordinate 113,961 of JAQJVL010001362.1, read as the reverse complement.
CGAAATGAAGAGTGAAACTTATACCGTCTTCTTATTTCATATTGAAGTTGAATGTTATAACATTATTTGTCTAGAGCTTCCTGGTAGACCTCATATAGTCCTAGGACTCCTTGTATTCCGGACCACTGGTTAGGAAAATCTCTCAATATTATTTTGTAATCCAAGGCAATGTAAAAAGCTCTTTCTTTTACCTAACCATAGCTTTTTATGTAATGCACAACGTAATTTGTAGTTCCTAATTGTAAATTAAAATCGTTCACATGTTATAAATTGTTCATTTGTCCACTGGTATACTGTATGTTCTATCTCTAAATAGATTGTCATAAATTGTAAATATATATCCTAGCTAGTAAAGGTAAGAGATTAGATTTGAATAAATCAACATTCGTTATAAAAAACTATTGATTTTGTATTTGAATTTTTTTCACAAACTACAAACTTGTTTGTGGAGGGTTATATATCCCTTACTGTTTGCCTTTTTTTAAATCAGATGTTATATTTGGATTCAGGAGAAAAATAGCTTTTAACTGATACCTAACTTGAAAAGATAACATCAGAATAAAAAGTTAACTTGGGCCTCAAGCTTGTTATATAATCAAGTGACAACCATCTGCTCAGATTATGATGTGAGCATTGTAAACTAGGCTTTTTCAAACCACATTTCTCAGGCCTAACCATTTAGCTGCAGCCATGTCAAGTTTCCTACAATGGTTCTAACATGATTTCCTAACCATGGAGTGGCATTGGTTTCATGGAATGTTTGCATGGTAAACTACCACCTTACCCTGATATAAATAATTAGCAAATTATCTTTTGAATATAGTCGAACAACGTCTAGTATTTTGAAACATTTTAGCTGGTTGTTACAGCGAACATTTAAAATATTACGAGTATTATATTCATGAATTAGTAAAAATAACTATAGAAGTTTCCATTTATAGCTAATACTTGAGGCAATATTTATTAATTTAATTCAATGCTGAATACATACCTTAAACATTTATAAGCATTCTGTTTAATTTAGTCGGAAATAAGTTTTATGTTTACTTACCAATCCTAAAATTTTACCATGATTAAACGAATTGATTCTAGCTTTCTACCAGTTTACAATTCTTAGTGTCACAAAAGAGTACGTAAGTGAACCAGTCACAAGCAGGATATTCAAGATTACAAGTTTCAATGGTTTTAATTCGATGTGATAGAATGTATTTTCTTTCTAGCTTAGAAAACATAACAATGTTTCAATAATAATGAGAACATAGATTGAAAGCTATCCCTACTCATATTTACTAGTGAAGTAATTTTATAAAAGTCCAGTCAGTTAGAAAACACGCAAAATATAAGGTTGGATCATATATATATATATATGATTGGATTATATATATGAACAGCTGGATAGTTATCAAAGTTATAATCGTTACAAAAAATAAATACCTCCTATTATGGAAAATAAATAAAATGCAGTAAAGTTAAATTGAACAAGTTAAGAGGAAAATTAACATATCTGGATATATATACCACCTTCACGCTAAAGTTACGGGTATGAAAAATTAAGTCTAGCAAGGCTAAATGTTTGTCAGTACATAACAAGGAGCCCCTTCAAAGTTGTGTGCACAAGAAAGGTTCGACCAACCCAGCAATCTGTATGGAAATTAAGGTTGAGGCTTCCTTCAGAATCCCAATTTATGGTTTCATCGTCAGCATAAAATATTGGCACATTTACATTGCCTACCTCTTCTTTACGGCGCGTATATACTAACGTATTAATTATTTAAACTTGTGTATATTAGTTATGTTTTGTGTTTGAATACTAACAATAACCATTGATACTATTCACGAATAAACTTTACTGGTTTGAACACTCCGATTGCCTAAAGTATGTCGTTGGTTTGATTCGTTTATATTTGTGTGAGGTATGTGGAGGTGTGTGGGTAATGAAATTAGATATTATGTCAACTAAAATGAAGTGTGTTAAGTCAATTGAAAACTTTCATATATTAGTTAATACTATTTTAAGAATAAATATAAATATAATTATTCAATGTAAAGGAAATGCTGGTTATCAAGGATTTAAATATAGCCAATTTAAAACCAGTTCTTTAATTTCTTTGTTTTACGAGTATATTGAGTTACTCATTGAACAACAATTGTGGAACTATCTACAACATATTATTTTACATTGGTTTTATGCTACTACCAAAAGTTACAATATATTTTATTTATTTATGTTAATCCCAGCACAAGCTACATGAGCTGATGTATAACATTTTAGATCCACTATTATTAAGGGATTGAGTAAAATATATTCATTCATATAAACCCTACAATATTTTTATTATAGTAAAAAATTACGTAGTAATAAATTATTACAGATATATTTGGATAAGCACTGTATAAAACATGAATGTATTAGATCATCAGGTTCCCTTATCATACTAAATGTTAAGCACACCTCATTTTTACGAATTATTCGATGTTTATAAATAAAAATAATACTCGCAAGTTTCACCATAGGCTCTCTACATCTCATTTATTGTAGGACAAAGCTATTGTGGTATGTGGTTTGTGGTACTTTCCAGTATGACTCATGGTTGTTGATATTGTTCAAAACGCTATATAATAATTATTAGGTTAATTACGTGCTATACTTCTAGAAAAAAAATATATAACGCATTATTATGAAAACCATACATCATATTATCAAAATTCAAAAATTTAAGTTAAACGTGTTGGGCTGATTAAGTTCACCTGCCCATAGGTTTAAGATCTTATTCGTGATAAATTGGAGGTAATTTTAAAAGAGAAAACACTTTAATCATTATCTTGGCAATAAATGTGCACAAGACAAATTAGCAAAGCATCTACAAGAATGTGATCAAAAGCTTTTTTTTTATAAATTAAGCATAATTATACAATAATTTAAACTCGATAGTTTGATGTTAACTTATGGTATATCTAAATAAAATAGATCAGTATCTTAATGTGATAATTTTCTTACTGCTTTACAGCACTATTCATCATAAGGAACTGGTTTTAAAATTGCAATTTGATGTTAATTTTACTTACTTAATTGACTTTAATTACTAATTAACGTTCTATTATATTTTTTTACTAGATGAAAAATAAATACAAGTCATTGCGTAGAGCATACATTTTGAAACTATATAAAATTCTTTTTAACTGGCGAACGTTTTTCACTAAAGTAACTCTGTTTACTTTACAAAGAGGGAAATTTTTCTAATATATCTTATTTTTACGTTTAATATTTTATTAAAAACATTTTGTCAAAGTTCCTAAAATCCGACTTGAGTATTGAATTCTACTAAAAATCAAGTCCATTCCTATAATTTAAAAATTAATTGTATTTAGACTCGTATTTTTTATACTAATACTTTATTTTATGTAACTAGATTTTCTGTGTATAGCTATAATTAGATTTGTAATTATATTTGTGTCATACAAGCCATCATTAATCAGGCATCAGTCAATAATCAAACAAACAGCCCAAATGTAAGATCCATTTGGCTTGATGATATAGTAATTTGTATTTAGATCCTGATATTTGCCCTGATCCATCCATCGACAGAATTTAGACTTAGACTTAGACTTAGACTTAGACAGAGTTTAGATTTTGAAAAATGTGATGATAATAAGAAAAATATACAATAATGTTTTTAATATATTTTAATATGTTAGTGGAATGTTACTTAGAAAACGTGTCAATTTAGTGCATTTATCTAACAAAATCAATTTATCACATTTAAGTAAAACAATCTGAGTACATTAAATTTCAAAAAAGTCATATTGCCATTAGTACATCGTATTAGTAAAAATATAACAAAATTATTTAAATAATATTATTATTTGTGAAGTTAAAAAGTCAGAGACACTCTTTCAGTTGATGACTCCTTATTTACTACAAGTTCTTATTTAATTTTAATGAAATTAAATTAAAAAGTAACTGTTGATATAAAGTGTACCTACTTGTTTTGACATAAGTATTATCCCGTTCTATGAATTATTTTCTTAAGAAGAAAAACTGTTTTATATTAACATATTATATTAACAAAAATTATATCAACAAAAATATAATGAGTAAACGTTAATTGGATCCACATAATGTAGTAAATCAACCTGAGGATTGAGTAAACTTTAAGCTCATAAATAAACTTCAATAAATTTCGAGTATATCGATTTAATCACAACAATAATTCAATCTAGATTAATTTAAGATACGTTTCTTTCTATTTTGACTAAACCAAGTATAGTTATTAAACATTGTAATACATATTAAACCCTTTATTTCCTTACAAAATGAACACCAATGGTGACTTGGTATGTTTGTATTAGTAGCCTTCTACTATATCTATTGGTAGTGGTCTACTTTATGAAGCCAAAAATACATAACTACAACAATTTCTTATTGTTTTATGAGAAGATTGACTGTCCTAAGGGACTTTAAAAATATCTTATAAGTTATTAGTTATGTTTCGTTTTGTACTATTTTTATGAACTATATAATACAATTATGGATTTAATTTTAATAGTGTAAATTTTTTGCGATGATTTAGGATGCCCTTGATTTAATTAATTAAAAAAAAAAATGTTTTTTCAAGTTCAGTATGTAAACTTTACTCAAGGTCAGTTATCAAAAGGTGTTGTAAACGGTTGGCTGTCCTGGGAATTTCTCATAGTTTTCAGCTTTAAAACCCTTAACTGTTTAAGTCATAGCTAAATACTATCACTAAACCAAATGATAATTTATTTGGATACTGAAGTAGTTGTTATAGAGTACAGTTGTTTGACCGATATCAATTATTTAAATGATAAATTATAAACAGGATTGAGACAAGTAGTTTGCACATTACAAATATTTATTAAGAAAATATAAAAGTGTCAGTTGCATGAAGTTATTATTATAAGATAAGAAGTAAATATTGAATCAACTGGTGTTTGGTTAGGAAAATTGCTTTGGTTAGGAAAAACAGTTACTTATGTAAATATACACTAAACATAAGGATCCAATATATTCAAGTACTTTTGAATATAATACAATGGTCACTCTAAACTAAAAGCAATTCTTAAAGTAAATATGAGAGAAATGTTTTATCAAGAGGAAAATATATCATACATTTTATTTATTTTTTTCAATATCTTAAAACAGTATTAGTACTCGTTATTTTGTTGTAAGAATATAAACATTTACTAGAACAATTATTTCGGAAAATTAGTTTTGTTAAAATAATAATCATAGATAATATTATTCTAGTCCTTAGAAATAGAAAGGAAGGTTTTCAGATTGTTTATACTGACGAATGTTTTAGGTATGTTAGGGTATTAACAATTATATAATGGGTCAATGAGATCTTGTGAATTTTAAAAAACGTTTTCTCACTATATCATTAATGTAGATATTTGTTTTTAGTAGTGAATTAAAAAGATGGTTTAGTGGTTTTAGTAATTATTATGTATTTGTAATGGCAAAACAGTTTAACAAATGTACTTGTTATAGAGTACAATTAAATTGATTGTTGATAAAATCTTCAAAACTATAAGTATAAACTCAGGTTTGTCAACTATACTTACCCGAGAACTTATATTATACGTCTATTTACAAATAATAATTAAGTGTGTAACTATTATTAGATGTTTAGTCTAATAAAAAGGGACCCTTTATTTAATACAGTAACTGTATTTTCACAATTAAAATATTCCCCTAAGAAAAAGAAAGTGCCAGACGACTAACCTAAACTTGTCTTGTTACAGATTGATGAAAAGTGGATATTTAAAAAGAATTATAATATAAACATAGCAATTATTTCAAGTTTTTATCTACATAATAATTAGGTAGATTATGATTTAAAACTATTGAAAGTGCTCGATTACTGTTACAGGGTCCAAAAGGTTTATAAAATAATAATAATAGCTTACGAAAGGGAAATGGCCATGGTGACACCGTGATTACCAATCAGATTAGGGATGGTCGCTTGGAATACTGAAGGAGACCGTTGTACTCTATTATTTTACCATAAGATTATTGTGAAAACATCTTTTTGCCATGTCAGTTAATACTTTATAGAGAGTATACTTTAATTGCCACCACATTGGAATTAATCCTTTATTAGGCATATGTTAAATTAAAATAACGATATCAGCTCTGTTGTAAAATTTAGCTAAATATAACCTTCAAATTTTGTAAAAGAAAACTAAATTTTCTATAACTTTTAGGAGTGGAGTTTAATTGTATCCTCTATGTCTTTGATGGTAGGCCTGAATATTATATAGTAAAATGAAAATATCTCATTATAGTTATTAATAGTTTTTTAATTAGCATAATACGTGTTGGTATATACAGTACAAGTAAACGTTACACAACACAAATTTATTACAATATAAGCACAAATGAACAAATATGTTACAATACTAGTACAAAATGCATTATTATTAATATGTACCTTATTACAATATTCGTGCATTTTGTACTTGTATTGTAATATATTTGTGCATTTTGTGCTTATATTGTAATAAATTTGTGTTGTGTGACGTTTACTTGTACTGTTATATTTATTGTATATTCAATTTTTTTAAACGTGTTTTTACTTAGACTAATGGTTTTCAAAATGAATATTTTTGTATTATTATCCACCAAACCTATGACTGTACTGTCCTAACCTCACCTTTGAAGCTATGAAGTATGTTTTAACTGTTATTAAAAATTTTACGTTTTACTTAATAACATATAACTCAATCGTGCTATCATTTCGTTACCTATCAAATTATAGACTAATGTCGTATATGTATTTGTTTATTTATTATTTAATGAAACTAGCTATAAATTATAAGTTTGAGTTTGCCAAGCGAGGAAAATGTTAGTAAGAAAAGTGTATTTAACGTGAGAAGTGACATCTGACTGGTTCCTGCAGGCTCGTTCTAACAAAGGAAGACTTGACCGACATGCATTTTTTATTATGGCTCCCATTTTTTGTGAGACACCTTGACACGGAGATTGACAAAACATAGTTTTCTTTTTGTATGCTATTATTCTATTCGATAGAATGGCAAAATCGTATTAATGTATGTTTTTAAGATTACTACGTAAAGCTAAAAAGGTACTTTAAACTTTATGTTATCGTTTTTTTAGTATTATCAACATTATTATGATACGGAGGTTTTATTAGGTCGCTTGTAGTTTATTTTTAGTCTTATAATAATAACCAAATGTACGTGCAGCACATCTTATGTATATTTATAAGTATGAAATATATTTAAAAAACAATTAATTTCGTATACTTTCAGAAATTATGTATATAAACATTTAGTACTCCAACATTTGAATAAGATGTTGCAATTTGTAATATATTTCAATAATATTCAAATTATAATGTATTATAAATATTGCCCACATTAGTTTACCCTTTATTCCTATATTTATTAGTTTGCTGAGAAACATTTTATACCTATTACATCAAATGCTTTTGTTAGGTCCGTTGCAACAGCAATTACAAATTTATTTTCATGTAATGTTTTACTAATATCATTGGTCGAGTATTCCAAAAGGTCTACTGTAGGTTTGCCTTGTACAAATGAATAATTGTGAAATGAATAATATCAAAACGATGTTTTATTAGATTGTTCAATTCTCGATTATCGTATTCACTCATAATTAAATTACACAAAAGTGGTATTGATCAGGAGGATATATCCTAATAAAGTGTTCAGTATAATAAAGAACTAAGGACAATGTTCCTGGTACAATGAATTTGATTCATAGATGCATTTTTTAAACGTTATATCATATACACAGCATATTATCTTATTATTATTGATTAATAACAGAAGCCATTTTAATTTTATGATGGTAAAAAGTAATTACCATGGTCATATTTTTTAATTATTCAATCAACGATATATTAGTTTAATACTGACGTTCTTTAAAAGTTACTTTTATAATAGCAACTAGAAGATGCCGTAGTTATGTCTGATACGAGGTTAATTTTCGGTGCAACACCAAGTAGTCCCTGGATTTGAAGCAGGGTTTTGAAACTTAAGGGAACGTCATGAGACTTCACTTGCATAAGAATTTACTTCACATAATACTTATGTGACAGCTTGTTGATGACACATTCCGTTATTGACTCATTTTGATATCGACAACTCATTTGAAAACTGTGTGATGAGTTCATTAAGAATCAAAATTATCTAATAATATTTTATATATTTATACTGTTATTTCATTTTATTTTGGTAAAATGTTCTAATTACATATTAGTGGTTAAGATAGTCAAAAGCCAGAGGGTGGAATCAACACTGTGGCTTCGTGGTGTTTGACCACTGTGTTTGCTGTGTTTGTATATTTATTATCGGGCCAGCGAAGGCTTAGGCAGACTTAAGGAGTGACCGGCCGCGAGTTTCCGGGGTTGGTTGGACGAGTAGCGGAGGTTCTGTCAGGTGTAGGGAACTTTTTCGTTCGACACCAGGCAAGGTTTTGGGGCTCCGCTAGTTTTAGGTGAGTTAGAGCTTCACTTGCATTATAACTAATCTGTTTAATTGTTTTTCCAAGTCTAGGCCACACGTCAATAAGCAGAAGCCTAGCCGAGCACTTGCAGTTAGCTTATTTTAGTTTATGAGAAGTTTGTGATTTAATTATATTTTTATTTGAATTAGTCTTTTCTTTCAGCTAAGATAATTGTATTGACCAATCCACCCACCCATACATGTACATTGGTATTCACCCAACTACCCAGGTACTCATATATGTTCAGTGGCATTATTACTGCCATGCCATAATTCACTTTATTTTTAACAGTTTTTAATATACTCAATATAAAACTCAAATAATTGTAATAATGAATACTAAGATAACACTAAATTAAAGAATATAATTCCTTATTCTTATATTCTTCTATATATAATTAGAGCAACTAATTCAGCCAAGCCAAATTGTATAAAATATGGAGGGAAAAAGAGTTTAAGTTAGTTCTCATTTTTTAGTTCCCCTAGACTGATAATGATTGTCGCAGTTTAAGACAATTGAGCACCATCGTATTTCATACCCACTTATACTTATATTGAATTAAATTTGAGTTGTATGCCATTTGTTCGTGATTTTTTGTATAATAATACTGTTTTGTTTGAAAATTCTATACTTGTAATTTTTTAAATAAATTTTTAAGTGCTTTTCAATTTTTTTAAAAATTTATTTATTACTAATAATCACATTGTAATACACTGTTATATCTGACTTCATTTTTTAAAGAGGCCAAATTAGCATCCAGAGATGTATATAATCTATTGTTGCGAACACAAAAAGGCAAAATATGTGTTACAAAACATTAATTACTATTTCTAGAGCAAATAATGTCTCTCGACCCAGCATGGGCTCATGGTCTCATAGAATGTATTATTGACATTCGAACCACATAACCGGCTACAATGATGGATGAAAACAAACCTTCTTCTGAACTTTCTTTCAAAGATGAGGAATTTTACCGAACATATTTTTACCAAAGTCGCCATCTTTCCTAAAATCAATGGGTTGTTGCATTTTATTAAATACTTCATAAAATCATAATAATAGTATCAATTGATCTTTACGTTTCACCTCTGGATAAGCCATTACAAGAAAATACACCATATTATATATTTTCCTGTAACCACGAAAAACCCCATGTTTATGGAGTATGATGTTGGATTTTTACAAAAAAGAAGCTACAAAAATAAACTTTAGTTAAAATTAGTTCTAAGCCTATTATGGAGATATTCTAAAGTAAGACGTTATTATTTTATTTTATAATCAGCTTAACGAATGTTATATTGTATATTAATTAACACAACCATTCAAGTGCAGAGATATTAACCCACTTTTCCAGCCATACGTGTAGAGAGGTATTGGCTCACCCACCCAATCATAAACGTACAGTGATATACCCCAGCTACCCATTAACGTGCTGAGATATTCACCCACTTATCGAGCCATACGTGTAGAGAGGTATTGGCTCACCCACCCAATCATAAACGTACAGTGTTATACCCCAGCTACCCATTACGTGCAGAGATATTCACCCACTTATCCAGCCATACGTGTAGGGAGGTATTGGCTCACCCACCCAATCATAAACGTACAGAGATATACCCCAGCTACCCATTACCGTGCAGAGATATTCACCCACTTATCCAGCCATATGTTTACAGAGGTATTGGCTCACCCGCCCACTCATTAACGTACAGTGATATACCCCATGTACCCATACACGTAAAGAGATGTTGAACCACCTGCCCAAGTACGGTGGTATTGGATGGTAAATAATCTGCCAATAAACTAAATTAAACAATTTATAGTGAAAAATAACGGGTTCAATGAATTTATCAGTCGTATGACAGTAAATGACAATATTTAATGGTCTATGGGTCAGAAAATAATATATTTTAATTTTTTTTTTAAATGTACAGACAGACAAACTGACAAATTAGTCTGGTTAGTTGGTTTCTGCAGCAAATAAGCTAGGTAATAATTTCTCCAACACTAACAAGGTAAGGAGAGGCCAATCTCCCCTGTAAATTTACTGTACTTATTCCCCATGGACTACAGATCTCAGTGAAACACTTCATAGACAGAGTAGGGAAGATAATGAGAACAAGTAAAAGGTGTATGGTATTGAAACAAGGTAATCTTCAAGATCATGCCCTATTTCTAACACAGGTGTTCATTTCATTTTGGTGCTGTTTTATTGATTCACTTTGACGCATTAAGGGTTAAGAACCTGCTATCTGCCGGTGGTTCTGGAAATCTTCTGAGACTACGCGTTTAAGTGTTATGTCATCATAAGATCCTTACTCTAAACTTTACTTTTGTGTAACGGTCTAATGTTGGCGTAACGCCGAAAGGTGTAATTCAACAGGATCTTCAGGTTCACTGGCAGATAGTAGGTACTTAGCCCTTAATACACTCAGATATTAAGGTCTGACTCTCTAGATTGCTAGGCCACTAGCTCTCTCAAAGCTTGGTTCTGTATATGTTTTTAATTACTTGCTTACTAAAGTGATTTTTACTTTTTGTCTGTGAACTAAACACTTTTAGTTTATAATGCATAAACGATGTTATATTGGTTAGTATAAAATTATTAGGGGCATGCTGTAGTTGTTATCAGCAATAATGATAGTAAAAAAATCAATGAACTTTAAAAGTAATATATTTATATGTCCTAAGTAACTAAGTTTATTATGCTTCAGAATATAAATTATTAAAATAGTAACGTATAAATAGTTAATGATTCAGTTGCTATGAAATGTGGTTTTTCAAGACCAGTTGTACATTATATATATAAAACGGACAATTTGCTAATAGATATGTGCACAGAGATGTTGGCATGTAATACCTAATGACAGTTTACTTACTTGATTGTCTCAACAACAATTTGGATAGAAGAAAAGGAACATGTTGATCTTGACAAATGATGTGTCTTCACCAGAGATGGATGGACAAGCTGGCGTCCGATGTAATCAATAGATACCTAATGACAGTTTACCAACTAGCACACAAACTGTATTTTGTTGTCCTAAACAATATTTAAGTTTCGGGTGTAACGACTATTTTTAGCTTCATTATAAATTATGTTTCAAATCCCAGGATAGGTGATTTGTTAAATGTTATAGTCAGTTGCTATTGTCGGATAAATTATAAAAGCCTAAAATGTCCGTTAATCGTTACTGAAACATTGAATCTGGTAACAACCATTCTATGAAGGCGAGAAGTATTAATCAATAATCTTTATTTAGGCTATGAACGATCCGAAAAAAAACAAGCATGTTTCAACTAACTATTAAATGGTAAGATATTTAATGTATGATACCATATGAGTCTTCTTTTTGTAAATGATGATGTTTTGAGGCAAAATTGAGAGGGGTAGCATCCTGCGTAGGACTGGTCTGTGATAAGGAATTCATTGATCCGTTGAATTAGCCTATGACGCAGCATCAAAGACCAAATCACCTTCGTAGCGCTACTTTGTTGAAGGTTATGTTTGAACTGAATTTGTATAGCTTTTTATTTATTTACATCAAATAGTAGACTTTTAATATCTAATTAAGATGATTATTTTATTTCACTAAACTGTTATCACTTAGATTTTTATGTGTAGGTGCTGAGAATCTTTTTTACTATTGAAACTAAGGAATCATGACGCTACTTTTGTTCCAAGGCCTATATACACTTTTTTTGACTAAATAGTTTTTTATAAAAAGTGTTAATAGGCCTTGGCACAAAAGTAGCGTCATGATTCCTTAGTTTCGTATTATAAACATTGCTTCTACTGTTACCCTTACTTCTAATAAACACTATTCTCAGCACCTTACTATAAACATAAAAATGTCTAAGTGGAAGAATTTCATAAGAGGAGAACAAAGGGAAGGATGATTCATATCTAGATTTTGTTATATCAGTCTTGCATACTGTTTTTGCAATGCAATAGGTGACATTAAATAAGATAAGTACGTTTCAACCCAACATACGATTCCGTACTCTAACCTACTGTGAACCAGAGAAAATACAGGGTTCTTAAAATAGTACTGTCATGCATGTTGTTTAAAAAAAATATATTCTAATTAGGTTATTCAATAAATTTTTCCCTCGGGTCATTCATATGCTCCTTCCAATAAACATTACTGTCCAAGGTGACTCATAAATACTTTATGAATTGTCTTGAGTAATTTGGTTACATTTTCTGTTGCATATAACACTATTACAAACGCATGCAAAAGACAAATTCATTATTCTGTTTTCAAAACTTGCTTCTCCCCGTAGAATAAAATATATACATTTTGTTTTATTGGAACTTATTATCATGTTATTTTTGGTGAACCACAACTGAATAACCTCAAGGTCACGATTCATTTTTTGGTTAACTTCAGTTAATGAGTTCTCGTGGTAGCATATTGCAGTATCATCTGCAAATTATGCAGTATTATACTTTAAAAAAATCATTTATACTAATTAAATTAGGAATAAGATTGCACCGAGCACAGACCCTTGGGATTAATTAATATATTGAGATTAATAGTCATAAAAACACGCTAACTTACTTAAAAGTCACTTACTTAGGTAAGTTTTACAATATTATTATTTCAATTAAATTATAACTATCTACTATAAATTAATAATCAGGTTTTAACTACCAATGTTGGTCCAAGTATATTGAACTAAACTGCGTACTCAGAGCTATTTTTCGGAACTAATACGATGTAATGGTATCACCACAACGAAGGCACAGAATATTTAACCATTTCTTACAACAAACGACATCCTTCACCGAGTCCCTTGATATTACGGAATAAACTGCTCCCTCGGGAACACTGATTACTCCCAGCAGTCACGGTGATTTATATCCATCTATATTGCTGATGTTCATCACACAAATAGGCCCATGTACGTACGTACATATCTGCCTACAGTTGAAACCTATATAAGTAGGCCATTTATATTTCTTACTATTAAATATAAGTTTATTTAAATAAAAATAGAAAATAACCATTTTCCATAAGCGTATATTATAATTAAATAAACGTTTTTTATTGCTAAATAACGTATTAAATTTGTATTTGATCTAGTTGCTCTCAATACTACTAAAGTGTAGTAATATATAACTACGTCCGTAACCCAAATAAGAGGATAAGTGTATATATTTCAGATAATTAAGGTATATAAATAGAAACGTGCATTGTTTATTTTGTTTTGACATTTTCCATTAAATCGTAAGAAGTATGTTCAATTATTAATTAAATTATTTAATTTAGTTATTAATTATGAAATTTTATTTATAATTAATTAAATTATAATTAAAAATTATTAAGTTAATAATTATATTATGTTAATTATATAATTAATAATTCAATTATATTATTAAATAGAAGTATTAAATAACATTTTAAATTAATGTGACAACAAATTTTATCAAAATTTATATAGTATATATTCAACTATTTTCATTTATCAAATCATTAGTTAATATTTTAAGAAACATTTTATCTACTAATTAATTTATATTTTATTAAAAACTATTTATGTTGTTACATGTTTGAAAATGGCTTCAGACTGTATAGCCAAAATATAAAAAAAGATGTGATATGTACCTATTTTACATTAATGAGTAATGAACACCATCACAAAAAATGCATATCGTCAAACATTTTAAGAATTAATCGTCTATTTTATATTTATTGCTACTTGTTTAGTTTAATTTGCTTGCGGAAGGAAATATATGAGGCTATTCTTAGGTTGCACTTTAAACTTAGGTTTATTGTGCTCCCCTGTTGCCTACTAGAACCTATTTCAGGTGGCTTAACCAGCTCTAAAATATTTTTTCCCAGACTAGCTATCATTCTTTCTTCTGATAGCTCGTCCCCGAAATATTTCTTACTCTGAGCTCCAGGGCTTTGCACTCAGTTAGTAAATGTTCGACAGACTCAAGAGCCTCACCACAAAGCCGGTAACTGGTGCCCTCTGTAGAAACCAATCTTTGCTAGGTGTTTCCTGAAGTGACCGTGTCAAGTAATGTACGCAATCACCAACGTTACGATATGTTATTTCTACTGTATTAATCGTTACGTCCTTGGCTTAACTGGAGTTTTCAATTCGTTTAAATTTCAGAAAACAATTAAAATCAATGAATCTATGATACTGGATTCGGTAGGATTCGATCCTTAGCCGAGTCCTTTATTATATATGTCAATGATATTGGGGAATCACTGCAACATAGAAAACTTGTGAATTGTACACTATTGCTTTTAGAAGAATAGTTATTTTTGGAACTGAATCCATGCATCAAAATTCACCAACGTCAATTTTAAATGGGGTTTACCTTGCAGCCAAGTTTGGATTCAGAGAATTCTGTAAGCATTTTGTTAAAGTACTCATTATTATAAAATTTTCCCAGCTCTACATTAAAATGAAAAACACAACTTTTTAGTACTACAATACTACTGACTCAGGGTTGATACGTGTCTAAGCGTAACACAAGAGACAGGGATGTAAAAGAAATTAGCAGGCATAGAATAGTAACTTATGAACGCTTGCCTGTAGAGGCAGGATTTCGATTGTTCAACAAACTGCTTAACGCAATAAAAACACCAGAGCATCAAAGATGTTAAAAACTCTTATAAGTGGCTTTTCAGCCTCCCATGTATTTTACAGTGTGGACGAGTTTCCGGCGAGTAATTGGGAGACCACATAATCGGTGACTGACACTATTTATGAAATTGGGGATAATTGGTGGGAAGGGCTGTTCGTTTGAGGATTTTAGGAGGGTGTTTCATTGAAAGGTTCAAATGAAAGTGGTTACCATAGCATTAATTTTTCAGATATTTTATTTCTTATTATTTACTGATTTGAAGTGAAGGTAAAAGCCCTTGAATTTCTTATATAAATATTATTTTAGAAAATATCCTTAACTTTCACATCGGTTTTAATTGGTTTACTTACTGCTCATATTACATTGGTTCATATTACCTAAAAATACATATTGACACTGATCATATATATATATATATATATATATATATATATATATATATATATATATATATATATATATATATATATATATTTAATACGTAATAGCTTTTTAAAATTGAGGTCGTAAAAGTTTATTGAGATCATTATTGTTTGTTTGTTTGATTTAACAAACCCATACATTTTATCCTATGTTATACGTTATAAATATTATATAGAAAACAAAATCTGCAACAGATATGTTTGTTTTTCTATTTATTAATTTTTTTTCAAGTAAACCAAAATCCATGGAATGAATTTGAAATTTGTCAAAATATTTATGTATATTTTATTGAAAATTGTAATCCTATTATCCTCTTTGAGAGTACTCAATTAGTTGGTAGCTCATGGGTTCAGTAAATATAAGAGTGTAGGTCCATCGCAATTAATATGCCTTAATTCAAAATTCTAATTTAATCACATCCAATACACCGAGGATCTTCCGAACTCGGTTTGCAATTCCCGTTCCTTTGTATTTATTCGATTGCTTGTTTCTATAACACATTATTATGTGGTTTACAATATAACAAGTACCTCGCACTTTGGAAATGTGGTTAAACTTCACTCTAAATATGTTTTAGTTGTAATCAACGTTCTCTTTTCCAGTACTAACAAATGTTACTATCGTTATTTGGTATTGTGGTAAAAAATACGTCTGTAATAGTTTTAGTTGTAAGTTTTCTCTCTTAGTAATAGAAATTTAATAGTTTAGTCAATTATTTTAAGAGAATTCATATATTTTATTGATACACTTACAGCAGGAAATGGTAATATATTTGACAAAAGGGTTAGGTTTTACCTGACTCATCTTGCAATTCTTCTCAAATGTTCGTGTTGAATGAGATTTATTTCCCTTTGCAATATTTCAAAGATTTCCATTCTATCAAGGATTCCCTCTGAAGTTTTTCACATGAAGAATTCGGGTCCACTTCGATAACATATTTTTTCCCGCCTTTTCTGTGATTGTTTTAATGTTTTTCTGTTGAATGTTTTAAATTATTATTTTTTTTTAATTTTAGTAAACTACTTATGTTGTATTATCCTTGTCCTATTTATAAGGGAAACCTGTTTAACTAAAACCCCGCATGCAAATATACAAACTTAAAGAATTTAACAAAATAACATGCCTCGAATACGAGACCAATAAAAACCCCAATGTACATTTCAATGGTATGAGATTTCTTGTACAATTGTTTTAAAGATTTTGCGTAAGTACCATAAATTAAAAATATCTAAAGTTTTTACGATTTCACTTTGAAAAACTATGTACTTTAAAAACATGTATTAAATCAGTCAATTCTATTTTATTTCAAATATTGCAGTGACATTTTGGGTACGATTGTAGATTAAATATGGTTATTAATATATGTGACTCAGGGTATGCTAAATAATAATAATAATATTCTTTAGATAACCGATCACCCGTCAATGAGCATATTACCCACTTTTACGATCATTCTATGGCTAATTTATAATTGTATTATCAACTAAAAATAATAACGTTTTTAAACTAACTAATCATTAGAACATAGATCCCAATTAAAATAGGATCCAAGAAAATAACACTAACAGTATTTACAGAAGCTTTTGTTAAGCACCTAAAAACTAACAACTCTGGCATGTCTTTTTAGGGTTGATTATTAAAAATAGTATAATTTTATTCAATGGATCTAAAATGGGGTATTAAGAATGTAGACGTGATTTCCAATAATACTGATATAGTGGCTTTTGTGTAGGAGACACCACAGCTAAAAGTACTTTGAAACTGAATTAAATTCAATTAAAATTTGATATCATCAAATCATGATCCTGAAAAGGTCAGGTATCATATGTATAACTTTATTTACTTGGTATTTACCTCAAACATAGAAATACCTCTAAACGGAACGATTGTGATAGTGGATATGACTTTCATTGCATGTTTTATATATTAGTACAAGTCACATGAAATACAAGTCTTATAGCTTAAAATTAGTACAAATTAGTACAATTACAAATTATTACAAGTCTTATAACTTAAAGTATTCAAATATTTGTTCGTTTTTAAATGGCATGGGACAAATATTTTCGTAGTGTTTTAGTAAAATCAAATAGTAGGATATCTTTTCGATGTCAAAGATTTTGTTATTGGGATACATTGTTTGACCACTATGACAGGTGAACATCTTAGTTTAGTGATGCAGCATATTAAAGTATGATAAGCACTAATAAGCACCTGAATACATTTTAAATTTCATTTGTGTACAGAATAACCCACTATAACCTAATTGTATGCTTTTGATATTATATTTTAATATTCAATTAGTATTTTAAATTATGATCAGAAAAAGAGGAATGGTTCAAACTGATAATATCGGATCCATAGTGATACGGTTTCAAAGCGTCCTGGTCAGCTGTATTTTATTTGACATTCTCCGTTATAGGCCTATCCTATCGTAAACCATTGATGGCAGTAATCCTTTCTCGTATTATTTCCATATGGTCAAATGTTCCTACATTCCGTCTAACCTATCTTCTGAACTAACATACAATTGTATATTTACGAGGCTCGTGTTCATGAATATTAACTGTTAGGAGTTTATGAAAAAGAAGACGATAAATACTAAAAATAACCTAATATTATGATAGTATTTACAAATTATTAGTTAAGGTTCCTAAATAAATAAGTTGAAATTTCATTGCATTTAATTTTTCATAAAAAGTAGTATAACGAAACGTAATTATTAATGTTTTTTTTATACAATTAATTATAAAATTTTTAATAAGTATAAATAAAGTGATTTGTTCATGGATATTGTAAACCAAAATTATTAAAATTATCCTACCTATTCACAAAGGCACGCAAGTAAGATCCTGACAACCAATACATGGACGCGCATAAATACCCGAATGAAATTGAAGGTCAGTTTTATAATTCAAACGTTAAATGAGATAATGAATGTACTTAAAAATATGTATTCCATAAAATAATATTTTAAATATGATATAACAAACACATCCCACTGATTTTTTTATCATTACTCGATCATCAGCTCGATATTATTTGTTGAATTGATAAAAGCTTTTGTTTGCAAGTGATTAACAAATACAAATAAGACTATAGTCATGTAAATGCAAGCATGCATAAAGCCACACTAAGAACAATACAATAAAGCACTGTTTTTGTGAACCTCCTCTGTGGAACTTCCCTCGGGACGTTTCAACAACAGATGACTCGAGTTTATTATTCAACCTCTGTGCCTGACAACCCTCTAACCTCACAAGTATGCGTCTTTTGCATAGTAACATTTAATGTAACTTTTTATTTATTTCATATAGTATTTAGTTTTAACGTGAATAAATAGCACATTTTAAATCTTTAACAATAATACTATGATTGGTAATCCTATAAGTTACTACATTCTTTGATTTAAGTTGTGATACACTAATTCTCAGATCGTCTTCGTAGAATCCCAATGTTACTGGATTAGGTTAAAAAATATAACAGGTCAAAAAAAAAACCACAACATTTTTCATGCTATATATTACGTTTTATTGTAACATTATTTACAATATATCCAAAGTATCTACTAAAATAAAAAATACCATAATAATAAATGAAATAATAATAATAATGTTGAAACACCTAGCCTCTACGTATATAAGTATCTTTAAAGCTTTGACAGAAGGTAGTTAAATTTTTTAAACCTGTCGTGTTGTTTTACGCTTTATAATCCATTTATAACGTCTTTACGTCGTTAAAATGGTTTATGATCTCTATTTGTTACACTTTACATGCAGTTAATTTTATATATTAAATTGTTATAAATAATTAATATTTTAATTTTGTACTTAAAATACACTGCTTTATTTAATTGATAAGAACGCTAGAATACACCTCTTGATTTTACCATTTATTGATTAAATGTGTGTAATCCGTTTAAAAAATGTTCCCGCAGTGGATATATTCTGCTAAGTGCTTTCTGGTGCAGGGACCTCTGATACATTTACTGAAGTGTTTTACAATTGGGGTTAATAGAAATACGTCTTCATCAACATATATTACTGTCTTTTAATTTATAAGTATATGACATTATTATATGTTAATGTTGTTTGAATTAAGTATTTTTTAAAAATCTAATAATAATACAAATAAAGAGTTTTGTACCTCATTAAATCATATACATCATATTTAATACATAATATACAAACATTTATAAATAAATATAATGGATATAAAGCTGTAAAGTACAAAGACTTTGTGTAGGGGTCATTGTCTGGAGACAGGTTTGTTAATTACATTTTTTACATGACGGAACTGAAAATTATACAACTATTTGAAGCAAAATAAATGTTCTATAATGAACGGAAATATTAATTTTGTTAATGGGGAATATCATTTATAATGCCCGAATATGGCCCCTATAGACCCCTATAGAGAACAGTGTGCTCAATGGTGGGGCAAATAAAACAAACATTTTAACTGATAATCCCTTTGTCATCCGAGGTTGACAGTAATATGACCTGATATATCTGTGGGTAACACCCCCTTCCCCCGATAAAGTATGTACCAGAGCAGGAGTGTCAGAACCATACGTAGTAAACAAATAGTCGGGAAATTAATTGGGGGTAACAGCTGATTATTCATGTGATAACGGACTGGTTTCTGTAACCAACAAACCATTATGTCTTCTTCTTCGTTACAGTCGTATAACTTCAAACTAGTATTGAAATCTCTGTTAGTTAACTTATATAGGTCTACTCTATCCAAAAATCAAACTATTGTTAGTTGAAGTTTACGTTATGTGTTACGTTACGTTACTACTGAAGTTTAAGTTTCGTTACGTTAATATAGAAACGTAACGAAAACTATTTTAAATCAGAATCTCCCTATGATTGAAAATGTTTTTCCATAATATTAGAGTTTAAAGTACGTTTCAATAAGGAAGTTTACTCATAAATTGTTAATTTACAACCAAAATTAAGAACAAATAAATACCACCCATAGTAAATATGTCTACTTGCTGTAATTTGTTTATTTACTATGGTAGTAGAATATCTTTAGCTTATAAATAATTTAGTGGTTGAAAAATGCTGCACAGTCAGATGTAAACTGAGAGATAGTTGTACATGTAAAGAGTAACAATGTTTTTTGCTCGACTCATGTACTGTTCGTCGTCTTCCCAAAAATATTTGTATACATTCAATTACGATTATTTTTTCAATATATTAAATCATATATAATCTGTAGGTCTAAAATGATTTTGGTATACTCTTGTTTTATCTTGATAGTGGTGGTAGAGGATTATTTTGACAAATTCCATTATGAAATAAACTGTCCATTTTTTACGGGAAGTAAACAGGCACATGATAGACTTATGACAATTATATAAATAACATTTTACAGCTTGCTTTAACACTAATAATTCAAAAAAATGATAAACAATAACATAACAATGAATAAAAAATTGCTATAGAGTGATAACACTTAAGAATATACTGCTAATAGGGGCTACTATATTCAATATAACCTTTAAGTGTGCCTTGAGGTGTGCCTACAGTAACATGTCATAATAAATAAATAATTTACAAAAATGGGGATCAATTGAGACCGAGGAACAAATTCAAACATGAGAATAAAACATGATATATCGGTTAGCTTGTTATTATAGCCGACAATTGGCAAGCTATAAACACAAAATCCATTTTTTGTTTATAATAGCTTACAAAATCAAATTAGCTATTCATAATTTGATCAGGCTATACCACCTGAAAATATGGTCAAATAATCAACCATTATATTAAAAAACTTGGTATATCCTGCGACATGATGGACCGTAAAAACCAGATTTTAGGTTTAAGGGGGGTGTTACCAATAATAGTATGGGTGAACACTAATATTGTTAACGTTAATAATATCTTGTTTGTTAACTAATATCTAGCAGATCTTGCTTCAAAGTAGTTGTGTTAACAAGGCTATTCGAAAAATCTTTAAAAAAATTGCAAAATGATTTTCTTGGCAATAAACATTAAATTTCACATTTTAAATAACAAATATAAAAAAATGCAAAAATGAAAATGAAAAAAATTACGAAAAATCATATATTTATCAAATTAATTGTATCCACTGTTATAAATTCTAAACTAAAAAAAAACTGGAAGACCATTTAAACACACTTATAATAACACATATAAGCTCTCAGAGGGTAGAGCACTACTGCAATTACATCTACCTTCGCCGAACGTTTGTTCTCCACATACCACACCTACATGAAAATGGAAGAGCACATGAAAATATAATATTTAATGAAGAAAAGCGAGAAATTGAAAGCAACAGAATAATACATACATACTTATCATAACAAGAAAATTCACAGAACATATCGAACACACTAATCAATTAATGACACCAACTCAATTTTTAATGAAATCCCAAACATTCAAATTAGGGTGCTATGCTTAAAGCTCATATATTTATCTATAAGTCTAATTTATTTTAGTAAATAATAACTACGCTTATCTCAATCATATAAAATAAGTTGTTTATATTTAATTGGTGTTTATAGAACCTGGTTGAGCAATATTGTTTTAAGGGCTGAAGCAGTGTTTTATGTAACCAAATGGAGGTGTTTATTTACGATTCATGAATTCTCTTTAACGTAAACATTTGTTTTACATGTATGGCTGATGCATGCTAATCCTCTACAATTACAATATAGCAGGAATGTAACACTTTACATAATTTTCTGACAGTCACTATTTAATATTGTAAATATTTGTATAGCTTTATAATTTATTTAAAATACTAGATTCCAGGACGAACTACTTTAAATTCAAAGATACCAATTGAGGTATTGAGGTTTAGGACAGGACCTAATGGTCCGAACTATGCCTTAAAAAACTGTTTCTTTCAATTTCAACTAATAAATCGAATTTGCTTGTTGATTAGGATATAAAGATGTCCATTGTAAATGAATTTTACGAATTTTGAAAAATAATTACGTTAATTTTCTTTATGAAATTAGGAATTTATTATACTATTTTCGCTTCTAATTGTTGATAATGTAGAACATATTTTAACGCTACGTACTATTATTTTAACATTTTGTTCTTAGAATATTATACAGTAATATGTCATTTTTATGTGTTTGTTGAATACATTTGTGACAAATTATGTAGCATAACATAAACAAATAAATAAAGTTTTTTTTTATGTAATACTTTATTTAGTATAATGCCATTATAATAAAACTTAACCATCATATTATAGGATGTATATTATTTTAATTAGTTTACTATAAATAATACTTAAACTAATTGTAACGATGGATTGTACCAAATTTTCACGTTTCACTTGTTTTGTCTTATTTCACAATTTCTTAAATAATTGTACAGTAGTAAATATGAATATGTCCGAAATCAAATAAAAAAATGCTTTGTTAGTTTGAATACCACAAAAATGACATGCTATAAAGGTTGGTTTGAAAATCATATGTGGGTGGTATTTAAACTAATAAAGCTTTTTTATTTGATTTTGTACAAATTCTTATTTACTACTACACAATTATTTAAGAAATTGTGAAATTAGACAAAACTAGTGAAACATGAAACTTTGGTACAAGTCATAGTTACAATTAGTGTAAGTAATATTTATACGAAACTAATTAAAATAATATATATCCAATAATAAGATAGGTAAGTTTTATTCTAATAAATTCAACTTACTGGCATTATACTAACTTGAGTATTACATAAAAAAACTTTATTTATTTGTTTGTGTTATGTTACATAATTTGTCAAGAATGTATTCAACAAACTTAATGAAATCATGTATTACTTTGTACTATTGTAAGAAATATATTTTAAAATAATAGTATGTAGCGTTAAAATATGCAGAACGTTATAAATATCTCGAAGGGAAAATGCTATAATAAATGCCTAGTTTTGTAAAAAAAAATTACGTTGTTATTTTATAAAAATTTAAAAGTAATTAAAAATAAACCTCTTTTCAACTAACACCTTCTAATCAACAAACACATCCCAAGGAATAGTTTAAATGAAATGAAAACAACTTTGCTTTATAAAGTTCGGACCATTAGGTCCTCTACTACACTTAACCTCAATCGGTCTCTGTGAAACTAAAATAGATCATCTAGTTTTTAATAAATTAAAGTGTTTAGCTATGAAAATATTATATAGGTAACCATAGTAAATAGTAAATAGCGTCAGAAAATGGCGTAGATTTTATATTTCTACCAGATTGTGATTGAAGAGGATGTGCATTCATCAGCCATACATATGAAACAAAATGTTCACATTCAGGATAGGTCAATGGTGAATTCTGTTTACAAAATTTTTTTTATTGAAGAAATAAGGTTAAAGAAAAACAGTGGACATGAAACGTAAATAAACACCTCCATTTCGTTACATAAAACACTGCTTCAGCCCTTAAAACAATATTGCTCAACCAGGTTCTATAAACACCAATTAAATATATGTGGACTCTGGAAAAACAAATGATGTTTACAGCAATGTTAGTAAAGTCTTACATTGTTTGTTAGTTACATATTATACAGTATATTAAACTACCACACTTAATTATAGTAAATAAGCCATATATATAAAGAAAATAACAAAAATGATAATGTGACTTATAAATAAGTTTCAATTTGTTGAATAGAAAAAAGATCTAAGTGTTATAATAAATGTCTTTTAGACAGCTGAGATAATAACATAGATAAAAATAAGTAAATAATATTAAAATAGATTAGTAGCGTAAACTCTATAAAGAAACGGACTGTCAACGTTGTAAATGCTTTACGTGAGTGTATGTGCTGCTATGTAATGGTGATTACTTTGAAATAAGCACTAGGATGACTTTTTAGCGTATTATCAAATTTTAAAAGTACATATATTAAAATGTGTACAACGTTATTTTTCTACCCTTAATTGATTAATTACTCTTTTATTTATTAAATTAACTATAAATGGAGTTGACTGATTTACATGAATATTTGGTTAATTGAATCCATCTAAAATCTTTATTATTAATCATTAATGTTGCAACTTATTTTTGACTATTCAAATGTTTATATTATTTAATTTTGATGGTAGTAGACGGGTTAAGTCCTTAGTATGCGGCAAACGGATATACGGGGGGGGGGGTTACTAATAACAGTATGGGTGAACACTACTATTGTTAACTCATATCAGTATTAATAATATCATACTAACGCAGCTCTTGCTTCGAGATAGTTGTGTTAGGCTATCCGGAAAAACCTTCAAAAACAAAAAGTTTAAAGGTCTAGTCGAAGTTGGTAGTATTTAAAATATTCTTTTTGAACACTTAAATATGAATAAAATTATAATATATTCTTCCGTGAAGTTTAACAAAATACAATTTACAAATGTTTGTTAAGAATTAATTATAGCCACCACTACAACTCTGCTGTGGCTAGCTCAAATGTATAACAGAGAAAGAATAAAACACCTTCTGCTTACAAATTAACACAAAGCAATATTACAAACTAGTCTGATTAAAGTTCATTGACAGATAATATTGGGCACTTAACTGCAGCGTTTAATGAGTATATTAACTAAGTATCAGAAGTTTGAGAAGATTTAAATCTTAACTGAAACCAAATAAAGAATCGCTTATATTTCCTAAGGACTGATGGAAAACCCCAACAATTAAAACTACTCGTACATAAAACACCAAAGTAGACACCGTTGTGAGTTTTGTATCATAATTAAATATGTAACTAAATTTACTACGATAAATTTTTAACAGCGTAGTCAACGAAACAAAGAGACAAGAACCAGGGTAATCATTTAAAGAATAGGTCGTGGTTATATAAACAGTTCATTACTGACAAAATGTATGATTTTTGGTGAGGAAGACTTGTTACTGCTACTTTCAAAGGTGGAACATGCAAATTAAGTAGAATATTTCGTTTGGGAAATGGGAGTTGGGTCTCCTTCTGGAATTTAAAATGTAAGAAATGTAATGTAATGTTTAATTAAGTCTACCGCAATAATAACAAAAGTCCTTGGATAAATATCTGCTCAAGCATATGTTTCCTTCTAACCGCCATTTTCTCTGACTACGTTGATGTCACTTCTTTTAAATGTGATTCCTTATAAATAAAAATTAAATTAGAGAACTAACGTATAATTTCTGGGTCTGCTATTTTAATTAACTGATCATAGTTTTATGATTTTACAACGTTAAATTTCATCAAGGTCTTCAAACTGTGGTTTTCAACAACCAGTTACGGTTAGGTAACACAGCAAACAATTTGTTGTCACTATTAACCCTTTCTGTTCAATTTTTTATCAAGATTATGAACTTAACTTCATTATTAATTGTAAGTTAATATTGTAGAAAAAACGCACTTTTACAATGTTAACTTTTTGGTTAGTTGAATGAATGTTATTACTAAAAGAATGTTATATTTTTTATGTTCAATCAGTAGTGTATTAAATATTTGTAATTAATATGTATCAGTTAACATCCCAGTTCCTCACAATAGTTTTAATGGTTCCAAAATAACTGTAAATAATAGTATATAAAAATTCAGGTGAGATATTGTATAGAACACTTAGGTTTTATAAAAGTAATGTCATACAACAACAGCTAGTAAACTGTAACAGTATTGTAGAGTTCAATATGAACCCAAAACATGTTATATTAGTAGAATCATGTTATACAATACGTAGCCATAAAAACAGCGCGATAAGTTCTTGTTGGACTCCTAAATGTTGTTTTATTTTTTCCTTTTAGATGAGTACTGTGTAACATGTGAGTAGGCCTACTGTGTAACACGTGAGTAAGCCTACTGTGAATAACACGTGAGTAGGCCTACTGTGTAACACGTGAGTAGGCCTACTGTGTAACACGTGAGTAGGCCTACTGTGTAACACGTGAGTAGACCTACTGTATAACACGTGATCAGACCTACTGTGTAACACCTGAGTAGGCCTTCTGTGTAACACGTGAGTAGGCCAACTGTGAAACACGTGAGTAGGCCTACTGTGTATAACACGTGAGTAGGCCTACTGTGTATAACACGTGAGTAAACCTACTCTGTATAACACGTGAGTAGGCCTACTGTGTAAGACGTGAGTAGGCCTACTGTGTAACACACGAGTAGGCTTACTGTGTAACACGTGAGTAGGACTACTGTGTATAACACGTGAGTAGGCCTACTATGTAACACGTGAGTAGGCCTACTGTGTAACACGTGAGTAGGCCTACTGTGTATCGCGTGAATAGGCCTACTGAGTATAACACGTGAGTAGGCCTACTGTGTAACACGTGAGTAGGCCTACTGTGTATTCTGTTGCAGTTCAATATTATAACTAATTTTTTATAGTAGGATGAAATTAAATTAAACGAAATTGGAGATATGTTTGTATGTAAAAATGTTGTTAAATGTTATGATTTTTAATGATACATCATTAAATTACTCGTGTATGACACTTATATTATTCATGTATGGTCAAGTAACTATTTTGTTTCGCCTGAACAAAGTTTAAAGTGACAACCATTCATCGTATTGAGTTTTGGTGGGATACACAATTCATAGATTGATAGAACGATTTCAATCTTAGCTTAGTGCAATTATAACTAATTTGATGAATAAACATACAAACGTATAGAAAACAAATTATCAAAATTAACACTATCGATTGACTAAACATTCAAGTTCAATATTACTGTACATGTGTTACTATTAGTTAGATGTACATGTGTTTTCTCTGCTTTATGTATCAGTTATCCATGCATAGGGGTTAGAATGTCCATAAAACACAAACTTAATATCATTAGGCTACCATAAAGTATGATCAAATGCAGTAACTATTACGTATACAAATATTGTTAGTTTGCATACAACGTACAAATGTTTGAAAATTGTATATTCGTTTAACCTCAAATTCAATTTAAACGTCACTTGACGCTAATTGTATCTTTTTGCATAAACAGTATTTGTATAGTTCATTTGATTAATGGATACAGTGGTTTCCTCACAAATAAAACAAATTATTTCTGAAAAAAAAAGAAAGTTTGTATTGAATTAGCTTTGGGTTAGTTCAATTAAATTCACTTATTGTTATATAACACAATATTTAAACAGGTGATGTTATAATCTGATAAATAATATATAATTGCAATTTAATTATTGAAATACCCGTTCAAGATTAATAACTAAAAATTTGACGGCAAGAGATAATTCACAAGTCACTCAGGAAGTAAAAACATTAATATCAATGAAAAAACAAATAATAGTGTGCAAATGCACAGCAAAAACATATATGTTAAGACCAGTATAAGTACTCATTAATTAAGTAAAAAGGTGACCTATTAGGAAGTCATGGAGTAGCGCCTCCAAATTTAGTAAAGATTCTTCTTGTTTAGGTTGTAGATGAATTTTAATAAACATTTTTACTTCCAAGTATTTGGGGGATTTCAGAAAAGGTGCCGTCTTATCTGAATGTAAATTTATATTTATGAATATACCTTGTGGCGTAGGTGGGTTGTCTGTTGTCAGGGTATGAATCTGGATTTTCCTTACAGAGAAACGTTTGATGGATATAAATAAATGGGAATGGTAGAATACTTAGAAGTTTATAAACAGCTGTTTACATGAAGGTATATGTAAAGCTTTGGCAATCTTTCCTTTGTATTTTGAAAATTATTTCACCGTAAATTAAGTTTTCACCATATAGCAATGCCATATGTTAGGTAAGATAATACATATGCATAGTATACTATTACAATTGTTTTAATGTATGTTATAGTTGATAAGATAAGAATACAATAGTTAGATTTGTTAAAGATGTAGATACGCTACTCGCACTAGCTCTCCAGGTCACGATGTGAATATAATGAGGAAATTTACATAATAATGAATTAAGTATTGCATTAAAATTGAATTTGGTTTTAAAACAGAGCGACAGAGTGTTTTTAGACTCTTAATCTTAAAAGTCCGTAAGTTAAACAAGAATACTCATTTATACAGGATACTACTTTCTTTTATTTTATTTATTCATTTATTTATTTATTTCCAATGGACATCCCCAATTTTGATCTTATGTGAATAACACAACAATTAACAGTACAATAACAATATAAACTAGACACTAATATTAAATCAAATAACCATAGGGCTAGTCTATGTGGCCATGTAAAGGCAACACCTAAAGTACAGGGGCACTTCGTAGGAACAAAGACACCTTACGCCTGAACGTTGTCTCGCCCTCTCTGAAGAAAACCACAGCCATAGATACTTTGTTGTCTTCTCTCTGGAGACGTGCCATGATGCTGTTAGCTGCATAATCTGCCAGGTAATACTGCCTTGTAAAAATTTTAGCTGAACGAGTAGAAGTAGGAACCTTCAAGGCAATTAAATTTAGGATATCAGGGCAATCCAACTCGTTATTCAATAGTCTGCGAAGAAAGACCACGTCGGCCATTAGCCTGCACATTTCCAAAGATTGAAGCCCCAATTCTTGAACCAAACCCACAACTAAAACTTGATGATATAAGAATCCAATCTTGACACCCACCATTCTGATTAAGCGACGTGGGATCCATTCAAGTTCTTCACACAAATAATTCTGATGCGGGCTCCAGGCTAGAGAACCATATTCTAAGATCTGACGAACCAAAGTACAGTATAGTGTCTTCATAGCAGTTGTGCTTCTAATGTGCTTTGAATAACGTCAAACGAAACCAAGGGTTCTATTCGCTCTTCTGCAGATGTTATTTATATGCAGTTCAGGATGCAATGAGGGATTGAGGGTGTCAGTATAACGTCAAGGTCCTTCACTTCAGTCACTCTTGCAATAACGTCTCCAATGGTGTAGTTGTATATTATTGGCGCCAGGCAAAGATGGAATGTTATGACCTGACATTTGTTCACATTGAATTTCATCTTGTTTTCCATACACCAAACGTTCAACGCATCTAAGCATTCCTGAATTAATGAACAGTCCGCCTCCTTAGAGATGATTGAAAACAATTTAACATCATCTGCAAATAAAAGTGTGCATTGGTTAGAGATGGATTTAAGAAGGTCATTTATGAATAGGGAGACAAGGAAAGGCCCAAGTAATGAGCCTTGTGGAACTCCTGAAGTATATTTGAATTTAGAGGAGATAGATGATGCAAATCTGACTTATGATGGATGATTAGAGAGATAACTTGCAAGCCAACAAATAAAAGTGTTGCCAAAACCCTGTGAAATCAATTTCTTGAGAAGCAGATTGTGGTCCACTGAGTCGAATGCCTTGAAGAAATCTAAGTATATGGCATCCAATTATTTATTTGTGGCAAAGGCTTCTTGAATATAGTTTTGAAAAGATACTAAGATAGTCACAGTGGACTGCTGATTGGTGAAACCGATTTACAAAACGTGATACGTCATTAAATTAGTCTTATATGACACTTATATTTTTTATTTATGGTCAAGTAACTATTCTGTTTGGCCTGAAAAATGTTTAAAGTGACAACCATTAATCGTATTAAGTGTTGGTGGGAGACACAATTTATAGTTTAAAAAACAATTTTAATCGTTGCTTAGTACAATAATAACTAAGCTATAAGCTGTGAAGAAACACACAGATGTATAGAAAACAAATTATTAAATTAATACTATCGATTGACTAAAGGTCCAAGTTCAATATCACTAAACATGTTTGCGTGGGTCAATATTACTATATATGTGTAACTATGAGTTAGATGTACATGTCTTTTCTCTGCTTTATGTTATCATGTTCTTTTGAGACGAATTTACGAAATTTCCAGATAATATGGATGACTTCTGCTATAATTATATTAGGAGTTTTTCTCTTTATATGTACACAAAAGAATCAATAATGGCTCTTTGAATAAAACGTTCATGATGGAAAATGTATTAACTGTGGTTGAAATGTAGGTGTATTCTTTATGTTGTGCTTTGCCTCGGTAAAGATCTGGCCAGACTAAACAGCGTACAATAGCATTTACGCTTTATGTTGTGCTTTGCCTCGGTAAAGATCTAGCCAGACTAAACAGCGTACAATCATATGTACGCTTTATGTTGTGCTTTGTCTCGGTAAAGATCTGGCCAGACTAAACAACGTACAGTAAATAACATATACACTTTATGTTGTGCTTTGTCTCGGTAAATATCTGGCTAGACTAAACAGCGTACAATAACATGTATGTTTTATGCTGTACTTTGCCTCGGTAAAGATCTGGCCAGAATAAACACCGTACAATAACATGTACGCTTTATGTTGTGCTTTGCCTCGGTACATATCTGGCCAGGCTAAACAGCGTACAATAAATAACGTGTATGCTTTATATTGTGCTTTGCCTTGGTAAAGATCTAGCCAGACTAAATAGTGTACAATAACATGTACGCTTTATGTTCTTCCTTGCCTCGTTAAAAATCTGGCTAGACTAAACAGTGTACAATAACATGTACGTTTTATGTTGTGCTTTGCCTCGGTAAAGATCCGGCCAGACTAAACAGCATACAATTACATGTATACTTTATGTTGTGCTATGCTTCGGTTAAGGTCTGGCCAGACTAAACAGCGTACAATACTATGTACGCTTTATGTTGTGTTTTTCCTCGGTAAAGGTCTGGCCAGACTAAACAGTGTACAATAACATGTACGCTTTGTATTGCGCTTCGCCTCGGTAAAGATCTGGCCAGACTAAACAGTGTACAATAATATGTATGCTTTATGTTGTGCTTTGCCTCAGGAAAGGTCTGGCCAGACTAAACAGTGTACAATAACATGTACGCTTTGTATTGTGCTTTGCCTCATTAAAGATCTGGCCATACTAAACATTGTGTACAATGATATGTTCACTTTATGTTGTGCTTTGCCTCGGTAAAGATCTGGCCAAACTATACAGCGTACAATAAATAACATGTACGCTTTATATTTGCTTTGCTTCGGTAAAGATCTAACCAGACTAAACAGCTTTGAGTAATATGTACGCTTTATATCAGTTAAATTTGACAAGAAACGTAAACTATGTGCAATTTTAAATAATCACTAGACCAACCGACATTAGTATGAAAAATAACAACATATTTATCAAATATATTCAGTGACATAAATAAATAACAACACCGAGGGTTACACTTGGTGTTGACAGCGAGTGAATTTTCCATGGTAATCCTTTACATTTACATTGTAGCATTTTCCCAGGCTGTATAAAAACGTGTTATTAGATTGGTACGAGGTTTTCTTGGAACAAATGGAATAAAAGAGGAAAATCTATTTGAAACAGTCTTTTAAAAAATGTCTAATAATAGTAGTACTGCACTGTCTTTTTTACTGTTTATCGTGTAGTTGTGACATTTCTACAGGTTTTCTTTGTTGTTTATTAAAGAACAATACGTTGAAATTAGTAAACCTAATGGTTTTATGTCATGTTATAAAGTAATATTTTAATCGACAGTTTAATTAAATACATTATATTTAATAACTTCTTAAAACAGCTCATTGATACTATCACACACCCACAAAACAAGAAACTAAATATAAATAACACACGATAGAACAGTGACCATAGTGGTGGTGGCTCAGTGGCTAAGGTCTTGTACTGCGAAGTACAAGTCCAACGTCCGAATCCCCAACGATAACTAATGGTAGGTACTTCCCTCGTTAAATAAAGTTCCCTCGTTAAATAAAGTGCACGCACAGGCCAGCAAGGTTATAAAAAATGACAAGTATAATTTGATATGGATTCCAATACGTGTTAGGTATGTGTGTGTAAAACACTGGCAAGCAATACAAAATAGTTATTCTACAAAATCACTTGGTGATAGTTTTAATGTTTAGTAAAAAAATACCGTTTGTATTAAAAGTATATCGAAGCAGTTTTATCGCGTAAATCTAAGTTAAGTAAAAGGTGTGTAGTAAAATTATTTTGTTTTTTTCAATTAAAATATAAGTTAGATGAAAGTAATTAGGTTATTAGTGATTTTGAACAGAGTTTAATTAAATGTGAATAAATAAAAGATTACTTAAATAAAACGTTGTTGATAGAGTATAAACATATATCTTTATTTTGTTTGAAGTGATCATGAAGTGAAGACTCAGGATGGTAGTTTTCGTGTTATACTGTCACAATGGTGATGTTTTTGTCAACGAACTACCACATTTAATCATACATGTCCCATCGCTGAAACCTCATCTCAAAGGATTCTTGGTAATTGGAGATGTTTTAAAAAAATGAAGTATTTTTGCTACACGACAGGGAGACTGTATTATTAGCTAAATTTTATAGGCATTGAAGTGTGCTTTTATGTATACATTTATTTATTTTTATTAATTTTTGTTGAGGTAAGAAATATTTTAAAGCTTGGAATTCCGTGTATTTCTTAAGTTTTGAGAGTTTGAAATAGTATCGATATGTACTATATGAATATGAATTTTATCATGGTTAGGACACATGGCATTTTCAATTCAATGCAAATTGTTCATAAAATAAAATGTTTTTCTCGTTTAATTATATATTTCTACCGAGAAACTTTTATTGAAATAATTTGAGAGGTACCTTAGATCAGGTCATAAAATGTTAAAAAAGATAGGTAATTCTCCAAACCACTACAGAAATAAATTTTTATATAAAACTACATAATAATTATGGAAACCAAAATATTACATATGTTAGGAGTTTGAAGCCATTGGATTTTTGCTTTCACTTGGCTCATGGAAGCTAATATTCAATCTTACGTGTGCAGGCAGACCATGTGTTAAGATTATCACGCAGTAATTTTTACAAACACTTCCAATATTATTTAAATTTATGTTTAGTACTTGTTATTTTCAGTTCTTCATTTATAAAGCTAGGAATCCAACACAAAATATTAAAATTGTATTAATACAATTTTGCAATATTCTAAATACAAAATCAAATTATATATACTTACAGTCTGTTATTAGTAAGTATTACTATACAAAAATATTTGTCCTCCAATGTCAAATGTGTATGTAATCAAGGGTATTGCTTATAAATAATTAAGAGACAAGTATAATACATAAAATCCAAAAACGATGTACTCATTTATCACCATATTACCGGAACATTTGAACAGATTTTGACGACGTTTGAAGGAAAGTTAAATGTTGTGATATAGAGTCCCTCTGAGGAAGGGTTTAATGAAGAGAGCTCTTCAACGTTTCCTTTTTTACCATTAGAGTACCATTGGTATCAATTAAATTTAATAATTTACTTGAAACAGCTGATAAAACAAACATTTACAAAACACAACATCTAGGATGGATTGTATTTCATTAAGAACTGTTTAAGTTCTTTTATACTTACTCTGACATGATTGCTCTACTTTCCTTCTCCCTTTTATAGCTAGCTAATAGGGGTCAAATGACTATATAACTTTGTTATCCAGGTAAATGCCAGCAGGCTGAGCTTTAATATTGATGTGATAGTTTGAAGAGAACCACGCTGGAAAGGATAATAAAGCGTAGAGCATAGCCCCGTAGTGAAGTTAGTTACTGTATCTAGATAATTCTATCACCTATTTCACGTAAAGTCATAGACATAGCTATCTTATTACTAGTGATATCAATTAGTTATTTTTTAAAGGTGAGAAAGATAGGTGACTGCTATTTTTAAAGAATCTGTAACTATTATTATAGGAACTTCTTGTATCGGAATGATTGGTGTTTCCATTATAATATTGTAATTAGTAATAAATTTACTAGGGTCATGTGTACACTAATACGTACAATCCATCATACAGATAAAAAAATATTGTGTAACAATTTTAAATTGACTGTTGCCATTTTCCACCGTCCAAATGTTTTTCGTAAAAGAAATTTCTTACTATACAAATATCCACCACAGAATTATTCATAGTATTTTACTTTCTTATTCTATAATTATATACTATCGAGCTTGACCTTTTATATGTATATTCAGTATATATATATATATATATATATATATATATATATATATATATATATATATATATATATATATATATATATATATATATATATATATATATATATATATTAATAAAACTTGTTGGATGTAAGTTGGATAATTCTTTCTATTTTGTCATGATGAACTTTTTCTAAGATTAGCTGACGTCCTACAAGTGAACAAAGCTAAATTCCCCAGTCATTATGATCCAGAAATAGTACACACCATCTGTGCAGTTGTACTAAAACTAAAATTTTACTGCAAGCAATTCTCTCAATTTAACCTGGCCTCTGTTGCCGTTCTATTTCTGTCTTTTTCCAAATAGCGTTTGTTTCTAAAATATGAGTTGGTTGCAGTAATATAACCAGCTCAGGTACTGTATTTCTCTATAACTGTATTTGTAACTTTATTATCAAACAATTTTTAAACCTGAAAATTTGTTATAGTGGTTTGTAAAGATTTTATTAAATATTTTACTATTACTGTAATACGTTCTAAATAATATTTATGAAGAAAAACTATCAGAATTTGAAAACAGTACAACGCTACTTATTTTTACAAAACTATAGCAATTCTAAAAACATTATAAGACGGACAAACTGTTATAACTATATTGAGGATATATTTGTAGTTATTATATTTCTTATTTATTCTTGTTTTTACCATGTATTGAATACAATACCTTGAAACATTTATATACATCTAAAAAAGTTTTAATGTAATTATTTTTCTTGAAATAGCATTAAAATTAAACAAAAATCTACTTGCGAGGAATACAGATATACATTTTTCATTATTTATTTTATTTACTTTAATATGGTAATTTAGATAATTATATGAAACAAACTAAAACAGAACATTTTATTCGAATGATGAAAATGAACAATTATTATTAGACTTTTTTCATCAGATAAAACATTTTATTTATTATTGAAAGTAGTTATATATGTTGCAATTGGCTACAGTAACCAAGTGGTCTTTGTGTGACTTCAAAGACTAATCTTGGGAATTGAAATATGAGCTTCATATACTAAGTACAGATCGGGGCTGCTTAGTGTAATAGGGTAGGAATCGTATGAAAGGTGGCCATTAAGTATTTATAGATTATTAATATTTTAATTTATGTAAATATTTTACATTTTTATGTTCGCTATATACTTATATTGAAATCGTGTAAAGCAATCGTATTATCAATAAAATATCAAAATATCAGATATCGGTTTATAAAACTAACTGTAAACCGTTTATAAAAGTCTGATCCAATTATATCTGGTACGCCATAACTCGCGCATATATCGTAGTTAACTGACTGGCCTGTTATGATTAAAATTATACATACTGTGTGTTCCTTTACATATCTTACGTGATTGTCAGGCCAATGCAAACAAATAGTGCTGTATAACATGTGTCCTTTCTCGATTCGTTTTCTGTCTGTGTGCCTGTATGTTTTTTTACAGCAATTTGATTATCTTAAAACCTGTTTGATGTGAAATACTGAATTTTGGTATGGAAGTTGATTTTATAAAATAACATAAAAAAGACACATGTGAAAACTCTGTATGTCTAAGATTATCAGTTTCTAAATGGCAACTGTTTAAAGATGTCAAAGTCAAATATATATAAAAAAAAGAAAAAAACTAAAAGCATTGTCATCTGATTACTCTTTACCCAGATAACAATATTTTCACTCACAAAAAAAATTCATGACAATTCTATCGGTATTTTATCCTGATTGGTTAATATTAACAATTGATTAACAACTTTACCCCTTTTGTTCCGCCACCAATCTTCAGTTTTTTCTTACACTACCGGTTTCGGAGACTAATCTCCATATTCAGGTGTTCACTATTTATTTTTAATTTTTCATTAAATTAATAAATAAATAAATTGTTATCTGTTATTTATCAACTGGTATTTAGAAAGGTCATGTCATTGAATTTAGCAAAACGTAGTCTAAATATATTGGATTAATTAATTTAGGATAAAATATGTTTTTTATAAATAATTGACTGATTTTTTTAGACAGTTGCCATTTCGAAACTAATAGTTTTATACAAACATCCTTTTTAAATTTAATGTGTCTTTGTAATACTTCCGCACCAACTTGCGCACCAAAACTCAGTATTGCATTTAAAAGGTTTTTGAGTTTTAAAGCTTTTGTAAAAAACACATACAGACACACAGACAGAAAATAAAGGACACACGTAATATGGCATTATTTGCTTATGATGACATATAGGTTGTAATGAAAAACAACCCTTTAAAATATGTGACAGTCGACGCTGGGCAGACTGTATATGTATTACACTTTAAATGTTTGTGTACATGAAACTCGAAAAGTAGTGAGTGGATTCATTTGATATGTTTATACAACGTTCCATTTACATACAAACATGTTTAATGGGAATAGGAGTTTCAAGCAATCCGACCTACCCACATTTCACAAATGAAAATAATAGTCAGTACTGAAAAAATGCTACCCTAACCAGCTGATTTATGTGCATATTATATATTCAAACTATATTCTGTAAATTTATTACTGTGACCAGGTGATACGTTTTTTAATAAAAAAAAACACTAAAAACACTACTTTGCATTCTGAATAAGTTATTGTTGACCAAGACCTTGTAATTGAATAACTAACAAACTAGTGGACCAATAAATGGAATGGATTGAATTAAAATATTTTAAACTTAACTCATCAGTTCACATGGGCCTATAGGCCTGTGCGTAAACTTTATTTATAAAGTGAACTACTAACTGTTACCTTAGTTGGTGATTCGAACCTATACTTGCCATCCAAAGTCCGAAGCCTTAGCTCGGAAACTCAACAACGGCTTATTCATGATTTAAGTCTTGTTAATTGGTTGAATCTAAATGTAATGATTAATTTTATATAAGAGTATAACGCTAACATAAAAATGTACATTTTTCGTTATTTACTTCTTTTCCTCTAATTTCCTTATTCAGATTATTTATATTAGAACCGACCCAAGAAGAACATTTTCTATGGAACAGTTATCTCATATAGAAATAAATTAACAATTATTAGACATTTATGTTAGGTTCTATTTTTATTCATGAAAAAAAGTCAAAATAATTGAACATAAATAAAGAATACATAAATAACATTCCATAACAAGCATTGTCTAGCAAGACAAACTTTCCATAGCAAGATTGTCCAGTAGCTAAAAAAACACAAAATGATCCGACATAACATTTGCGTAGTACTTTTACGTAGTAAAGTTTTTACATAATGCAAATAACATCGTAGATATCTGGTTATTTACAGTAACTTACAAGTTAAGTTAGATACTTCAGTTGACTACAATTAACTGAATTTACTAATAACATCAACTAAAGGACCTTGACTGTCTAAACTAGTTACAAGCCTCACTGTTTAAAGTTATGAACAACTTTACCAATAACTGTAGTGAGGTTCACCTCTAAACTGCGTTGACAGTGGATTGAACTATTACTTAAGGACCTTAACTGTGGAAACTATTTACAAGGTTCCCTGTTTAAATTTCTGAACAACTTTACCAATAAAT
Organism: Stictocephala bisonia; assembly: GCA_035578905.1. NCBI lineage: Eukaryota > Metazoa > Arthropoda > Insecta > Hemiptera > Membracidae > Stictocephala > Stictocephala bisonia. Next base: position 75,929 of record JAQJVL010001362.1, on the reverse strand, counting down.
GTTGTGAGGTTTACCTCTAAACTGCGTTGACAGTGGATTGAACCATTTCTTAAGGACCTTAACTGTGGAAACTATTTACAAGCTTCGCTGTTTAAAGTTCTGACCAACTTTAACTTTACCAATAACTGTAGTGAGTTTCACCTCTAAACTGCATTGACAGTGGATTAAACCATTACTTAAGGACCTTAACTGTGGAAACTATTTATAAGGTTTGCTGTTTAAATTTCTGAACAACTTTACCAATAACTGTTGTGAGGGTCACCTCTAAACTGCGTTGACAGTGGATTGAACCATTACTTAAGGACCTTAACTGTGGAAACTATTTACAAGCTTCGCTGTTTAAAGTTCTGACAAACTTTAACTTTACCAATAACTGTAGTGAGTTTCACCTCTAAACTGCGTTGATAGTGGATTGAACTATTACTTAAGGACCTAGACTTTGGAAACTATTTACAAGCTTCGCTGTTTAAAGTTCTGAACAACTTTACCAATAACTGTAGTGAGGTTCAGCTCTAAACTGCACTTACAATGGATTGAACCATTACTTAAGGACCTTGACTGTGGAAACAGGCAAACATATTATTTATTATATCAAGGCCATAATTTCAATTATTAGAAAGTATATTCGTCAAAATTTAGTTATAAATGAAGATCTGAGTTATGTGCCGATCTTGATCCTATTTAATTGTGTTTGCTTAATTCATTTGGTCAATGTAATAATTTGATAATGTCTAAAATGTAATGGATCTGTAAATTTCATATTTAAATTTATATACACTTATATCAACTTACCTTTAAGGGTGGGTGATTGGGTCAATAATACCGTATGTGTATGAGTGTATGGGTGGTCTAATTCTAATTCACTGTTTTTTTAGGGGGGGTGGGTGGTGTTATTATCATTTTACGAGTATTGGTGGGTCAAAACAACCATAGGTGTAATACTAATGAATTATTAGGATAAAAATAACATTCATAAAACGTCATATATTAATGTTGTAATATTTTGCATAACTTTAAGTTTTTATAAAAATACCACGTAGCATTTTTATTCAAAAACGTTCTTACCGATTATGGCAATTAGAGTTATATGCAAACAGAAAACATGTTTTATATAAAAAATACATGTATGTAAAAGTACATGTTATATATACATTTACTTAAAATAAATAAAACATTTAAATTCTAGCTTAATTTATGTCAAACTATGAGATCAGTGAAACAAATAACATTCTAGAGAAGAATGGTTAATATACACCAAGCTCATACATATTTACTGTATCACAAACCGAGCTAGTAAAATACAATACATTATATTCACATCATAATATTCATTAATTTTTGAGGAATACGATAAATTTTTATAACTGGAATGCATGCTAACATTAGCACTGTTTATTAATGGTTTAAAATATATAAAACATAGTTATAATACATTCTTATAAAACAAGAAATTTTTATACAAAAGTGATAACAAATTTTATAATTTGTAAAATAAAATAATCGCAATAAGCCTCAATAAAAATGCCTTTTTTCCATCTAAGAACTGAAAAAACACGTCTTACAACACACTTAAATGTGTTCAACCTACCATAAAAACACAATTCAATAGAACATTTTCTGTTTTCAGAGCAGCAGAGAAGCTAAATTGGTTTTTGATAAGCAATCTGGTCCATTTTATGTTGTTAAAGAACTATTTGTGAGCTTTTTAAGTCACAAAATTAATTATGTAAAGTTACAATAGCAACTTATTGTGTTTAATGCATTTTTAAATACAAATATTTAATTTTCTTGCTTAAGTTGGTATTGGAGAAATTGTAAATTATAATTATTCTTTAAAAAGTATAAGTAAGTTAAAATGTAAATGTATGCATGCTTGTAAATATAAATACAAATTGTTCCACATCCTTCTTTTCCAATCTGGTCAAAATGCGTGTATTTAGACGAGTGTATGGGGGTAAGTCAAAATAAGTAATGTGATATTACTGAGTGTTAATTATAACTCCGTAAGGTAAAAGATACCAGCAAGGTGCAACATCGGCGACATGTCCTGGCCGAGTGTACACTGGCAACAACCCTGACAACTGTAAGAATCTACTGATACAGTTTGGAAACAAAGGGTACGAAGTTATTTGTGTATTTTTGCCTAATCATTCAGTTTAGACCCACCTGCAAGTAGGCCTTTCTACTTGCGCTCCTGGTTACCTCAGAGGTTCTGGCTAAGATACACCAAGACTACAGGATATTGAAAATGTGTCAGGTTAAAACTTTAGCATAAAAGGACTTTTATCTATTATAAAATATATATTTCAATACTTATTTCCTTTATTTTCAAGGGGAATCGTATTTATTTATAAAATTAACGGGTTGATAAATAAACATATATTTTATTTGATATTTATATTAAATTAAGTTAGACCATTTAGGTGGATGATACCCTTAATTATGTAGCGTTACCCTAACACATATGGTGGTTCTAGAATTTATTGTATTTAAGAAGAAAAAATATTTTTAAATTTTTATTAAAAAAATATTACAATTATTCTACTTTTGAGTTTATATTTAAGTTAAGTAAGTTATCTCAACACCAAAAAATAAACATATGCAAATATCAATATAAAATATATGGAAAAACTATCAACTGAGATTTCCCATTGACCTTGAACTCTATTGGAAAGTTATAAGTTATTATCCTTATATATACCCAACCCTCTAGGCAATCCTTTTTAATGTCTACGAACAATAATTACTAGTCTTAAATTAAGTTATTCTGGAAGGACGTGTTTATACTTTACTATACACCTGAAAACAACGTTTTACTACTCATTATTTACTATTTCCTATTATTATTTGATAATTACTATAAAAATCAACCTACGGTCTCAGTGTGTTTGAGTTTAACTCTTTATAATTCATAGATATTAAATATATTATGGTAACTAAATTAAAAGCGTCTTTAGCCACTGTAAAATTAGACATTCCTCCGTATCAATTGACTATCATTCATTCATCTAAAATTTTAGACATTAGACCTTTAGACCATTGACCCCTCCTCCCTCTTTACCTACACTCACTCGTATGACAGTGATTCATTTTATTTATAGTTAATTATCCTTTATATGAAAAGCTAGTTAGTACCAATACGTTTAGCGGCGGGTTCCGATGTTATCACAGCAATAAGGACAATAAGCGTGGCTGTTCCTTGGTTGGGTGACAGGTGAGGGATTCTGTTCTTGCTCGCAGCTCTCCTGTCCGGGAACTGGTGATGGTTTGGAAGTCACCCTTAAGCCGTTGGTTCTCATTTTAGATGTAAAAGCGTGATTATAATCCTTAACTTCACGTGGGAAAATAAAAGATCCTCTCACCCTTTAGAACTAAATATCATTACTCGTAAATTTAGTTATTATTTTTATAGTTTATCATCATTTTAGAGACCCTTATTAACAAAAGTTCAACAGAGTTTTGGAGAATATAATCAACATTAGTTACAAGTTACGTACGATTACATATTTTCAGTTTATTCCAAGCTATTTATAAAAGGTATCTTTAGTAAAGAATGTACCAAAATTTGTTGTAACTGTATTTAATACTAACTCCTGTTTCTTTGTGTATTTTAAAATAAAATAGTAATTATTTATTTTCCTTATTTCAAAGTAAAAGCAGTATATTTATTTCTAATGAAATATGCATGTAACTCAATGTTAGATTAAAATTAAGTATATTGATTATATGTAGAATGAATAATGTCAACATTTAAAACAGTATATATCGTAATATAATTCACAAGTAGATAACATAGTGGTTGGTATCAAACAAAGTTAGCTATAACAGTTTATATCTATGACTATGTGTTGAGATAAATCTTTGTCCAAACTCGGGAGTCACGTAGACAAGTGCTTGGCAGGATTGTTGAGGGACAGTCACGTAGTCTTGTATATAGCCGATAGTATTCCATGAAAGTGTCTACTCTCTTACTCATCTCTTCGTTGTAATTTATGATGACTGTTAGAGTGATGGTTGAAAAATAGTGTACTTTTAGCGCAAACCTAGGATTTATCCAAATATTATTTATTCTTAAACTGTTTCTATGAATATTTGTATACACAACCTTAACAGACATATTAACGCAATCTGGTAATATTATAATACTTTGAATACGGTTTATTCTAGATATTAAAACAAATATAAAATTAGTTTATAATCAGGTTAAGAAAATATAATATTAATAAAACATGTTTGTGTAGGTAATACTGTAATTATGTGATTTTTCTCATTCCACATTTAATGCATAGTTAAATGCAAGTGTGCTACACTCCCATAACAATCATCTACTCTGACCACTATAGCCACAACAATCACTTGACAACAATGGTTCTGTCAAGTCTAGTTAATCACGGTTAAATGACAACAAACATACAGTCACTATTTCCTACTAGCGATATTTAATATATTCTTGATTTATTTTAGACAAACTTCACTAACCACCTCAAATGGGCCAGCAGGCCTGTGCGTAAACGTTTTGCAACGTGTGAGTGTAGTGGATTCAAACCTTGGACCTTACCTCCAAAGTTAAACGTTATAGCCACTGAGTATGGCTCACTGAGTATGAGACAAATGGCTTTAAATAGTGCCAGATTTATCATTACTACAGTATTTTTTAAGACATTTATTTTTTGAAGGAATTTTATGAATACCAGCCTCATGGGTTTAATAAATTCAATCAAAACTCCACAACAAATAATTGAATATTTATTCTTATATGTACATGATAAGATTTGTTTGCCTACATATTGAAATGAGATAATAATTGTCGGATGTAAAATGGGGATTTTGGATAAACCTAAACCAATCATAGCTTTTGTTTTAAAACAATTTATACAATATAAAGATTGGCCAAATTCTAGATTATATTTAATTGTTTAAAACTATTTAAATAAAGGTAATGAAAATTTGTAGTTATTTACATGTGAATATACCAAACCTTTAGAGACATTGAAGTCATTTTTCAAATAGCCAAGGGATGTCTCACGCAGGAAGTCTTACATTTTTTAAATGTAAGCCTTCCTCAAGTTATGGCTATTTATAAAGGTCTTTGTTTGTACAATATGAAAATATGAATCTGAGGTCAAAAAGATGACCCAGTCAGAAAATACAGCCTTTAAAAAAATGTAATACCATATAACTAATACTTCTTAAAAACAAGGATAAGATTGTTAGTTATTGTATATTGCTGCTTATATCTATAATTTGATTGACAGAATATGAAGAATTAATTCATTTTTCCAAAATTATATAACAAATTATTCTACTAATTTTCTATGTTTCGGCATACCTTCTCTCAAAAGCGTTTTAATAGTAGTTCTGAACAAAAATTTTTTGAAAAACATAGCTTTTTTTATAATACTGTTTTTTCATTACGATTGCAACCAATCAACAGCAGGGCCCTCAAACAGTGATAAATAAATAGCCATAAATCTAAGAACTAGCTATATGACATTAAATTATTTTATTGGCTGTATATTCTGACTGGTTCATCCCTTAGACCTCAGGTTTGCACTGTTGTTCTGTACAAACAAATAACTCTAAAATGAGCTATAACTCGAAGTAGGCTTGAATAAAAAGAAGTTCAAGACTTCCTGAGTAGGCCATCCCCTAGATATATGAAAAACGAATAAAATAACTTTGGTATATGGACATGTAAATAACTGCAAAGTTCAATAATTCAATTGATTAATAGTTTAAAAATTAATAAATATATTCCAGAATTCTTTCCAAACCTCTATGACAATAAAGTTTAGTTACAAACGTACAATTATAAACATAAATATAAATCATAGTTTATGAAAGTGTAATTTTCAGTTACAATATTTTTAACCGATAAATATTTCATTGAAATAAAAAGGGTTACATTATTTTCCATTTTACATTCCTGGTAAAAATTTTTTATTTGTAAACCATATTTATTGTCAATGACGAACTTGTTTGCCTATCCATAGCCTCAAATCCATTACCATAAAATAGTAAATGTTGTTTAGGATTTTTCGGAGTTATAAGGTGCAGTTTCCTAAGTGGGGGCTGATTATAAAACGTTCGAACTGCAGAACCCAGTGTCTGAAGTTCAAATCCCCGACTAATAAAGTGATTGTTACTTCACACGTTGAATAAATTTCACATACAGACCTCTGTTCAATGTGACTTGGTGAGGTAAGTTAAACGTAAATCAATTATAGTAGTAAATAATGTCTATTTCAACCATACTATTTCTACGTCATATATTATATAAAGTAAATATAGAGAATATAGCAATAAATGCCTTATGATACACTAAAATTAATATTATTAGACCGTTTTGATAGTTTGCCTTGTTTTATTTTTAAGTATTTCCGGTGTAATATTTGTTGTACACTGTATATATCATACGCAGGCTATGAACTCATATATTTTAGTACTGACGTACCAACATGAAAAGATTTAGGACACAGGTAAATGGCTGGGATATTGTGCCGTTAGTCTCATTTACAGCCAGTTTCATTGGTAATATGGCTCATACAGTAAAAGTGAATCATATCTTAAGCAATAAAAGGCTGACGTAATAAATTTCCTTGTGTCAGCTGTCTATGACTTCATAAAATGAAGCTGAGTTCATTGATCCCGAAATAAATAATATCAGTGTAATAAGACTTCATGAAAACTGTGAACGTGATTAGTTTAGAAAATAAATTACAAAACAACATTAATTTACCGCATATAATTTACCACTTCAATGCTAAGTATGCGTTTTATTTGTATATTAATTTATACTTTGTTTATAATGAATATCTAACCTCAAATTTTAAAAATGTTATAGAAATTCCGTAGGTTTATTTAACTATTTGTTTATGAGCATATACTGTACTATAAATATATATGATTTATATTATATAAATCAATCAATGCGATATGTGGCAACGTTGAAGATGAAAACATGATGGCTTGTACATATAAAAGTAAACTAAATATTATTTTATCCACTCCAAATTCCTAAAAATGTAATTATATCTTACACAATATTCTCACATTTTCCAAAATTCTTATTTCCATATATAGGTGTCTTTACTAATTTTAATTTAATCAAAGAGTTAAATTGTACGTAGATGGGTGGGCTGTTGGGTTAATGGCACTGTATGTGTATGGGTGGGCGGGTGAGTTAATTAATTTATTAGTGAATTTGTAGAGATACGAGCGAATATGAAGGGTGAATGAGTGTTATGAGTGTGTATGAAAGTTAGTAGTCATAAGGTCGACTGTTTCTCAATCATGATAAATATAAATTAAGTCAAATATTCACATATGCCATGTGGCATAACAAACTCATCTCAAAAAGTTTAACTTAGTTTATTTTTAAATTAAATCTGTAAAGAAAATCATGATAAATCATTTTAAATATATGATTTATCTTCCTTTTAAATAAACTTGAGCTAAAAAGAATAGTTGGTCCTAATCAAGAAGAAACAGTCACGTAGATGGCACTTCCATGTCTTCACAGTAGTTTAGCCAATTTACTTTGAATTTGAGGCAAACATTTTCTACTCTTAAATGAATTACCAAAACACTTCTTGTCTATAATATAAAACAATCAAAATCTTTAAATCCCGAACATTTGTATAATACTTTAAGATAATGTTTTTCATTTGATCATGTCTTATTTTACACGTTAAAAAATATAAGTAAAGATAAAAAGCTTAGCTTTGAAGACAACAAACAGACAAAGTCAAACAAGTCAGACAACGAACAATATTACAACAGGTAAAACGTTTAGGTATTCAGTCTTATAACATCTAACAATAACTATTATGCAGTATAATGTAAGTAAAAATAACTTATTTCTTTAAAAGTTCAAACCATGAATTTGGCTAAGCTTTTTGATAAGGCAAATTATAACAGATTTTTTGAAAAATAACTTGCAAAGGACTTTAAGAAATGGAATATCATGTTCACAGTATCATATAAAAAAACTAAACCCATTGTATAAAATATTGTAAAGGTTTATTAAGAAACTTTATAGCCACCTGTTATAAGAAACTTCCCAATATAAACTCTGCGTCTGAATGTTTAAATGTTTCAATTGAACGTCTCTGTTCTGTATTTCACAACTTGAGTTTTCAGACTGTTCAAATATGTGCATTGTTGTGTTGTTATTGTTAACTAAAAATACTCTGCCTTAGTGTGGAAACAATTTATTGTTACCAGAACAAAACTTCAGTCGAGAATAAATTGAATCTTTTCTTGATAGTAAAATAAATAATATTAATACATCATGATTATTTAGAAACTATATATAAGAATGAGCAGTATTTTTTGTAGACACTTATTGTTTTCTTGTTATTTTTTATAAAAATGAGTAATTTAGTTTGAAACAAGTTTTAACTGTGTATTCTAGGTTGAAACATAAGAAAAAATAGAAATTAATATGTAATTATAAATTAATTTAGATGGTAAATGTTGGAATAACATTACTAATGAAACTATAATAATAACTGACCTTGGTATAACACAATTAATTGTTTGTAAGTCATCAAAACCATTGATATTTCGGCTATTTGTTTTAAATCAAAGCAGTTTATTGAGATACGTAAAACTTGATACAGTATAAAGTAAGAAAATATTGTTCACATACTCTCTTGCAATGATTATATTTTATGGTGATTATGTAGTAAATTCATATTGTTTTTCTTCTAATATTTGTTTTTCACTACCATGGCCATCTTTTTTTGAATACTTAATGGCACATATCATATCATAGTTCGCCTAGGTAAAAGGTTATACATTTTGTTTTGGTCTCTGATATTTTTCGCAACATGGCTTTCACTATACAAGGTGGAAAAATAATATGAAAACGCTTTCTTTACCTCTGTATGACTTCACTTGCAAAATGGTATTTTTTCTAAACATAATTTTATATAATTTTATGGAATAATTGTGTTCCATAAAGTGTAATAATAATTTTTTGAACAGATCAAGTTAATTAAAACCGTTTAACAGGTATTACGTTCAGGTAAATATTTTCACGTTAAACTTACGTTCAGTATTATTAAATGAAGACTTTAAAAAACAAAACTTCTTATTCAGTAAAATTAGCCCCCTCAGTGTTGAATGGCCCCCATGATCACCCGATCTGTCACCACTTGACTATTTGTTTAAGGGACATTTGATAAATAATGTTTAAAAAAGAAAACCTCACTATTTAGGTGAGCAAAGACAACGAATTGTACAAGAAACAATACTATTTCCTAAACATGCATATCAGCTTTCTAGAAAAGGATTTCAAACTGTTAGATCGATTTATAGCACTTTTTTTTACATTTATTGTAGCAGTTACTGAGTTAAGATGGTGTATTTCCGAGATTTCATTTATTAATACGAAAGGTTTTTTTTTTTTTTTTTTTTTTTTTTTTTTTTGTTAAAATCAACTGGAGTTATTGATATGTTATTTGTACCATTATGTCAATAATATATATTTTAAGGATATCATCCATTTAGTTTATCAAATACATAGCTTCATAACTGGCTTTTAGTGCATGTCAAATTTCCACTCACATCTCACTGTTAAGAAAGATTAACCTGTCACCGTTTCTGATAGGCTGGTCCTTTTGACTGTAAACTTGTGGCGTCTATTCAGAAAAAATAATCTTTATAATTATGGGCAACTCCTCATACCATTACATTCGAACCTTTTATGATATTCTACACAGGCCCTCCCCACTAGGTTAAAAACAATTACAAGCTGCATCAAAAGTTTGGAAAAACTTTCTACAAAGGTATACTACATCTCAATTATTTATCTAGACCCAGTTGAGAAGTGAAGGTGATCCCATACTTTTTCAACACTCTTTATATCTACTGAGTTTAATATTTCGGTAAATGTATATGAAGGACACTATCTATCAAGTTAAAATCTTTTTGGTAGATGATATTAAAAGTAAACTATAATAAACACGAGGTTATCATAAGAAAATATAATTTTAAGAAAAGAGTAACTTTTATGTCAGAGTGGATAAAGCTTAAATGTAAATGCTAAAGACCTAAGTAGACTAAAACTGATTGATAACTGTATAAAGAAAATATAAATAATCATTGCAAGCATAGCTTAAATATAAAGTTTTAAATATTAGATATTTAACATTTTATAAGTGTAAAATACCTATATTTATATTTAGTATTGTTCTGAATAATTCAAAATTCAAAATGTAAAATACTTGATAGAATTTTAATTTAGTTACAAAACAATTTTAAATTGTTGTATAATGTTGAAAATCCACACTTGCCTTTTGGCAAACAGTCTATTGAGTTATTAGAATACCGAATGAACTTGTAATATTTTACCAATTTACTATACTGGTAGAATTTAAAGGAGTACGTATTTAAAAAAATCAATTTTGATCTATGTACACAAGAGACATTATATTGCTTCATGAGACACTTAATTGTACTGTCAACTTTAAGACGGTGTTAGGCCGTGATTTCGCTAAAGGTACGTATTGAGTGAATTGCCTCAGTATTGTTGAAGGCAATAAAGAATGGTACACATGTACACCCACATGTTGTGCAGTTTACTCACAAGATACTTTATTTTGCTTTATAAGATACTTCATTGTACAGCCAACGTTATGACGGGGATAAGTCGTGATTTAGCTACAGTCATACATTGAGTGAATTGACTAAGTAATGTTGAAGACACTAAAGAACTATACACATGTAAACCCACTTGTTGTGCAGTTTACTCCCAAGAGAAATTGTTTAGCTGTAGTAGATACTTCAGAGTACTGTCAACTTTATGGCGGAGTTATGCCGTGATTTAGCTACAGTCACGAATTGAGTGAATGGTCTCAATAATGTTGAAGGCACTAAACAATGGTACACATGTAAACCCACTTGTTGTATTTTACTCCTAAGAGACATTATTTAGCTGTAGTAGATACTTCTTTGTACAGTCAATTTTATGACTGGGATAAGCCATGATTTAGCTACAGTCTCGTATTGAGTGAATTGCCTTAGTAATGTTGAAGGCACTAAAGAAAGATACACATGTAAACCCACATGTTGTGCAGTTTATTTTCAAGAGGCATTATTTATCTGTAGTAGATACTTCATTGTACAGTGAACTTTATGACGGCGATAAGCTGTGATTTAGCTACAGTCACGTATTGAGTGAATTAATTGTCTTAGTAATGTTGAAGGCACTAAACAATGGTACCCATGTAAACCCACTTGTTGTGCAGTTTACTCCCAAGAGACATTGTTTAGCTCTAGTAGATACTTCATTGTACTGTCAACTGTACGGCGATAAGGCGTAATATGTAAACACTCGTGTATTGCATTAATTGCTCTGTAATGTTGAAAGTAGTAATGAGAGTTACACATGCAAAGAGTAAGGTTTACTTTTAAAAGATATTTTTAAATCTATTTTTAATTAGATTGTATATATATTTTAGTTAAATATTTTCTATAATTTCATATTTTGAATCTTGAACAATAAGGTAAAGAGTAAAGTTTAAAATTTTCGAGGTCCAATAATACAAAATTATGCTGGATTAAGTTATGTTGGGTTAGTTTAGGCTGCTTTACAATGTGTTAAGTTATTTGACGTTGTCGTTCATTGGCTGCAACTTTGGACCATGGAGTGCAATTTCTAAGGTTCAAATATCCATGTAATCTTAAGGTCGTCACTAAGTTAAGTTCACGCTCAGGCATGTAGGCTCATGTGAACTGCTAAGTAAAACTAAAAAGGTTGGAAAACGTAAGGTTAAGTGGAAGATTGACATTACTAATAAATAATTACTAAAATATAATGGATAAAACTGTAAAATCAGTGAGATATATATATCCAAAATAGAATTGTTTGTATTGTTTTGATTTCTTAATGCCCTCTGCTGTAAATGTTAAACTTGTCATTAAAAAATAACTGTAATTATATAATATAAGTCTACAATCATTAATATATATCTAATGATATCCAAAGACCGAATCTAAGAAATATCCAAAGAAAGATAGTCTCTTAAGTCTCTAGAAATATTACATTAGATTTGCATATTAAACTTATTAACTTTACCAACAACATATAAAACACAGCTGTGTTTTAGAGGTTGGCTGGACTGAATTATTATTTACAGAGGTTAGCAAAAGTGTTCTTCTCCACAGTTTTACTATTCAATAACGATATTCTGGATAAAATATAAATTTTTATTTGTATTCCAAATGTTACAACATATTATTGCTGCATTTTAGTATTAATAGTATTTGGTTTGATCATATACTAAAACATGTGCATTCTGAATTTGTTCACATAGCTAGATGTTCTATTAATAATAAGCACTACTGAACATAATCTCTTTTACGGTTATTTAAAGATACCACTAATAAGTATATTTTATGAGTGGTATCTGTCATAGCTGGGTTACCACCAATCTCTGACGGTCCATCTACCAGTTTTACTGCTCATGTAGAACTACCCAGAGTTTATCTACAGCTTTGAAAATTTGCTGTAGACGCAAACAACACCACCTCCCAACACTCTCGTATTAATATACGTAAAGTACATAAAAATCATATTAGATGACAATTTCTAATTATAAATTATATATTCTAATATATATAATTTGTTGTTATTTGTATTCAAATTTAATTCAAGGGATAAATTCAAAAAACACTATTACAGAAATATTTTACATGATAGGATCTTAAAATAAAGTGAATTTTAGTACTTTATTGGTCCCCTTATAAATAGTAAATGCGTATATGACAAAATTCTTTTATGTTAAATCTCTTTACAAGTTTAAATAATTTATTCACTTTGTGGTTCTTAAGTTTCGCTGTAGAATACCTTTTATTTGGACAAAGCATTCTCAAAGAGATTTTAATAATTTATGTTTTATCAATTTTTTAAATTTGTTAGTTACGTGTTTAAGTTGGGTGTGTGGTTCAATAGCACTGTACGTGTTTGGGTGGGTGGTTGAATAGCATTGTTCGTGTTTGGGTGGGTGGGTAGTTCAATAGCACCGTATGTGTTTGAAAGGCGAGTGGTTCAATAGCACTGTACGTCTTTGGGTGGGTGGGTGGTTCAATAGCACTATACGGCTTTTGGTGGGCGAGTGGTTCAATAGAACTGTACGTCTTTGGTTAGGTAGTTGGTTCAATACATCTTTGGATATATATATATATATATATATAGATGTCTTTGCCACAACTATGTAGCTACGTCTTAATTGCCAGAAATAAGTTCAAATTGCAACGGATTATATTCATAAGTAAAAATAATTTATAATAATCATTTTATAATTTATTTGAAGCTCCATAACTGTGTTTCGGCAAAACCAACTATCCCTAAGACACGATACGTTTATTTATTTTACTTACAGTGTTCAAAGGCATTTTTATTGAGTTTATATTGAGATTTATATAGAATCTCACTAAAATAATGCTGTACTATTTTTTTTCCATATTAAACGCTCGTATCTAATAAATAGAGACTGTTTTGAAGTTCACGTGGTATTTAAATCTACAAACATTAAAACAATGCTCGTTCTTGTATACTTAAACATTTTACGTAGCTACATGTTTTACTTAATTTTCTTATCCTAGCAGACATTATGATGGCAACTTCAAAAATACTGTGTTATAAGCTATATTAATTTCTATTTAATTCAATTGTTTCATAAATATATATTATTTTTCATAAAGAGTTTAGCTTTGCAAGTAATAATGATAAGGGTTTATATCAAAACCATGTTAAGCCATAAGTCAACTATTTTGATTAATGGCGGCTTATATCTCAACAAGAACACGTTATTTGGTCAACTTATTTTTGGTTACATTAAATACCCATAGTTATATTAGTGAATTTTGGCCATTAATTGTTGCATTTCTTGTATGAGGAAGTCAACAGTTCTAAAGTATGTAAGGAATATAAGTTTGTGTTAGACAATATCTATACTATACATACATTCTATTTGTGGAAATACAAGATTCTATTTAGCTCATTGCTACTGTAATGGTTGCCACTATACAATATTTACATTACAGAAACCATTCAGGTTAGTTAAAGGCTAAGATTATTGTAACGAGGGCTCATTCGGCGCTATCTTATTTATAGCAGTTTTATCTCTTTATATGTAAGTTTTCTTTGTACATCATTCAGAATACACAATTGTTAACATTCTTGACTTAATTGATCCACGTGCCAATTTTATGATTAAAATAAATTAATTAAATTGTCCTTAGGAATATTTATTTTAATTCTTTTCGAAATAAATGAAATTGTCATATTCCCCAATAAAATTGGTCATATTCTCATAAAAACAACTGGTGCATACAATACATATTTTATGGCGTTATAAAATATAGCCCTCCTAATATCCCCATATTATTATATATATCAATATTTTTCAATTATAACTAAGCCAATACGTGAAATAAATGAAAAAAATAAATTTTTTATATTGATACAGTTGGTATAATTCTTATCATTTGAACTGTACCAATCGGTCTAGAGTCTGAATTTGAAGAAGATAATTACAAACATATTTAATTTTAACTAAATACTTAACACATTCATCCTCTAGGTATTCTTTGGGGTAAACTTAGGATAAATTTCAGTCAGTGTATAGTAAATATGCTATTACTAGTTGAACATTTTATATTACTGAATATTAGTAAAAAAAGTATACTGTTACAAACTATAAATATTGGAATGTGAAAACATGATTTCTTACAGTGATAATTTACTATATTCATATACATAAAAAAATAAAAATATGTATATATTTTAGTTAAAATTTTAAATATATTATATAGATTATAAATACTAAGCTAAAGTTCAACTTTTTCAACACATGTAAGTGAAGTTTATATAATGTGGTAACTATATTATTTTCATGAAACATGAAAGTTCACATAAAAACAGTCACTAGAAACACTTTTATTCTATTATTGAATTGTATTGTTCGTTTAACAGCTAGTAATTAATCTTAAAAAACATTCAGAGCGGGTAAATTAAAACCTGCCAAGACCCATTGTTACCTGCACCTAACAAAAAGTTACATCATTATAATGATGTAGTGATTATTTGTTATTTAGTAAGTGTTTGAATATATTTATCAGGGACTATGTTATATTTATCTATCAATAAATTGTTCTGATTCAAATTAAAAGTTTAATAGAAAACAAATCACCATTATTTTATAACTGTGGAATATTTAAAATCATTATCTATTATTTATAGTTATTGTTACTATTTATATGAATGAAAAATTTACAATACTTTTACGGTCGTTATGACAATACAATCAGTGAAGAATAACATTATACATGTATTATTTTAAAAAAAAAACTAATAATAATGAATTAAGATATTTGTTTGTAATTGACTATACATACAACAAATTTAATACTTTTTTTAAATTTATAATTTAATTCTTTTGCTTGTTAAATCATAATAATAATAACATTTTAACTAGCAATACAATAATTAATACAATAATACTACAAACATTCAAGGTTAAACGATTTCCCCGTCCAACATTTAAATACTATATTTAGAATCTTCCATCTTATAAATTAAGTGTTTATTTTCCAGATGCTTAGTTTAATTAATGTACTTATTGACTATTAGATAATGTATTGACACAATTTTCTTATGATATTTGCAAGCGATTTTTCAGTCGACTCATTTGAAACCAATATTTTGAAGATTTGGGATCTACAGTAACGAACATAAGATGTATATCTGAACTAGTATATCTATTCTGAACTGTATTGTTCATTATTTGTTAAAATAAACTATTTATTTAAGTCCATATTAATATGAATATAAAATGGAATTCTAAACTATCAAAACATAGTGACAGGTTTTCACCCACGTCTCATAAAATTACTTGTTATGTTAATTTCTTAAATCTACTTTAAGGATTCAGAAGAAGCACCATCGAATAAATTGCTTCCTGAAACCTATATAACACTTATATGTCTGCCGGATTTGTCATGGGGCTGATTTTTCAAACAACAACAAAGACTCGAGAGGTATAAAATGATTAAATTATTTTTATTTGATCAATTAATTAATCTTAAATTAATTATTTAAGATCAATTATTTTAATTTGAAAACCACATTTTTCAATCTTCACAAGTACTGTTTAAATTATGTACAGAATCTGAATTGGAATTAACTTTAATACCATACGTATTGAAGTATATTTATTACTTTTGAATAAAAATAACTTCATAATTTTTGCTTTTTATTTATTTATGTTTATAAATATTGTTTATTGAATATAGTTATTTTATCATACTAAAACTTAAATGTACTGTATTACAATACGAATATATTATTATAATTCTTAAAGTAGAACAAGTCAAGAGGATATATAAACCTCATTTATTAAATTAGCTTTAAATAAAATAATTACTATCAATAATACTCTTTATTACTAAAAAGATAGAAGTGTACAAGTTGGTATACGATTAATCCTCCAGTTCATCATTACAAAATCACAGAAAAGGCTAAAATATAAGAGATTAATCTACTTAACATTTAATTTATGGAAAACTCTGAAAAATTCACTTACATCATACAGTGGGTTATCCAAGAGGAATAAGCCTATCCTGCTCTTAAAATTCTTAAATGGCAGTAATCTAAAATTAATTGGCAGTTTATTCCAAAATTTTGGTCCTAATGAATGTTGCTAATGTATTAGACCTGAATGGTATTTTTTTAATAACAATATTATTAGCACTACGAGTATTGTAATTGTGGTAATTTTTTTATAGAATTGTATGACGTAGCCACATGCAGCAATAGTTTGTACACAATTATATACGGTGCTGTCATAACTTTTAGTTCTTTACATATTTGTCGGCATGGCTCACTGTAACTCACTCCAGAAATATATCGTATTGCCTTTTTTGCAATATCAAGATTTAATTTATGTTTTTTTTTAACGTACTACCCCACAACTGTATTCCATAAACAAAATGGGAATAGAAAATAGCATAATATACCATTTTAAGAGCTTGGTAATTTCAAAATGCAGATAACCTTTTAATTATAAAGCTACATTTGACAAGTTTTAAACAAAGAGAGTTTATATGTTCATTCTAATTTAAATTGTTGTCTAAAATCAAACTTAGAAATTTTATGGAATCCTGATTTGGTATAATCAACTCATCAATTGCCATCTAAATGTTGTCCCGGGTCGTTTGACCGGTACATTTGTGGTTACATGACGTCGTGGTTTACCAGGCTAACTGAGATCGCTCGTACGCTGTCGACTTGTTTTCTTTCGTGGCCGTTGGCTCGTACTCTGTCATTCCATGATTCCAGTTCTCGGTCGGTCATTTTGGTTAGCCTGTCGTTTGACCTGTCCTTGTGTGCCGCTGTACACGATATGTTTACCGGCTAGAAGCTCTCTAACTCCAGGGTCCTTGAGTGGGACATTGAACCCTCAGCCTGCCGTCCGGACGAAGTCCTGCCATTCTCTACAGCTAGCATGGCCTGGGGACCAGTGTGATAGAGCTACGTTTCTCCCCAGCTGCCCTCTCTATATCTTTGGGTGGGGTTCTTAATACGTTTCTCAGGGCATACATTCTTTTTTTCCACAGCGGCTGAGCTGGGGGTGTTAACATAAAAAAAATAAAATATATGTTGTGTGGAAGAATTTTAATATAGGCCTAGGCCCAGGAAGGAGAAGAAAGTGGCAAGAATGTATAAACTCTCTTTCACCACAGCCATAAAATATCTTTCTTTTAATTTTTTTCCACGTATTAATTCTTATTATTCTGTTGATAAATTTACCATTGTTAATATTAAATTAGTTTAGATTTTATGATTGTTGAAGTTTTTAGAGGTTTATTTTTTCTTGTTATTATTTTAAAGCATTTATCCATAGTTAATAACAAAAATATTTTTGGGGCACTGATTAATTTGTGATTTCATATATTTAGCCCTAGTTATTAAGATAGTTAGTGATATTTATTTATTTTGTTAGTTGTATTATTGAAGTGGGTTTTTGATAGAACGGTACCGTACTATATTTTATTTTTACTTCCTTAATTTTTAAATTTTTATCAAAAGGGATTACTTATTAATGTTTTACTTTTCTTGAATTGAGAGCTGTCCAGGGATTTCGGTTTAATCCCTGGCCTCGGTGGAATCATGGGATGTGGGCTAAATTGCTGGTAATTTTTGTTATTCAAATTTTCTAAATTTTTCAAGATACATTTTTTTCTCTAAGTAATGTGTTTCAAGTATTGCTGCAGATAGGCCTGCCAGTTATGTACATTTTTAGTATTTGTAGCCTGTGTTGATTTTGTGTACTGTTTTTTGTTCTTGTTAATGTTGTGTAGCTTATTGTTTTGAGTGTAATTTCGATTGTGGCCTTCTGATTAAATTTATTTTTTTTTTAAATAAATAGTATTTCGCTCAGCTGCCGAGTTGTGATTTAACCCTCCGACTGCTACCGTGAATCTATCACCTGTCTGGTTTTGAACAATCCCCCAGTACGGCACGACTTCCAGTTTTGGTGGGGGGGATGCGTCTCAATTCTAAAAGAGAACTTATTATTTGAGGTAACATTTACTGCAACTGATTTATTCACATTGACTGTCAAAATGTGTTCATTAAAATATTCAACAAAGTTATTTATTCGTAAAAGTCCATTAATATCTAAATCTATTAAGTTTCTATGTCTGTATATGGCAGAGGTATCATCTGCATATAAAATAGTTTGATTTGGATAATTATCAATTATACTGTCAATCGTACTGTATATGACCGCTTAAAGTGGAAACTGGTACTCACTTTAGGTGAACACTACAACAGAAGTGCCACTAATAGGTAAAGCACAGAGAGTAACCACTCACTGTAATATGGTTACAGTTAAATATTGATGTGAGATATGACTTATCACGTAAAAATTGTGAGCCAAATTTAAATCGAAAATATAATATACATATTTAACAAACATCCTTACTTACATCATAAAACCAGATTTTTTTAAACTTTCATGGATCATAGGCAAGAGACCCACTGATAGAAATACCATTAGTTGGCATTCTACTTGTTGGTACGTGAATAAAAATTACCAAAAGGGATAAGTTGTAATGTTTTCTAAAGTATCTCTAAAATATCACGTAGAAACAATAGATGTGTTCTACGATCTACTTTTTCCACGATATCTACTCACTATGAGGAAAGAATATAGGGACAATATCACATTAACACCAGGTACACATCTAAATATAAACTCAACTAACTATCAATTAGTCGGTAGCGTAGTTGGTTAAAGCTCAGATTTATGAGGTTTAGGATCTTGGTTCTATCCCAATCGAGGTCATAAATATTTTTGAAAGGGATCAGTTGATAACCCCTGGCTGTTTATTTTTCATTAGGCTGTTAATTAGTGACACTTTTAGAGGAAAAGTGGCCTTAGTTTGTAAAAATGACTAAAATCACTCATCTACCTTTACTTATCACTTTTATGCTAAAACCATATTGACATATTTCTCGAAGGTTGGCATTTTAATAATAAATAAAACTAAACAAAACTCCTCTTATACAGACAGACAGGAACAGAAATAATACATCACTATTTGTAGAAGCTTAAGTATTGAAACTCCTACAAACGACTGGGTTCATGATTCGTAAATCCACAAAAATGGCTGTTTAAACTGTTCTACTTACATTTTATCAACTTAATGATGCTAACAACAGTTGAAACTTCCTGATTTACGAATTTACATACTTGACCATATTCATTTATTTTTATATTATGAGATAAACATAATCTGTGCATACCGTTTGTGGCTTTAGTGAATTACACCACTTTAGGGTCAATACCCAAGAACGAAATACCTCCACATCAGCGTGAGTATCCATCAAAAATAAAACATCAGCTTGAAGCCATCTCTATTGGTCCTCTGAAGCTTCCCCGAATAGGCTTGTAGTCAACCATCAGAACTGACTACTTTAGAGGTGACTGCTAGCCTAGTAACTACCAACTTAGCATGGACCCTAACTCTATAGACTGACAATATTATTGCCTTATTGTTCAGCATGACAAGATCAGTTCTGGACGGTAATGAAAATCAATGATACAACATCCAGATGGTGATAAAAGACATTATTTTAGTGAAAAATAACTGTACGTGTTTAGTGGCACATACATCCTTGACAGCATCTAAGT
The DNA here is from genome assembly GCA_035578905.1 of Stictocephala bisonia. Taxonomy (NCBI): domain Eukaryota; kingdom Metazoa; phylum Arthropoda; class Insecta; order Hemiptera; family Membracidae; genus Stictocephala; species Stictocephala bisonia. The sequence goes on along the minus strand of JAQJVL010001362.1, from coordinate 55,719 downwards.
GAAACAAGATAAACATACCTATACCCTAAAATAATTAGATTGTTGCTGTGTGTTTGTCATAAATTCAGAGCAAAGCATTAACCAATCTTTATGAAGTACGGTATGTGGTTACTTATTACAGAGTTATAGTGTCCTCTTTATAATGTTTCATTGATAGTTGTAAATAAAAATATTATTCATCAAAATAAAACACGGCGCAACTTTATGAATAGCACAATAATGTTGTAGGACATGGCTAATATGAGTAAGGTTAGCTGAACAGAGCAATATTTCTTTTATCACTTAATGTACCCTAAGGGAAGCTGACTTTACTGTTCACTGACCTACCAGCTACTTATAGTCAGTAATTATTTTAATTAACTTTATGTGAATAAGGTTAAATTAAATAAAAGTTATTATTTTAGTTTCTTTTAATGAAACCCCATTTTTTATTTCACATTATATATTTTATAATTTTTACCACTCAATTCCTCATCTTAGATGAAATGCATATACATAATACCACTTCTAATATATTCTTCCAAGTTGAACTTAACTAGTTGAAACTAAAACGGATTTGAAGTAGTAGTTTAATTTTAATTTGCATAAAAACGGCTACGTTGCGTCAGACTAAACACGTTTCATGGTGTGTTTACTTCACCGATGTCGGAGTTCATGTCCTTACGTGCAAGGATATAAAATTAAATGAAGGTACCTTACTTACTATTTATACATGCCCATGCACATTTCTTATGACAGTATTTTCATATATAGTGATGTCCCTTCTACAGGTAAATAGAGTTCTTAAAGTGTGAATTTTTTATCTTTGGGGTATGTTGCTGAATGTGACTAGTGTGGACATGCTGCTCCTAATAGGCGCTGATAGATCTCAGACATAGTTTATATCGTATTAGTTACGTGTATCAGCCGAACTGTACAACATATGGGAAATGGGACTTGCGTTTCAGGTAGAATGATTCATCTTCAGGTTTTCTGTTTTGTTTCTATTAAGCTTTCAAAAATAATTCAGACAAATATACAACAAATTTCACACACTTCTCGATTATACGAAAATAAAAAACACCACATGCCTGCAAACATTGATATAGTTCTGTGGGCGAGCGCTGAACTGGAACTAAACTATTTTTCAGGTATATCCCTCTCTTACCTGTATTATTTTTTTTAATAAAATCAGCTGTGACCATTGATCTTGTTTGCGTATGAAAGCGTTAAATAATATTTTAAATTGAAAATGCATTTTGTCACTGAGTAAATCTGGGTTGTACTTAGATTAGCACACTTCTTATTGTTAAAGAGTGCTTAGAAGTTTAATTTTAAAGCAATACTTAAATATCTGTACATTTTTGCCAATCAATTGAATCAAAATTGAACCGAAAAATGAAAAGGGGAGATGATGTAGATAGGTAATGAATGTGTTAATATTTTTAACTGTTTTTTCCAAATAATCACTAAGTATGTGATCAGGAGGAATCTGTAGCTAATGAATATACCGGCTCTTTGATACTGTTGTACTATCCGTACAGTTAATATTTATAATCCATATTTTTTTGAAAGCTTAAAATATATATTTCACTGCTCACAAGGTTCTATAAATAACGAAGGGAAATCGTGCATGGTAAACAAAATGGTAGAGTGCAGTAAGCAAAGCCTGGAAGTGGTGAATAAAACATCCAAGCTGACGACAGTACCCATGATAAATGACCCCGGGCTTGACTGGTGGAGAATTTTAAACTTATGGTCCCACGTTTGGTAATGTTATGTACACATATATGACTATATAGAATTAACAAGAATCTTGGCTTGATTGGTATGGAATATTAAACTTGCAAGTCCATGTTTGTCAATGTTATATATGCACGTGGTTCTTATGGCAATATCTGAAATGTAAAATACCCTGAGCTTGACTGGAGGAGAATATCAAACCTGTAAATCCACGTTCTGAAATGTTATGTAAGCATGTGGGCCTCATACTAGTATCTCGAATGTAAAATACCCTTGACTTGACTGGCAGACAAAATATTAAGATAATGGTGTCAAGCAACATCGAGCGTGGCTGTTTCTTGGATGAGTGACCATTGAGATATTTTGTCATTGCACACAGCATGCCTGCCTTATAACTGGTGGAGGATTGAAGTCAAAATTCAAACCATTGTTCCACATGTGACATGATAAAGAGGGCTTCCTGATACTAACTCACCTTTTTAAATAAGGCCCCTTTTAATAGTGTATTTCATCAGTAATAACTAAATGGTAGAAATATTCTATGGAATCAATTACAAAAAAAGAGTTAATATTGTTAATATTTTCAGTGCTACCAATATTGTATTCATTATTTATATCAGTTATATGTGATACAATACGAGTATATTCTGTCTTAAATCATGTGAAAGGACAAAACATAAGCAAACACTGAGGTCTGGTCACTTAGCATACCGGCAGCACCAGCACCCCACTGTTTTACTTAATTACATCTCCCATAAACTGTTTTACACACTGCTATTACACACTAATTAAAAACTAAGTGATCCTTATCCAACAAATTATCTTAGGTAAAAAATTAGGGCTTACGCTAATCGAGTGAATTGCTTTTATTACCAATAATGTAGATAACACATAAAGTTTTACTGCAATACTTTAACCACTATTTATTGAAAACATACAAGTATGTACTAAATTATTGACTACTGTTTAACCGTAGGTTGTTATGGGATATGAAAAACCACATACATTTGTAAATTTAAACAGTTAGAAATCGTATAGAATTGGGATTATGTAATACTTATAAATATCTTCTAAATATTTAAATAAACAAATAAAATAAATAAAAATATACAATTTACATTCTATTAAAAATTCTAAAAATTTAAATAGTGTCATACAAAACTTTAAACAGCTCACCGTGACGACAATCAAATAAATGGATTCCTGAAATTGAATTGCCTTTTTATATGCATGTTGATAAATGAATCAATACATGTGTACATTTACCTGGATGATTGAGAAATTCATTTTAGAAAACGGATATTTTAAAAATTGTTTGTGAAAGTATTTAGGATTTTGGATATTTATAAATACAAATATTTTTGTTGTTGATGATTTAAATTATAAGAAGAGTTTTTCAATATTGAACATGTAAGGTCTTTTTTTAAGACACGCCCATTAAACTCAACTTGACCAATAAAGCATGACCAAAAATTAGTGAATTTTACCAGGAAAAATATTTAATTGTACCTATAAATATTAGTTTTATTAGATACAGTACATGACTACAAAAATGTCAAATTAAAGTAAGTTAAAAACTGATGTAACTGATGTACTAAGTTAAACTGTAGTAAACATTTAATAATTGCAAGGTATATCTATTATATTCTATTGGCTATTTGTATATATTCCAATTCTTAGACTCCATTCATATAAATTTTAAAATATTTGTATTTTGGAAATGTATTTATAGGATAGCAAATTAGTTTGATAAGCGTGCAAATGGTACAAACACTACTACCGATATGTGAATACGAGAGACCGTACAAAGGATGCGCAAACAACAGTCTTGCAATTAATACAGTGTAAGTGTTTATCTATCATCGAACAGTCGATGCAGTTTAAACATTTTTTAAATTACTACTTTAACAAAAAAATATTTGTATTCATCAATATCATGATTATTTAAATAACTCTACATTATAGAGTTACTTCCGATATTCATTTACGTTCGTTATAAGTCATTATCAGTTAAACCAATTTCAAATAAACTAATAACGTACATAACATACATATCTAATAAAACTGAATAGCCCGAGTATCAAAGTAAGAAATAAAATTACTTTAATAACACAACCAAATCTAAAATAGGTTCAGATTTTATACAGTAAATTTTAATAGGAATGAACATTTATAAAATATTTAATTTAATACATTTGATGAACTTTTTTTACTTTTTAAATGTTGTTTTTATAAAAATATCAACGGTTGTACTGTGATATTTTATACGTTCCATGTTCGTAATTTATTAACGCAATAAACTCAGAGTATGTCCAAAAATGCCTTAAATTTGGTTAGGTAAATGGCCAGCAGTTTAGACCTTGGTTACCAGCACGTGTTGGTATCGGTATTTTTTCATAAATGATTAGGTTTAGGATAGTAATTAAAACGTTTGTTTTTTACAGAATATATGTCTAACAAGAATTAAAAATGAATTGTTAATTGTTTGTGTTCAATCCCTCAGACTGTTAGGTAAAAAATAATTATCAATAAACAATCAAAAGAATAATTTTGAAGCGTACTAATTACAACTATAAACTACTAATATAATATGCTGCGAGGTAACACTAGATGCAGGCCCTATAAATATATTGTTCAAAGGGCTATTTATTATATGCGTGAAGATAGCGTGCAAGGATTTGTTATTATTAAGATAGTTAAAAAATTGCAAAATGTTAAAAGAGGACGGAGTATCAATAACACCGTACGTGAAAGGGTAGATTGGTCAATACCCTCGTACCTGTAAGGCAGGAGGGTGGGCCATTACCACTGTACGTGTAAGTTTCGGTGGGTGGATCAATTTATCTAGTTTTAAACATGTAAAAAAATAGTAAATGTTGTCCAAATAGTTGCAAAATGTTTGCAATGGATTAAAATATACACAATTATCTTGAAGTGTAATTTTCTCTAGCTTGTAGTATAGTAAGTTTGCTATAGTTATAACCTGCTGCTAAAAAAAATAATTTAATATATACCACACCAAGCTATAAAGTTATAAAACAAATCGAGACTCTCCGATATTTATTTGGTTTGAATTATTTGCTTTAGTCCCCCCCCCCTGCTTTAGTTGGAGTTGATAAGATTCGCATCAAATGGAGCTGATGGTAGACATCCATCACAGACCACCATCACCTTCAACCTTCTGTAGTCACTGATGACTTTACAGATAAGTCATCATGGTTAAAAATGTATCCAATATAATAACTTCAAGAATAGTGTAAAATAATTCAGTAAAACACTGTTATCTAAATGGTGATCAAATATTTCACTCGTAAAGCATATTTTGTACAAGATGGATTTGGTTTGGTTGATATCCAAAGTACAAAAACTAACTGATATTACCATGTAGGTAAGTCATTATTTCTTCAAACAGTGTTTTGTGACTTAAAAGATACAAGTGTGTGTGTGTGTGTGTGTGTGTGTGTGTGTGTGTGTGTGTGTGTGTGTGTGTGTGTGTGTGTGTGTGTGTGTGTGTGTGTGTGTGTGTGTGTGTGTGTGTGTGTGTGTGTGTGTGTGTGTGTGTGTGTGTGTGCGCGCGCGTGTGCGTGCCTGCGTGCGTGCGTGCGTGCGTGGATGTATGTAGATTGATATCTGTGGTTTGCCATTCCAGATATGAAATATATACTACTGAGACATATTTAGGTTGATTACAGTTACTTTACCTGACATTTACGTGGAACATTTATATTTGATTTTCGTCTAAATATAAATGTACGCGCTTGTAATTACGGCACTATAAGTCTTGTAGCGCCATTATATTACGATAAACCTTTTTTGCTGCACGTTAGTGATTCAGTGGAATGTAAAATACATTTAATTTGTGTGTACAAGAACAGATTTCATGCATCAGTAGATATTAAATAAGTGCCTCCTTGTATATTAAACAAATATCCAATGACCTGGTGAAATATAACAGAATCTTCATTAATCTAAAGCAAACATTAGCAATAATTTTATAGTCACAACAACAATATTATTACAACAATAGGCAAATTTTTTCTCCAATACTTAATTCATGGTGGCCTTTATAGCCTGATTAAATTTTATTTCTAATATATTGTCTATTTTTACAGTTTAATAGGGGGTCCTTAAAAATATTAATGGATAAAAGTTACTTGAATTATATTAAATAATAATACACGTACAAGATCATTGTGCACATATATTATTTTTTTGTACAAATTATATTGTTTATTTTCATTTTAAGTAGTTTGGGCATACTGATGTAACTCTCTTCTAAGGATCCATGAGTTTTGAATGTAGTATGTTACAGGTTATGTTATCAAACATATAAATACATACACGGCTTTTACAGGATTAACTCACTGGCTACGAAAATTGTCGTTAACACCAATGTATAAGTTTAGGATTTCCGTCTTGATTATGTTATGCTATAAATCAGACCAGTATTAAGTCGTTCACAACACAAGTAAATACTTAGGTATCTTAGCTACCCCAACTAGACAACAATTAATGATTGGCATTTTCAAGAACCAGCTGATCTTATTGGCATTCGTTCTTACAATACTCATTCGTAGACCGTAACAGAATTATTGATTATAACTGTCTAAATGATAAATGTTGTATATGAAGTTATTTTTCGTTTTGACAGCTGTACTACAAAACATAAGATAATAATGTAATACTAATGAATTTTAATACAGCTGTCGAAATTATAAATTAACTTCACATACAATAGTAAAAAAAAAAGAAAGAAACCACTAAATAGTAAATTATGAACTGAGAACATTTATTTCTAACCCAGATACAAAACAAAAACAGAACATATAATAATAATTATAATAATACTGTATTTAATTAAAGCTGTCGAAACTATAAAGTAACTTAATATACAACAATGACTAAATTAATATGCTATTGTGAATATTATTGAAAGATGGAAAAAATTTTAAATTGTATGCTAATATATATTTTCTTATCAAAATCACCGTAATGGATTGTATGGAAATAATCATGAAAACTTATCCAAATAATCAAGGGATTTTTGTTACTAAACGTGATGATTTTAAATTTATATAATATTAATAATCAACTTTAATTGTTCGTTTAGTGATGTGAAAATGATTAATGCCTAAATAAAAAAAGTTAAGAATATCAGTAATCCTAAAAAATAACTCCATCTAGTCAATGAATACATTTGTCAGTAATACGAGTATATTCACGATTCTAATAAAGGACTTATTGCAATCACAATATTGAAAATATTTCTTATGTTTGTATTTAAGTATGTTTTTATATTGTCAATAGTATAAGTTAATATATGTTCTTATAGCATAGACATGGAATGAACCTAAAGCTTTATGTCATAGAACAAAATGTGATCAATATATTTTATTTATGACTTTCAGATGACAGTAAACGACATAACTGGAGCCCCATAGTGCTAAATATTTCATAAAACATATTACCCTACTGCCAATATTCATTATTTATATCAACATTTTCATCAATGTGATTTAAAGCTTCCATAATAATTTTTTTTACTTGATAACAGATTTTTTATGTTTTACAAACAATTATTATGTTATTTATATATATTGTCTCTATATATCACAACAGTAAAACTTTCTTTGTTAATATTTGAAGGCAAGTGTGACCAACAGAAATTGAAAAAATAAATACATTTATACATATGTGTTTTAAAATCATTATTTTTTTTTTAACTAAAGCCTCACATTTGAACTTTGTTTGATTGCTTGATTATTTACGGTAATTTAAAATTATTCTTCCAAAATAAACTCCTAATTATTGTGAAATAAATTATTACATGAACTGAATTCATTGAATTTCTTTTAAAAAAACACTTACGCTTCCTACTCATCGTAAAAAATTACATAAAACGTTTTCAATGTTCTAATATGCTGCAAAAGATAATTTCTACTAATTTTATTATTAAAATGTAGTATTATATAAAACAAACTTATATTCAGTACTAAATTTCTAATTTAACTTCCACAATAATATATGAGTTGTTCTTGTAACATAAACACTATAGGGTCGTATTTACAACAATATGTTGAGTAAAATATTCTTAAAGCTACATTTAATTTCATAAATATGAAAGCTGCATTTTATTTTAACGAATTATAATTCTTAACATTTTACTAGAACTAACACTAAATATGATATGATTAAACATGTATAAAAAAATATGCTAAAATATTCTTAGACTACAACAATTAAATGTTATATTAAAATATTATAAATAATATGTGGTAATATTTATGTTAGAAACATAATTTTTACATTACCTCCAGAATGTGACCAAGAAAGCCTTTTTGTAACCAACTGACATATTAGTTGTTTAGAAATCATGTCACTATAAGCACAGGCAGATTTTTGTCCATTCCTTTTGGTTTAATGTGTTATATTTGTGAAGTAGGTGTTAGTGATGAATGATGTGGCACATTTTTCATGCTAATAATAACATGTAGAACTAAAAAAAAATTATTTCGAAAACGACAAAACATATTTAAAGTTCACGTAACGAGATATTTTTAAATTGACAGACCATTTTCTACAATATTTCTCAATATAAAACTTCTAGGACATGAAATGACTGAGAGAACTTTCAATCGTTTTGGAAAAAGATATGAGAATATAAATTCATGAAAATTGTGTGCATTATAGTTACTTTCTTTATTTCTAGATGTAAAATTTAAAATCTTCTATCTTAACTAAACAACTGTTTAATTTATTATCCAAATAATGTTAAAACTTTATATTGCCTTACAAAACATATACATAAGTTTACAAGAGTCAAAATACATTAAGTAAATTACATAACTAAAATCTAAAAATCAAAATCAGATATATATATCATCTCCACATAACAAACTAGAAAGTAAGAATCTAATATCAAAATAGATTTTTAAATGAACCTATTATTAATAAATTCCTAAAATAATCCACTTGAGTTCAAGAACAAAAGTGTAAATGTTTAGTGTCAATAGTAAAAATAAATGGTCTTGTTACAACTGAGCTTACACCAATGTGTGGTTATAAACAAGTATTATCTATAATATATACCAATTATAATATCCTTTGAAAGTGCCATTAGTCAAATACTATCAGCATAGGTAATAAAATTACCTCTCTTAACGTTTGCTTTACTCTAATTTGAAATTAATTGGTCGGTAACGTAGTTGGTTAAATACCAGCTTCATGTGCTAAAGGTTCTCAGTTGAATCCCAATCAGAGTCATCACATTTTGAGAAGGATCAGCTGATAACCACCGGCTGTTCATTTGTCATTGGGCTATTAATTAATGACACTTTCTAAGGAAAAGTCGACCTTAGTTTGTAACAATGACTACATTCGCTCATCTACTCTCATCACACTCATTCGAAATCCATATTTGCCCATATCTTGACGATCGGCGTCTTATGAATAAATAAATAAATAAAATAAAATAAATAAATGAATAGAACGCTTGGAATAGGAAGTTGGGTTTTATCAATTACAGTAGCAGTTTAGTCAAAATGTTATTTAGAACTTAAACTGTTTGTAATTGGTAAATTTAAAACATCATAAAATGATATAATTTGGCATAAAAAGTCTTTGAAATCAAAATAGTAAGTGGGACATCAAATAAACATTTAAACAAAAATATGACATGTAGTTTAGTTATATCAGGAAATATTAAACTACAGAGAACAGTTACAAATAAAACGTATTTTAAAAAATGAACATAAATAATATTCCAAATACTTTTCACCTTAATGAATTGTAAAAATAAATATTTTGTCAATAGGTTCTCAGATGATTCTCAGATATGAAAATCTGGCGCAAATTGATGCGTATTTTTGGGCAAATATGAATAAATATATGACTCTGTAGGATAACCTGCGTAATCTAGTTATTAACTTAGCTCGACTTATACTAAGGAAGACAATTTGTTAATAGCCCAATACCCAGGGCAAGTAAAGGACTTAGAGCTTTACGTGGAATTCGAAACATGTGATAATGGTTTAATTTGCGGCTAATTGAAAATAGTGATACTCAGTTCTCTCTCTTATCAATACCAGGACACTAACTACCACCCAGTAATACTTATAACAGCTAGAAATGTATACGCCGATAGCAACCATTAAGCAACGCACTTTCGGTATTAATTGGACCGAGCTTAGAATCTATTAACTTCAAAATCTACAACGCTTTGTCCCCAAGTAGCTGGGTACAGCACTACACTACTACTCTCATTTTATGAAGAAGGAGCATGTTCATAAAATATAAATTAAATAAATGTTCTTTAAAATGGCAATAAATAATTATATCATTCAATGAGCTCTTTCGTTATTTCATACAAAATCATCAGAAAAAGTATATATATTTTTTTTATTATTAAAAATATATGCTAAAGTATATGTTTAAAATAAATAGGTATAAATTATAAGTTAATAACATAATACACTATAAATAATAAATAAAAAGGGAATATATAAAGATTTAACAAATTAATAAGGGACTGTTCTAAAGCATTCCGGGTCCAAGGTTTATTTCAATGTTTCACTAATCAAAACTATTCAGGTTTTATATCCATTTGGGTAAAAACTAGTAAATAATGAAATATAATTCGTACATAAAACAGATAGCTACACAATCAGCAAGTCAGATCAATCTTGCTTAAGTAGTTAGCTAATTTTGAATGGCCAATTCTGGAAAGTTTTCTGATTGTTGATTTTCGATAGTGAAGTATTTGTTTTTGAATTTTTTTAATAAATATTTCTGTATAAAATTCTAATGATAAGAAATATAACTTTTTACTTTCTAAGAAATAAATCTAATATTGAAATAACAACTTTCGTCCTATGTTGAATATATAAAACGCATACTGGAATTTTGGTTTCTAAAATTGACAGGAAGATCAATTGTATAGGAACAGTGTCATAAATAATATGACCAAACTAATCTATCAGGCAAGATAAAGAATAATGGTAATAAATGAGTTCTAAGAATACTGCCTATTGCTAAAAACTGAATAGATAAACAACTTTTTTTTAACTTCACTCGCCAGTTCACATAGGTTTGCAAGCCTGTGCGTGAACTTTAATCAACCAAAGAAGTACTGATCGTTGGCTCATTGGGGTTTTGAACCTTAGACCTTGCCCTTCGTAGTCTGAAGCCTTACTCACTGATCCAGCACGCCACCACCATATACAGTGTGAATATGTTAAACAATTATAGCATTGTTCATACATATGTGGATGAAGGACTCATAAATCATGTTAGTCTTAATATCAACCTTTTGTAATAAACGTTCAGCTTCATACTTTTGTATGTTTGAACAAATCGAATAATATTAGTCATGCATTATAGTTTTTCTTATTAAACGTTATTTAGCTCCAAGTAGGCTTTCCTAATACTTTATAATATACACTGAAAACATAGAAAATGCCATTACTAAAAAAAAAAAAAAAAATTAAACATGTAATGTACCACAATATTTTACTAAAAAAAATTCTTTATTTATTCCAGTCACACTTATTTTGTTTACTTTACTTTAAAAAATTACCCAAATCATAATTTGAACAATTACAGTAAGATAAAAAATGTGTCCTTATGACTAACATAACTTTTACGTTACAGCTGAGCCACCATATTCTGGGACATTTCCGTTTGACTATATCCGTTTCCGGTGGTGATAAAGATTTATCAGAGAACTTGGAAACAGGCCAGATAAACCGTTCACACGTACCTTCATTTGTATAGGTAGGTGAAACCAGCCTGAAGCCGTGTGTTTACATATTCTGTACTTGCATGAGAATGCTTAACTACGTGTATCTCTAATACGACATGATTAATAATTAGTATTAGGCTTTTTTCAAATTTATTTTATACACAGTATATTATTAATAAAAAACAGATAGTAAATGCCAATATTAAGTTTGAAACTAATATAGTGCTTTAAAAAAAACATAACTGTCATCTCGTAACGATATTTTCCAAAACTATTATCGATTAAATATCTTTAAAATAAGACTAGCTTCATAAATAAAACAAACCCATATTACAGCATTATACACAATAAGCTTAGCTTTACATAGTTTCAATTTTTGGTTACGTTAAAAAGTTTTTTTGTATTTATTCCCCTCGTTATGTACTTGTTAGTAATCATGTACATTTATAATTAAACTTACTCATAGTTATTTATTATTATAAATTATATAGTTCTTTTTCCGGTGTATGAAAAGTGTATGTGTATAAATATTACTGTAATAGGTGGGCATGTGGGTCAACGTGCCACTCTACGTGTATGGGTTGGCATGTGGGTCAACGAGCCACTCTACGTGTATGGGTTGGCATGTGGGTCAAAACCACTCTACGTGTATGGGTGGGCGTGTGGGTCAATACCACTCTACGTGTATGGGTGGGCATGTGGGTCAACGTGCCACTCTACGTGTATGGATGGGCATGTAGGTCAACGTGCCACTCTACGTGTATGGGTTGGCATGTGGGTCAAAACCACTCTACGTGTATGGGTTGGCGTGTGGGTCAATACCACTCTACGTGTATGGGTGGGCATGTGGGTCAACGTGCCACTCTACGTGTATGGGTGGGCATGTGGGTCAACGTGCCACTCTACGTGTATGGGTTGGCATGTGGGTCAACGTGCCACTCTACGTGTATGGGTTGGCATGTGGGTCAAAACCACTCTACGTGTATGGGTGGGCGTGTGGGTCAATACCACTCTACGTGTATGGGTGGGCATGTGGGTCAAAACCACTCTACGTGTATGGGTGGGCGTGTGGGTCAATACCACTCTACGTGTATGGGTGGGCATGTGGGTCAAAGTGCCACTCTACGTGTATGGGTTGGCATGTGGGTCAAAACCACTCTACGTGTATGGGTGGGCGTGTGGGTCAATACCACTCTACGTGTATGGGTGGGCATGTGGGTCAAAACCACTGTACGTGTATGGGTGGGCGTGTGGGTCAATACCACTCTACGTGTATGGGTGGGCATGTGGGTCAAAACCACTCTACGTGTATGGGTGGGCATGTGGGTCAACGTGCCACTCTACGTGTATGGGTTGGCATGTGGGTCAAAACCACTCTACGTGTATGGGTGGGCGTGTGGGTCAATACCACTCTACGTGTATGGGTGGGCATGTGGGTCAAAACCACTCTACGTGTATGGGTGGGCATGTGGGTCAACGTGGCACTCTACGTGTATGGGTTGGCATGTGGGTCAAAACCACTCTACGTGTATGGGTGGGCGTGTGGGTCAATACCACTCTACGTGTATGGGTGGGCATGTGGGTCAACGTGCCACTCTACGTGTATGGGTTGGCATGTGGGTCAAAACCACTCTACGTGTATGGGTGGGCGTGTGGGTCAATACCACTCTACGTGTATGGGTGGGCATGTGGGTCAAAACCACTCTACGTGTATGGGTGGGCGTGTGGGTCAATACCACTCTACGTGTATGGGTGGGCATGTGGGTCAAAACCACTCTACGTGTATGGGTGGGCATGTGGGTCAACGTGCCACTCTACGTGTATGGGTTGGCATGTGGGTCAAAACCACTCTACGTGTATGGGTGGGCGTGTGGGTCAATACCACTCTACGTGTATGGGTGGGCATGTGGGTCAACGTGCCACTCTACGTGTATGGGTTGGCATGTGGGTCAAAACCACTCTACGTGTATGGGTGGGCGTGTGGGTCAATAATACTCTACGTGTATGGGTGGGCGTGTGGGTCAATACCACTCTACGTGTATGGGTGGGCATGTGGGTCTAAACCACTGTACGTGTATGGGTGGGCGTGTGGGTCAATACCACTCTACGTGTATGGGTGGGCGTGTGGGTCAATACCACTCTACGTGTATGGGTGGGCATGTGGGTCAAAACCACTGTACGTGTATGGGTGGGCGTGTGGGTCAATACCACTCTACGTGTATGGGTGGGCATGTGGGTCAACGTGCCACTCTACGTGTATGGGTTGGCATGTGGGTCAAAACCACTGTACGTGTATGGGTGGGCGTGTGGGTCAATACCACTCTACGTGTATGGGTGGGCATGTGGGTCAAAACCACTGTACGTGTATGTGTGGGCGTGTGGGTCAATACCACTCTACGTGTATGGGTGGGCGTGTGGGTCAATACCACTCTACGTGTATGGGTGGGCGTGTGGGTCAATACCACTCTACGTGTATGGGTGGGCATGTGGGTCAAAACCACTGTACGTGTATGGGTGGGCATGTGGGTCAATACATTTCTACGTGTATGGGTGGGCATGTGGGTCAAAACCACTGTTCGTGTATGGGTGGGCATGTGGGTCAATACCACTCTACGTGTATGGGTGTGCATGTGGGTCAAAACCACTGTACGTGTATAGGTGGGCGTGTGGGTCAATACCACTCTACGTGTATGGGTGGGCATGTGGGTCAAAACCACTGTACGTGTATGGGTGGGCATGTGGGTCAACGTGCCACTCTACGTGTATGGGTTGGCATGTGGGTCAAAACCACTGTACGTGTATGGGTGGGCGTGTGGGTCAATACCACTCTACGTGTATGGGTGGGCATGTGGGTCAATACCACTCTACGTGTATGGGTGGGCATGTGGGTCAAATCCACTCAACGTGTATGGGTGGCCGTGTGTGCCAATACCACTCTACGTGTATGGGTGGGCGTGTAGGTCAATACAACTATACGTGTATGGATGGGCGTGTGGGTCAATACTACTGTACGTGTATGGGTGAGAGTGTGGGTCAATACAACCGTACGTGTATGGGTGAGTGTGTGGGTCAATATTACTCTACGTGTATAGGCTGGAATGTGGTTCAATACCATTCTACGTGTATAGGTGGGTATGTGGGTCAATAGTACTCAACATGTATGGGTGGGCATGTGGGTCAAAACCACTGTACGTGTATGGGTGGCCGTGTTTGTCAATACCACTCTACGTGTATGCGTGGGCGTGTAGGTCAATACAACTATACGTGTATGGATGGGCGTGTGGGTCAATACCACTGTACGTGTATGGGTGAGAGTGTGGGTCAATACAACCGTACGTGTATGGCTGAGCGTGTGGGTCAATACCACTATACGTGTATGGGTGGGTGTGTGGGTCAATACAACTGTACGTGTATCGGTGGACGTGTGGGTCAATACCACTATACGTGTATGGATGGGCGTGTGGGTTAATACAACTGTACGTATGGGTGAGCGTGTGAGTCAATACCACTGTACGTGAGGGTGGACGGTTGCCCTAATATAGTTTTATTAACCCACCCATCCACCTATATAAGTACAGTGTTGATAAATGGCCTTTTCTTAGGAACAGTGGAGCTTAATTAGTAACAATGACTACATTTGTTTATCTACAGTAATCACACTCATTCGCTTCTCATATTCGCCGATATCTCTATACAGTAGGTTCGCCATAATCGGTGACTTATGAGACTTTTCAGTGGCAATGTACGTACAACTCCAGTGCTAACGTTCGTGTATGGGTGGGTCAGTGCCAATGTACGTGTAATTCCACTCGATAACATGTCACAAAATACCCTTTTTACTATAAATCTATAAATTATCTATTATCTAATATTTTCTATAAATGGTGGTTTTTTTTAGTAAAATATTTTCCAATTAAATTTTTATTTTGAGATTTAAATATGGCAAATGATTGGTTTTTATTGATTTAACAAGTATTTTGTTTTTATATACAAGTTAGGTTAGGTTAGGTTGTATAAAAATACTATGTCATTTAATAGAATGGAAATACGTGCAATAGAGTTATTTTCTATACATAAATATTTTTCACTATTTCAAATTAACTACTATTACAAAAATAAATATGTTATTCTGAGGATCATAAAACTTTCCAATTTCGGCATAGTGAACCATTGTATGAAATATTTAAATTTATATATGTATAAATCGCATAGTTGTAAAGAAGTACTCATGGCACATAAGTGGTTAAGATTAGACCATCGATTAAAGTAATATGACAATCTACAGTATTTTTTTTTTTTTAACTAATGATAGGCCTCTGTTTACAGTATAATGTATACTTAAAAACTGTTTCACTAAATTGAAAATATATAATGCCATAGAATATGAACAGTATTTTCATCAGAAACAATAGCATGAAATAGTTCCAACATGTTTAAAAATGAAATCTTTTACATGACTATATTAAAAACATCACCCTCAACTGAAAATATTTTTACACCATTTGATATAAATAATCCGAGTGAAGAGATATTAGGATTCATTATAAGATTCTTAAAAATTCTACCTAACTTAAAAATATTATAAATACACTTTATGTGTCTGAATATTTACACCAATTTTTGTTACGTAATTTAGAATAAATATTTTTCTAAAGTAAATACAGCTTCTCGTATACGTAATGGATGCTTGGCTGTTCAAAGAAATGTTTTCTGTCCGATTTCACTTCTATGCCAGGTTATTGAAATACCACTGTCGCAGAATAAGATGTCAAAAGGCATTACGAAAGAGATTAGTGATTTCTCAGAAGTCTTTATTGAATTTAATATCACCGAAATGGTTTTTTGTATAATTTATTTTGTAAAATATATTGAAGATCTTTGTTAAAATTAAAATACTTTCCATCAACTTAACCAAGTTGCGTAATTTAACTATAGTTAATGTGGCTATTTTATATGACATTACGTAATTTCTATCTCTTTAACAACCTAACCTAAAATATGCTCGCCATGATGTGAAAGATAATTAAATGTTTTATTTTGTTTAGCAGCCTTGTACATTCTACAAGCTTATTGTAAATAGTAAGTTAACACGTTAGGTTAGAGGTTATAGGTAATTTGAAAAATATTTAAGAAAAATAATGATCTTGGCCTCAAAACACGACCCATGTAAAACGTTATTGTTTCTTTAATAGATAAAAAAAATATATTAGGGTTTGGAATTTTCATATTTGCGAAATTGAAGTTAACAGGTGCTAGAAATATTCTCATAGTTCTGGCAAACCTTGCTATTATAAGACCATAATGTATAGAAATAGGCAAATAAATCCTTCGAATTATTCAGTTTCAGTTTTCCATTTATATTAAACATTATTTGATGAGAGCGTAAAAAAATAAAACATTCCCAGAATATATTTTAATGAGGATATCTGAAATTATTAAAAATCATTATCAAGTGAATCATAATTGAATGCTACATGTTACAGCATAACATAAATTGAATTTCAATTATTATTATTATTTACAGGGTAGCTTGCTGTATGAGTGGAATTAAATGGTATAGTGGTCATACTAATAATGCCACTGAACTTTTTTGGATGGCAGTTGGGTTGGTACCACTGTAAATATATGGGTGGTAAATACCACAATACGTGTATGGGTGGGCTGGTGGGTCATTATCACAGTACGTGTATGGGTGAGCGGGTGGGTCATTACCACAATACGTGTATGGGTGGGAGGGTGGGTAAATACCACAGTACGTGTATGGGTGGGCAGGTGGGCCAATACCACTGTTCGTGTATGTTTGGGTTAATTATCACTGAAATTATCGATAAAATGTCTTAATTAAATACAATGATAAAAGTGTTAAATGTTTATTTGAAAGGGAGTTATTGAATGTATATATATATATATATATATATATATATATATATATATAGTTATGTATATATATATATTGCATATATATATATACATATATATGAATGTAGATAAATTAAAATATCCCAATCTAATAATAATAAATATCAAAAATAATATCAAAACCTTAAAAAAATATAAATCTAATTTATTTAATCCACCATAATCTCTGTGTATTTATTTGGGGTCGGAGATGGGGTCGTCAGTGCATCACAAAAATAAATATGTAGGTGGATGGATCAACATCTGCAAACATGTATGAGTTGTAACAATGTGTTCAAACAATAAGTTCTGTAATATGGAAATATTTGAAAAGGTATTTTTATTGGACTAGTTAAAATTTAATAAGTTTTAAATTAAAATATAAAAGTTTTTCAGATAAATTTCTACCTCAAATAAAAGTAGGTTGTATATTTTGTACTGCAATAACCATCATTTGTTTCAACAATATATTTTCCTGTTGAGTTGGAGATACATGATTTCTGAATTTTAAAGCTTTTAATTACCGTTAGTAAATTAAGATTTCAGCTAGAAGCCCTTTGGTTGGTTCTTGGCCCATTGTTTTGAAGTAGTTTTGTGAAGACGGGATTTCCACGTAAAAATACGGTCACCGTTCTCTCGATCTCTTTTCCGCTTCTGTTTGTTATGCACGCTCATCGGAGCTTGTGTTCAAACTATCTTCGTATTAAAAAAAAAAAAAAAAAAAAAAAAACTTACTTTCAAGGCCTGAAGTAGGTATTCACTTAATATTTGACACTGGGCATAATTGATAAATAAGTTTCTTATTTCAAATGAGCAAATACTTTACATTGTAGATGGTTTTTTATTTGTATTTTTAATTTAAATTTTCCTTCAATAACACCATTTATGTCCACAAAAATAATGCAACAATACTCAATAGTATAAAATAAAAATTATGAGATGTAAATCATTATACAGTAGCATGTTAGTATATTTATTTATGTGAAGTAAATACTGTGTGTACATTACAAACCAGTGGTTACTAAGCTCTGTAGTATACTTAGGCTGTGTGAGAGCAATGTTATCCATATATTTATGTACACATGAAAATTAATGTAAAATAATTACAAAATAAATACTAATCTTATTAATAAAATAAAAAGACATGGAAAATACTTTTACACAATTAGTGTACTTTAAATTACAGATTTCTCAACTTTATGACGTTAAATATTAAAAAATTACACTAATGGGACTATTGTTTGAATCCTATTATGTTGAGACTTCTCAACATAATACACTTGTAAATCAATATAGTTAACTAAACAACATAAATGAATTGATAGTTTTGAAAGTGCAAAATTAATCAAAGAAACCTGAAAATACAAGTATGTGTCCCAATAAGGCATAACAATTGAACTTTAATAAGTAATAAATGGTACAATTTACACATTGTTACTGAATGTAGGAACTTTTATTTCAGTAAGCTTTGCTCTTGGTGTTTATCAGACGACATAGCTCGTTCTGAAACCATCTCAGGATTGAAGATGTTGTAGTTTCATCTCGCGTTTCTTGATATATACCTGGCTATTTCATTCAGTATTTCCACTTTAATATAGTACAACAATATTATGTTTATTTAATTTCATTCTTTTATAAGTGTTATTTAACAATTTACTACACATCCATGTTTTGTCAACTAGTACAACTACCTAAGACCTAAACCTTCTCATTACAGTTTGATTGATATTTAAATAATTTACATCAGAGGACTGATTACTTATTCTAATGGCATGAAAGAAGTATAATTTTATGTATGTATTTCAAGGAATTGAACAATTATAATCTTTTAGATGATCAAGTACAAATAGAATCAGTAATGAAATGGTGTTTAAAGTAATATGTTGACAAAATGAAATCTTTTTATATCGTAGTTTCAAGAGATGATTTAGAGAAAAGTATTTTATAACAATCGTTGCATTTATGATTTTGATTCGCAAACCCCATTTTTATTAAAGCATAAAATTTGATTTTATCCTGTGTGAGTTTCATAATTCACACTTATCATAATGCAAGTTAGACATCAATTTTCGAAAACTTATAAGTTTTACTTCTTTACTTAGAATACTTAAGTAAATTATCAAAGTAGAAGGATTCTTTTCTTAATTAAATTTTTCAATCAGGTAGAGAACCTTGAATCATCAATATTAAAAAATCATTTAAAAAGGATTAGTGTTTCAAACTCTCATGATAACGTCACTTTGAAGGTTGACCTTCGGAAATTGAAAGTATAAGATGTCGAGGTTCTTTAAACCTATGTTGAAACTGATAAAATTGAATATTGCAGATATTATTTTAGTATGGTATTAAAATCAATACTAGGCCTACTAGCTTATGTAAAAAAAACTCGGATCTACATTTATGAACCGACAGTTCTATTTCCCTTGACATTTACACATATGATTTTTTTTTTTTTTGAGTGCAATTTAATCAAATATATAACATAGCTTATACACACGTTTTTATCACTCCAATTCCCAATTATATAAGAAAACAATTTTAGGCTTGAATTATTTTAAAATAAGGTAACACTTAACTTAATTAGAGTACACACCTAAACAAATACTAATAAACAATCAGTCTTATTTATTTAATATTTACAAACATTTATAACACTTGTTTTCTATAACTAATGCAATTATTAGCCAACCACAATATGGTACACAAGATTATTAAGTAATTGCCATAATAAAATACTTAATACCTTTTAAATAAATGTGTCAAAAAGGTTGCAATTTATCCTTTAAAAGTCATGATTTCTATAAAAATAGTTGCTAAGTTGGTTTACTTTTAACATTAATGTATGTTAATACAATCTTCAAAATAAGATGTTTACTAAAAATAAAACTTTGTATAATGAACTCTCATAAATTCAAAATAATGATCATAAATAGATTGAATGTGTGCACAATTGTGTTTTGTAGCCTTATTAAAGCTACTATTTATTTTTGATAAGTTGAACAAACTTAAATGAGAGATTAAAGTAAGACTTGTCCAGTGATAAAAATGTTTCTTTATTTATCTTCTTATAAATAAATTCAACAAATAAAATTGGTTTTTTTCTACAAATAATGATAAAAACGAAAATAAAAATCTTTTTTTTTTATTGACTCAATGAAACATAAATAAATTAAAACAACTCTTCCAAAAAAATTAATTAAATATCTTCAGACCAGAACCTTTTTTATTTATTTAACTTTTTTAGTAAATTTCTTCAAACTTTTAAATAAAAAAAAAAAATCAAAATTCAAAATTGTCTAAAACTTTCATAAACTTTTCTTAAAATTGCCTCCGGGAGATCTGGAACCAAAAGAAATAACCAGCTTTTAGTGACTTGAAACATTTCTCCTTTTACTTACAAAGTTTAAACAGAAAGACAAAGAAAATCAAAACACTCTAAAATTTGTCACTAGAAGAGTGACTTCTTTCCAGAAACAAGTTTAACCGCGCATGCTTGGTGGATCTTACCTTATCTACTAAAACCCTACTAAAAAACTCTAACGTAGCTGTCCTGGAGGCTTCGAATCCAAAATTAACCTCAACAAAGCTCGTCCGGCATCCAAACAATCACTCACAAGCGAACTACAGAAAAAAATTGCCGCAACGGTAAATGAAAACCGAAACGGTATAAGTCGTCGTGTATACGAAAGCGGATCGAACGTGGTCCCACTGAGAAAGTTATTGGAGAACTGCCCGAACGGCCGCATGCTTCCTCCAACGGACTTACCTCCACTTTAACTCTAGAAGCTAAACCAACCAATTAAAACTCTATAAAACAGGACATCTGAAGAGGTAAGGCTCACCAAACATGTTGCCTTCAGAAAACATGTCGCATAAAATTGACAGGAAATTAACAAACGTGAAAATACTGGTTATTTAACTATTATATGGGAAAAACTACTTTTTTATTTGAAAGTGGAAGATTCTGAATTTATCTCAAAACTTGGAGAATTTATATCGAAAACTTCTGGAAAACAAAACAAACTACTAAACCTTTCAGTTCTTACAAAATTTAACATTTCCTAAATAAAATTTTTCTAATTTGATTATAATGCAACAATTAACAATTGTTACATTATTTTCCCCCTTCAAAAAGATTTTTTTTTTTTTATGAAACCCTATCTTCATCACATCTCTAAAAATACTTGAGATTTTCTAACCTTAACAAAAATTTTCCAAATCTACCCTAAATTTTCCTTTTCCAGATATCCGAAAAAAATTTTCTCTCTTATACTACCATTTTACAAACTACTATGACAGAATTAGTTCCTTTCCAACAGTCACTTGACAATTGATCAAGAGCACGAGACCACTGTCCATTGTCCACAGCACTGGTCTCACTCCAAGCAGAAGAACGGGACAAGCAGGCGTCCCCCCGTCTCCAACAGCTGACTGTCCAGATCGAAACTAGATCGGTTCGTTGACCTTGGCTCTCCTTACTCCACTCCACCAGAAGTGTTCCACATATGCAAAAGTTAACCAAAGTGAAATTAGACAGTGTTGAAATACAACTCTCTGTTGCGTGTTCCGTGTAATGCAGTGTAGCTATCCATGTGATCGGAGAGCTATTCAAAAGAATTCTTTTGTTTATTTTCCCTTTACAATTAAGTACTTCAAAATAAGTGCTCAGTGTCGTTCTGTTTGGTAAAAAACCAGGTTTTTCGCAATCGATAAGTGCTTGGAAACAAAAGAAGAAAGAAAAAAAATTTGGTGCGTAAGTCCATTAATATTAAAAAAATTCACCAACAAATCAAGATTCAACATTTTTCCCCATTTTGGATCCCATTTGCTTCTCCTTTCAGTGTTGTGTTTGGTTTGGTTGTTATTTACAAACAACTGGAGCAGGCTGGAAACTGGTATTGGATTACAATAAAGATATCGCGGGATTGGCTTTGAAAAAACAAACGATCTTTTTAAACAGACCCATTTATGTTGGATTTACAGTATTGGAAATCTCAAAATCATTAATGTACAACTTTCACTACAACTGGGCAATTGCAAAGTATGGGAAAAACATAAAACTTTGTATGACTGACACAGACTCACTATTCTACAACGTATATACTCCCGACGTTTACACAAATATGAAAAACGAATTACACCTTTTTGACACGTCCGACTATCCACCTAGCCATTAATGTTACAGTGATGTAAACAAAAAAGCGTTAGGAAAATTTAAAGACGAACTAAACTCAAATCCAGCTAGGGAAATAATTGGCTTGAGAGCGAAACGCTACTCCGTTCTAAATTCTAATCTAGAGGAAAAGAAGGTAGCCAAAGGCGTCCCCCGAGTCGCAATAAAAAAACAATTGAAACACGAAATGTACAAAGACTGTTTGCTTAATCATTTGACAAAAACAACATCTGCTCTAAACATCCGTAGTGAAAAACATAAAATTTACTCACAACACATTTCAAAATTATCACTTTCCCTTTTTGACGACAAACGCTACATTTTGGAAAACGGCATAGATACTTTGGCATACGGACACCATTTAATTAACAAAAAACGAGCTTTAGAACACGACCATGATTACCCAACTAAAAAACCAAAACTAAAATAAAAACGTACCTTACAAAAGCAAACTCGTCTTGACGTAATTCGTTTTAGCCCTACTCCATCCACTCCATGACTGTTCACCACTCCCTATCCCCACCACATCCATCCTTATCGCACTAATGGCATCAATCCCACTACATCGGAACTTTGTAAAACCTTTAACAACCTTTTCGAAATGAATCAATTAATCCTTCCAAAATCAATTCAACAATACTCTCCAAACTGTAGGTTTATTAATGACCTACATTTAATTCAATTTGCAATTTGAAATAATTCGTTGAATTTTGCAACTAACAGTGCCTGTACCTTTCGAGCAACTGTATGAATGTGGCTCTGGGGCGTAAAACCCCGTATCCAAAAGCGAATGTGGCTCTGGGGCGTAAAAACCCGTATCCAAAAGCGAATGTGGCTCTGGGGCGTAAAAACCCGTATCCAAAAGCGAATGTGGCTCTGGGGCGTAAAAACCCGTATCCAAAAGCGAATGTGTGTTGCTCGTTAGGTAAGTAAGGCTTTACACTTGGCAGGGAGGCAGTGAACTTTATTTCTATTATTTTTATGGTCGACTGCCACCGTATAGAGCGAGGTTGGGGCTCTATACACCAAAAAAATCCAAATAAATTGTTAAACATTACTTGAATCCTTCCATTCTTCCACTATGAGTGTAAGAGAGCAGATAGCATGGGAGCTATATGCACCAGTTAGAAAAAAATTCCCTTCTAGACCTGTAGAAGTTAAGGGAATACAAGACTTGTTCCAAGCTGACTTGGTCGAAATGATACCTTATTCTAAACAAAACCAAGGGTACAAGTACATCTTAACAATAATAAACTGTTTTAGCAAATACGCCTTTGCTGTCCCATTAAAAGATAAAACTGGTCCAGAAATCGTTAAAGCCATAACACCCGTATTAAAGTCCAATAAAATGAAACATTTACAAACAGATGCTGGTAAAGAATTCTACAACGTAGGATTCACAAAGCTAATGAAAAAATATGGTATAAACCATTACTCGAGCTACAGTGATAAGAAGGCGTCCATCGTAGAGCGGTTCAACCGTAGCCTTAAATCATTAATGTGGCGAAAGTTCACGGAGCAAGGTAAGTATCAATGGGTCAAGATACTACCTTCTTTGTTGGAAGAATACAACCCAAGAAAACATAAAACTATTGGCATGGCTCCAAGTCATGTGAACAAAAGAAATGAAAACATAGTCAGAAAAAACATTAATAAAAATAGACAAAAATACAAGAAAGTGGATAAAAAGGTCCGTTTTAAAGTAGGCGACAAGGTGAGGATAAGTAAGTATAAAAAAGTCTTTGACAAAGGATACCTACCCAACTGGACTAACGAGATATTTACTGTGTACAAAGTCCAAACTACTATTCCTACAACGTACCTCCTCAAAGACCATACTGGTGACGTCATCAAAGGAAGTTTCTACGAAAAAGAGCTACAAAAATCCAAAACAGATTATGTATACCTGGTTGAAAAAGTACTTAGAAAAAAAGGAAACAAAGTATTAGTTAAATGGGCAGGATACGACGGTAAACACAATACATGGGTGAACAAGAAAGACTTGGTATAAATAAAGGCTTCCCTTACACTTTCATTCATAACTCAACAATGCGTGATATTGAATAGGACACAAAGCTACCTGTCGAAAACTTTGACATGTACACTATACGCACAGGTAGTTAAACACGGACCATTATTTCCATCCACTATAAGGTGCATAGTGGCTGGACCTAGTAATTGTGGTAAAACGAACGTTGTTTTCAACATGTTGTTCGATCCAAATGGATTAAGGTTCGAAAATGTTTACATTTTCTCAAAGTCCCTATATCAACCCAAGTATCAATTTTTAAAAAGTGTTTTACCCGAGGAAATTGGATACTTTATATTTGATGAAAATACTAAAGTCTTACTGCCTAAAGAAGCTAAAAATAACTCCATTATGATTTCTGACGACATTGCGTGTGAAAAACATGATAATATACGCAACTACTTTACCATGGGCCGACATAATAACATTGATTGCTTTTATATAGGACAAACCTACAGTAGGATACCCAAACAGTTGGTGAGAGATAATACAAACTTGATTATTTTATTCAAACAGGACGAAACAAATCTCAAACATGTTTACAATGATCATGTAAATACAGACATGAATTTTGAAATGTTTCGAGAAATGTGCGCTTTAGCTTGGAAAGATAAGTACAGTTTTTTCTGTATTAGTAAGGACTGTGAATTGGATAAAGGGAGATACAGAGTTAGCTTTGACAAGTTTCTAGTCTCGTAATATAAATACGACCTACTTTAATTTTCAACAACAGTTAGCGGCAAGCCTCTGTGTGATCCACAACTAGAACAAACTCTTTGTCATTTATAGACATGTCGCAAAACAGTAAACATCAAACTCTTACGAGAAGAATTATACAGCTGCAAGATGCTGTCCGCCGCAAGTATCGTGCTTTCAAGTTGGGTAACATGTATACCGAACAAACATTAGAAAAACAGTACAAACCAATTTTAACTGAACTTAGAAACAGAACAGATATAAAAAATGAACCAAAGGAGGAGCCTATGGACCTCAGTGTGGACGAGCAGGATAATTTTAAGCCAGACTATATGTCAACACCTAAAGGACCATCGTTTATTCAAGACACACAAGTGTTTGAAACATCGTCTCCCCCTCCACCCTCAGTTAGTCAATTGATACAAAGTCCCGCAAAGTTTCACGAGGCGTCACAGTACGTTTTAGAGACATTTAACGCACCCATAACACAAAAATTCATGTTAAAACTTTTAAAAGACGAAGCCGGTGTTAAGAATAAAATGGACAACATATACGGACCACATATAGACGGTGATAAATTAATGGTGGGTAATCAACTGCTTACATTTGACAACGAAGGAAACATTCACTTGAACAATGTACAGTACCGAGGAACCGAAGGCCTTTACGAATTATTATTTAAAAGGCAACCCGATGAAAAGGTATACACACAAGATGATTTGGACGCTTATAAAGATGTAATGATAAAAACGAATGCGCATAAAAAAGGTTATTTACCTCATAATCACATTAACCGACCGACAAAGTCTATAAAATATAAAAACATAATTTCCGTATTATTCCCCAAACAAATGTACAGTAAAGGGCTAAAAGACTTTGGATCACGTGACATTTCCTATTGGGACAATCCAAACGAATTATGTGATAGATTAAAACTTATTATAGCTTCAACAGAGGCCGGAAATGGCAACCATAGGAACGAAATTCAAAACATAATCGAGGAATTAAAAGAAGCTAAAATTATTTCAGGAGCTGGTAATAGCCGATACAAAGTATTAATCGCTTATGTTTAAACATGGATACTTATTTTGATTTGTGTATAAAAAGTATTTTCATACGTATATTTTCATCAGTTAGATTATGTCTGTGGACAAGTTTGGACGTGTCTTGCCCTCAGAGGGCAATGTAAGTGGCAAAGGACCACAGGGCGAAGGTTTTAAACTAACACCTGAAGGAAACTATGATATTGAAAATAAACGAATGGTTAACGTCGGTGTGCCCGTGGCAGACAACGATGTTGTTACGAGAACATACTTTGAGGCTAACACAATGCCAAACTTACAAAACAGTTATTCTGTACGTAACAAAAGAATAGAAAATTTAGCATCACCAAAGGAGCTCAGAGATGCCGTGAATTTAAAAACTATAGGTGAACAATGTGTACTGTACCAACAAAAAACAGTCAACGTAGGAGATAGGCTTATAACAAGGGTAAAGGACCCTACAGGTCCGAATCATGCGGCGACCAAACGTTACGTAGATGCTGCCGTTCCTGTTAAAACTAGTAGTTATTGGAGTTTTGAAAAGCGACGTTTAGTTTCTGTAGCTGACCCACATGATAATCAAGATGCTATAACCAAGTCATATCTACTGGCAAACTGTCCAAAGAAACGCAAGGACGACTGGGACTTTGATAATATGGGAATTAAATCTGTTAGAGATGCGAAAGAAATGGACGAGGCTGTAAACCTAAAAGTGTTAACCGAAGCAAAATCGCATACTTTGGAAATATTAGGTCAACAAACAACAACTATAGGTTCAGTGCTGACATCACTTAAAGATACGGTTAGTGCACTGGAGGGGCGGATTCATAAAAACAGCGCTAAATCTGAAAAACAACTTAGAAAATTCGGTCAGGTACTTTTTTCCCATATTCATGGTGCTAAAGGGCGGAGTACAAAAACACTGACCACCGATAACTACATAAACTGGACTGAAATGTTCGGTGAACAAGGTGAGGGGTAATATAAAGTGAAATATAGCTAAGTCCCTTCATTCTTCAACTAACCTTCGTAAGAGACACATATAATGAAGAAGAAATCGTTACGTCGCGGAAGAGGAATTGTATCTAGTGCACTCGAAGGAATTGGAAGTTTAGCTGGAACAGCTTTAAACAGGGGTATTGATCTACTGCCAGTGGAACTTCACCTGCCAGGATACAGGTACTGTGGGGGTGGCACCAAGTTAAAGAAGAGATTAGCTCGTGGTGATCAGGGAATAAACGGTCTGGACGAAGCCTGCAAGGCCCACGACATAGCCTACTCATAATATTCAGACACAGCGCGGAGAGCGCAAGCTGACAGAGACTTGGCCGAACGAGCTTGGCAAAGGTTTAAGGCATCAGATTCGTCTGTAGGTGAGAAAGCCGCAGCTTGGGTAGTTACAACAGCCATGAAGGCTAAAGCAAAGTTGGGCGGTTTTCATAAGAGAAAGAAGGGTAAGGGCTTGTATCTAAGACCCTGGGTAGGCCGAGGTGTTAAGAATGCACCTAAAAACAAGAAGAAATGCACTTGTAAGAAGAAAAAAAACTTCAAATTAGTCTACGTTCCTGGACATGCCCTATCAAACCACGAACTCGTTAACTACGTTAAAAAATTAAACATTTCACACTTTCGAGGTGTTTACATGAGGGACACACTTCCGAATAAACCTAGATTGAACGAAAGCGCAATTATTAATTTGGACAGTATACAGGGGGAAGGTACACATTGGGTTTGTTATAAAAAGCTAGGTAACGAGGTGTTGTACTATGACAGTTTTGGTAAATTGCGTCCTCCTATGGAATTGATTATGTATTGGGGTCCCAGTGTTAATATAAAGTATAATAACGAAAGACAACAGGATTTTGACTCAGTACTTTGCGGGCACTTGTGTTTAGAGTTCCTCGTTGATAATGTTTTGCCTTAGTGGACAGAGTTCAACGCTAAGTTGTGACATATTTCCTTCGATCGATTTATCGACAGGTGATTGGGAAATTGGTTTGATCGATCTCACAACGTACAACTCAATACCGAATGTACAAGAAAATGTGAACGACACATTCCACTACGGGGACACTGTAATGAAAATTCCGACTGACTCCTACGAGATTAGCGATTTAGAGAATTACATTAACAATAATATAAAAACTGGTGTAAAATTCAGTTTAAAACCAAACAATAGTACTTTGAAAGTTGAAATTAATTGTAGCGAGCCCATTCACTTTGAAACAGGAAACAGCCTGGCTACCTTGCTCGGTTTTAATAAAGCTCTATACGAAGCCAATAAAACTCACATGTTTGAGAATGAAGTTAACATTAACTCAGTAAATGTCATTCGAGTCACATGTAACGTGACAAGAGGCTCGTATCAGAACGGTCAGGAAAGCCATATAATACAAGAATTTTATCCGTCAGTTCCACCTGGCTACAAAATAATTGAAACGCCTCATAACGTGATATATTTACCTGTGAGTGTGCAAGCTTTGAATTACATTACTTGTGAGCTGAGAGATCAACAAGGGAAGTTGATAAACTTTAGAAACGAAACAATTTCGTTACGCTTACACTTAAGACGAAGCAATGGGATTAGTATTTAGGGAAACAACTGTGCCGAAACAGGTCATTAGACCTAAAACACTCGAGGTGTTAACATCGAGCAATACAAAGCTTTTAAGG
Source organism: Stictocephala bisonia (assembly GCA_035578905.1). Lineage (NCBI taxonomy): Eukaryota > Metazoa > Arthropoda > Insecta > Hemiptera > Membracidae > Stictocephala > Stictocephala bisonia. The sequence goes on along the minus strand of JAQJVL010001362.1, from coordinate 26,746 downwards.
TCCTTAGGATTTAAAATAAAAGTAAAAAATGTTGGAAATTGAGGGAGAAGTCGAATACAGCGATGTTATTACAAGCTGTGAGTATCACACACACAAACCGTACGCCTCTTCAACTTTCAAAAACAATGATAAAATACGTATCGCCATCAGTCAACAGGACATTATTACTGCCCCGTTTGAAAGTTCTCTGCATATTTCTGGTAAAATTACAGCCAAAAAGGTTGGCGGTGTAGGCGCAGACGTGTCTCTGATTAATAACGCTATGGCGTACTTGTTTGAAGATATTAGATACGAAATTTCTGGTATAACAGTGGACCGTACTAAAAACTTGGGTGTTTTATCAACTATTAAAAGTTTACTGTCACTTAGGCAGAATGAAACAAATGCATTGGAAAATGCTTGTTGGTTCGGTCCAGAGTCATAAAAAAAAAAACAACCGAGTTTACTTTTGCCGTTCCATTAAAATTACTCTTTGGTTTCATGGAAGATTACAGGAAAATTATTGTAAATATAAAACAAGAATTGATTCTGCTGCGGTCAGCCAACAACACGGATGTGATGTTATCAGAGGATGCGCTATCACACACTCTGGAAATAACCGACTTGTACTGGCGTGTGCCACACTTGACTGTTTCCGATAGTTACAAAGAAAAACTTTTAAGACTCGTTAATAAAGACACACCGATTCATCTTCCCTTTAGGTCGTGGGAGTGTCACGAATATCCCACGCTCCCACAAACAAAGAGACATAATTGGACTGTAAAAACGTCATCGCAGATAGAGAAACCCCGCTATGTGATATTAGCGTTTCAAACTGATAGGAAAAATAACATAAAAATGAACATGTCAGGTTTTGACCATTGTGATTTAATGGATATCAAGTTATAACTCAATTCAAGTTACTATCCTACGACAATATCCGAGGTGATTTGAGTTTATTCTATGAAATGTACGCCAAATTTCAGTCTTCATGCTACGGTGTTTCCAATTCACCTATCATGGACTTGGATACTTTTAAATCGAAATGTCTAATCTTTGTAATTGACTGCTCCAAGCAGAATGATTCAATCAAGTCTGGACCTATCGATGTACGCATCGAATTTGAATTTAAAAATAATGTACCGGACAAGACTACAGCTTACTGTTTAATAATTCACGATGCACATTTAATGTACAATCTTTTAACAAGTACAGTAAGAACGGTTATGTAATAAAAGGGGGAGGGGGAATAATATTTAATAATCAAACTAAATTAATTTATTCAGTTGAGAGGATGGAGCCGTCAAGACAAAACCTACAGTAGTCATGTCGACACCGGCTGTGGTGGAGTTTCATGGGTTCAAAGACAATCGCAATAGATTTATCGTTAAAGAATTTGTCGTTGTGGGTCCTTTTGTAAATGTAAATATAGTTTTCAAGTCTCCTTATCCTGAAAGTAAGTTGAATAGTGCTGTTCGGAAAGCTAACAATTGGTGTGAGCGTAAGTTTCACAAAATACTTTGGGAGGAGGGATGTGTACCTTTTAACTTCAAACTAGTTCGTAGCTTACTAAAACCTTTTGATATAGTCTATACCAAAGGGTTGGAAAAAAAGTTATTTCTTTCCAAATTTCACGGGAATGTTCAGGAACTCGACGAGTCTTGGACAGTTCCCGACATGTATACGTTTTTACCTTGTTGTTTACCGCAACATGCTAGTGATGGCAAGAGCGCCTTAGTAAGTGCTCAGTTTCACTATAAAAAATTGCTTGCTTTTAAATGTGTGTAATTTTACTGTGAAAATTTTGATTAAAATTTTTACTATCGTATCCATAGCTCTGTGTGAATGTGTGTTCTATGGCTGGCCTAAACTCCATAAGTCCAGGACATGAACTGTCGAGGTGAGGGCGGCCCAAATTCAATAAAAAATCACCCGACTGTTCTCTAAGGCAGCCGTAAAACGCGTAAGACCTGAGGCGGTCCTGCAGCTTGGGGCTGGGCTAATCCCCATAAGACCTTGAGTCGCAGATGCAATGGGCCCTTGTACAGTTTGGATGTGTGTAACACTCTATGGCTGGCCTAAACTCTGTACGTCCAGGGTGTGAGTAAGGGATATTTTAGTAACAAGAAAAATAAAAGCCCTTTGTAAGTTTGTACGTCACATTGAAAGGCTTCTCCAAGTAAAGTGGCGGCTAGACTTATAGGGGATCCAAAAAAAGTATTAAAAAAACACACAAAAATAATACTGGGAGGTAGCAATTTTGTTATGGAGTGGCTACCACCGTAGCTTGCGATGGATGGGGCAAGTTACAATAAACAGCCGTTCTCACGGCTAGTGAGACTAGGCCTACTGGGGAAACTCACTATAATAAAAAACGCGCCGAGATCCTACCTCTTGGGTGGTGTGGAAACTGGATCAGAGCACACGCTAGGACAGTAGTTACAAGTTTTGTCACTAGGTGCGCATTTGCACAGAGTAGCAAGTCCCCGCGAATGCGTCATCCGCACACAGCTGATGCCGCCAGGTCCGCTCCGATCGACGTTGCTGCTAGGGGCGCTGCGATCACGTCAGCCACATAGAGTATTGCATTTATTATAGTGTATGGAATATTACATTTGTTATAGTGTATATATGATTAGAGTAACAACGCGCATGTGTGCCCGACCAGCAGACGACGCGTTAGCCATTTATTATAGTGTATTTTATATAGTATAAAGGCCGCCATCTTGGATGAGGGAATTTTGGGAGGGAATTTTCCCACGGGGTGTGAGTTGGCGCGGGAGGGAAAAGACGCCATATTGGACAAAAAAGGTGAATTTTATATAGTATAAAATGGAAAAAGACGCCATATTGGACAAAAAAAGTGTATTTTATATAGTATAACAAGGTTAACAGTGAATTTTATATAGTATAACAAGGTTAACAGTGCATTTTATATAGTATAACATGGAAAAGGTTAGGTTAAGAGTGTATTTTATATAGTATAACAAGGTTAACAGTGAATTTTATATAGTATAACATGAAAAAAGTTAGGTTAAGAGTGTATTTTATAAAGTATAACAAGGTTAACAGTCAATTTTATATAGCATAACAAGGGAATTTGGAGGGAAATTTGGGAATTTGAGGGAAATTGGAGGGGGGAGGGGGGGAGGGGGGGAGGGTTGGTACTACTGCGCCGCCATCTTGGGTCCAAAGGTAAAAGTGGGTCTAGTTTCATTATATTTTAACTACTAATCTTTATCTACAATCAGAATCATGAATGATAAATCCTTTCCTGTAAGACATTTATTAAATAATCAAATAATTTTCAAGTAAAATTACATTCCTGTGTTTTCATATCAAACATATCTTCCCTTTTATCATCAAATATTTACTTTGACTTGACATTATTTTACTGAAAGGATATAATTAATATAATAATTTCACTTTTATGAAAATGAATTACACCATGAGCATTAGTAATCCGTTATTTACAAACAGACATTTAAATGTAAACAAAATTAGTCATTCATTATCAAATTCAATAATCAAATATTACATTTTAAATACAATTCAAATATATCAAGTAACTTTGTTTACCCATTTATTTAATTTCACAATTTTTTTTTATGACCTGAAAATTATTAATTACTGAAATCATACACGATCAATTAAAGTTCATAACCCCTTCATACATTACCAACTCATATTTACCACATTCAAGAATATCTTATTGACTTCTTTAGACCTTGACATCTTTTATTTGCACTCTTTGCACTTCTTTAGGATTGGACAGCCTCTGCACCAATATGCTCACTGGACTCAGCTGGGCTAGCATCTGGTATGGACCTTCACAGACGCAATATAACGTCTCCTGAAATCCTCGGCTTTGGTCGGACTGCACCCGTGATCTAATGTAGACCTACTCTCCGATGCGAAGTGGATTCCCTTGTTGTCCATCTGCCTTGTGTTGGTTGTGCTCTCTCATTTTTCGAAGGCTGTCCACTGCTTTCTCAAACTGATTTAGTCAGTCTTCTTCACTGAGATTTCTCTCAACCAGGTCTTCAAGCTCCACTTGTTGGTTAACGAATCGTTTTTGGCGTGGGTAAACATTAATTAAAATCCACTAAATTCAGTACTTTCTCATGTGTTGTTGTTTATGGCTAAAGTCAATTCACTGATTTCTTTGTCCCATTTGCTAAAAACGGTCTATTGGAGTTATTTTTATTGACAATAACAGGTTCTACAGTGGGTGAAACATCTCTAATCTCTTCCTTATCTACTTCCATTGTTTGTACTACCGACTGATCATAACAATGAACTAAAATGTCTTCACTTGGAACTTCCTCTTCCTTATTGCTAAATAATCTGCTTAGATAGTCTGCTAATACGTTATCTTTACCCTTAATTATTTCTACTTTGAACGGTAAGCTCAGAATTATTTCACACCATCTTGATAGTTTTCCTAATATCCTACAATGTGTTAAAATCCAAGCTAAGGCACTGTTGTCACACCTCAACGTGAATGGCTTTACTTCCAAATAACTATTGAATTTCTGTATTGAAGCTGTTACAGCTAAGCATTCCTTATGGTTATTACTCATTACTCTTTCATTTTGATTTAGTTTCTTGGAATAAAATACTACTGGCTTGATATCGGCTCCCTCATACTGTAATAAACATGCTCCTACCGCATTGTTTCTGGCATCAATGTGTAGAATTAACTCTTTATCATAATTAGGTATTTTTAATACTGGTGGATTGCTAATTATTGTTTTTATTTTATCACAACTTTTCTGACACTTGGATTTCCATTCAAATTTAACATTTTTCTTCCTTAATTCATTTATAGGAGCTGCAAGTTCTGCATAATTCGGGATAAATTTAGCAAAATAATTGGACATTCCTATAAATCGACTTACAGCTTTGCTATTCGTGGGGGGTTTGGCACTTAAAATTGAACTGGTGCGCTCAGGATCTATTGTAATTTGATTATTGCAGATTAGATATCCTAAAAACTTTATTTCTTTAAATACAAATTTTACTTTTTCTGGGTTAACAGTGAGGTTCCATTTATTGAGTCTTCCAGTTACTTCTTTAATATGTTGTAAATGTTCATTTAATGTCTTTGGATAAATTATTAAATCGTCCACATAATTAATGACACACTTGAATTTAAGTCCCTCCAGTACTCTATTTAGATAACTGGATAAAAAAGATGAGCCTAAATGAAGACCTAATGGAATGCGATTAAATTCAAAGCTTTCAAAGGGTGTACTAAACCTTGTTATTCTCTTACTTTCTTCCGATAATCTAATTTGGTGAAAACTGCTACATAAATCTAAGACTGTAAAGTATTTTTCTCCTTCTAGGAAATTATGGATGAATATCATGCAAGTCACCCAGTGGCGTGTTTACTTTCTCTATTTTCTTGTTTACTTCTGAATAATTAATAACTAGCCTATATTTGTCTTCACCCTTAGGTACTAAGAATGCGGGGCTATTGTAAGGTGATTGGCTAGGTCTAATAATATTTTGTTTGAGTAAATCATCTAAGATATTTTCCAAATTTTCATCTTAGCAGGATTAATTGGATATGGTCTAATATTTACGGGTGTAGTATCATTTAATTTAATTGTATATTCATAATCTATTCCACTGCCTATTTTATTAGTGTAAACATTTGGATATTTTTCTATTAAATTAACTATTTCTCCCTTGACTTCACTACAACCAATATTTACTTATTTACGAACATTGTTTACACTAGTTCTGATGTTAGCTAAACTGTGAATGAATTCAATTTCTACATTTGGCTTGAATTTAAAATAACAATGGTTACTTTTCAAGTCTACTACCAACTCACTTTGTTTTATAAATTGACTCCCAATTATCATAGCATAACTTAATTGTTGGCTTACTTTGAGAAGTATTTTCCAAGTAAATTAATTTATTTTTATTTTTAAATTACACTGCCCCAGTATCTTCATTTCACGTTGACTCACTGTACGGCACTTAATATCTGACCCATTTAATTGTAACCTCGGACAACATACTTTAAATTTTTTAAACAAATCTTCACTAATTAAATTAATTGAACTTCCAGTATCAATTAATGCTTCCTGTTTCAATTTTTTGTTTACTATAACTTCAATAGTTGGTAAAATGTTTAGACTGTGTACTATATTAGCACTGTTATTGTTTAAAGTCGAGTGAGTAATCTTGTCGTCTGCTGTATTGTTGTGTACGGGTTTGTTTTTGTTTACCTTTTGCTGGATTTCTGGGAGGGGATCGACACGAGATCCGAATTTGGCAAACTCCCTCCCATAAGCTAGTTTTTTGGCTTCTGTGTTGTAAACTCCTTCCGTGTAAAACTCGTTCCGGGTCTATTGTATTTTACTGGGTTATATTGTTTATTGGTTGGCGTGAAAACTTTGCTGTACTGCTGTGTGTGCTTATGTGTGTTTTTATTCTGAAAGCAATCCCTCGCTATGTGTCCATATTTATTACATATAAAACATGTTTTTCAAACTTCTACATTGTTTACAGCACGGCTAACCCTATGCTTAGGTGGTAGGTATGCTCTTACCTCTCTACATTGTACATCGTTGTAACATACATTTTGTACTTGAATACACATGCTATCTAGGTCTGCATAGCTGGTGGGATTTCCCACAAATACTAATTTAACTCTAGTTTCAGGATTTAATCCTAATTTAACAATGTCTACTACTTCTTCTTCGGTTTATCTAGTATTAAGTACCTCACTATATATTTTCAATTCATTTATATATACTTCTAATGGTTCTCCAGACCTCTGTGGATGGTTTACCATTGTTTTCCTTAAGATTTCTCTCATCCCCATTGGAACGAATTGTTTTAGAATAATTAGGTGAGTTTTACTTTCAGTGTCTTTATCTTCTTTACATTTTAATATTTTGCTGTACAAAGGACCGTTTGCATATCCCAAGATAATCTCTAAAATCTCACTGTCTTTTAATTTAGTTTCATTTTTCAAAACTAACATGTTTTTAATAAATTTGATCAACAAGCTTGCGTTTAACCCATCTGTTAGCTCAAATCTATTTAGATAACGCTCTAGTGGATTAGGTAGGTGAGAATAATTCAATGTGACGTTTCGTTGACAGTTGAAATTATCTGCCATTTCTGGAGATGCGACTCCACTCTAGGGTGCGCTTATCGATTGGCTCATTAAAACCGGTTTCTAAATTCCCTTTACCAAGCTTTGCTCAAACTCGTCTTCTATTTCGCCGTTTCTAGTTATTTCCTGCTCTATGTTGTTCTGTTCTGATAAATCAATATTCATTTTTCCTACCATTTCCTTCAAGGAATTTAAAATTTCCTCGAGGGATGACACTTTAGATAAAGCGGCTTCATTACTTACAAACAAACCTTTTAAACCCTTTAATCTCAATTCTTAATGAGCTAACTTAGCTTCAATACGGATTATATCACTTAAACATATACTTTCTACAACACCCACAACTCTTTTATTCAGATATTCTAAGTTCACTTTAATGTACTCATATTCCTCTCCACCTACTGCATGGCCGGACAGGTAACCTATATTAGGCCTAACACCCAACTTGACAAGCTCTCTAAGTTTCTTTCTTAAATCACCCACTAGTGTGCTGTCTTCTACTTCTATTCTAATCCTCTTAAACGTGCTTCATACATAAGTTCTTTCTTCAGGAGAAAGTCTACCTTGAGTGCCATCTTCTCAATTTATTTAATATTAAATTTTGTTTTAAAATCTGGTCTAAGATAATTTGGGATAAACACACACTCTTCTATGTTCTATTCTATTGTGTCTCTCTGTTGTTCAACTAGCAGAGTTGCGCACTTAATGTAGCCTTATTAAAGCTACTATTTATTTTTGATATGTTGAACAAACTTAAATGAGAGATTAGAGTAAGACTTGTCCAGTGATAAAAATGTTTCTTTATTTATCTTCTTATAAATAAATTCAACAAATAATATTGGTTTCTTCTACAAATAATGATAAAAACGAAAATAAAAATATCTTCTTTTATTGACTCAATGAAACATAAATAAATTAAAACAACTCTTCCAAAATAATAAATTAAATATCTTCAGACCATAACCTTTTATATTTATTTGAATTATTTAGTCTTAAATTTCTTCAAACTTTTGAATCAAAAAATTCAAAATTCAAAATTGTATTAAATTTCATAAAAATAGTCTAAACCTTTTATAAAAATTTCTTAAAATTGTCTAAAAGTGCCTCCGAGAGATCTGGAACCAAAAGAAATAACCAGCTTTTAGTGACTTGAAACATTTCTCCTTTTACTTACAAAGTTTAAACAGAAAGACAAAGAAAATCAAAACACTCTAAAATTTGTCATTAGAAGAGTGACTTCTTTCCAGAAACAAGTTTAACCGCACATTCTTGGTGGATCTTACCCTATCTACTAAATCCCTACTGAAAAACTGTAACGTAGCTGTTCTGGAGGCTTCAAATCCAAAATTAACCACAACAAAGCTCGTCCGGCATTCAAACAATCACTGATAGGCAAACTACAGAAAAAAATTGGCGCAACGGTAAAGGAAAACTGAAACGGTACAAGTCGCCATGTACACGAAAGCGGATCGAACGTGGTCCCACTAAGAAAGTTATTGGAGAACTGCCCAAACGGCCGCACGCTTCCTCCAACGGACTTACCCCCACTTTAACTCTAGAAGCTAAACCAACCAATTAAAACCCTATAAAACAGGACATCTGAAGAGGTAAGGCTCACCAAACATGTTGCCTTCAGAAAACATGTCGCATAAAATTGACAGGAAATTAACAAACGTGAAAATACTGGTTATTTAACTATTTTATATGGGAAAAACTACTTTTTATTTGAAAGGGGAAGATTCTGAATTTATCTCAAAACTTGGAGAATTTATATCGAAAACTTTTGAAAAACAAAACAAACTCCTAAACCTATCAGTTCTTACAAAACTTAACATTTTCTAAATACAATTTTTCTAATTTGATTATGATGCAACAATTGTTAAAGTTTTTAAATATATAGGAAGTTTAAAATGCCTTTAATATACAACGAGATGACATACTAATTAGTAAATTATATATAAATGAGAGTGTACATTATTTATAGATTAGCATTCAAACTGTCAAAATTCAATTTATTCTAAAAAAATAACTACATTTTAAAATCTTGCAATAATAAATTGGAAAACGTAATACTTGAAAATGTAATTTTTTTATTTTAAATTAAGGAGAACATAAAATTCTCTATATCCAGTAAATTTATATTGTTCTTGATACTATTAAAAATAAACAAATTGCTTTTGTTTTCATGATTTAATATTAATAGAGATTTCCAATACCCTGTTCGAACATGTTTGGACATGTGCAGTATACTATATGAGATTCTGATTAATGGCTGGTGAAAACTTCCTAAGAAAGTTTCAACATTCATCCATCACCAAGTTACAGTCCTTTGGTGCACGGATTTTGTTTCCAGACGACACTGCTTACTTTACAAGTCTATTTAATGTCTGTTCTGGACAAAATCGTCACGATCTTAGAATATCATATACATTATTCTTTTTAGTGGTTTTGTAAATTATAAATGTCAGATAGTTATAATTTTCAAATAAAAAATGTTCTCAAGACGTTACTTAGGTATTTATTGTCTAAATACTATTTGTACATTAAATTTAAATAAATTTTGATGTACATTAAATACGATTTGTGTTTCTCCCTACTTATTTGTAACAAAACCAATATGGTAGTTGAAGAAAAATATTGTATTTTCATAAATTTTAGGAGTTTGTGATTTGTATGATATAATTGCGTGATTATTTATTGCTGATTGTTGCTATCTAATAATATTTCAAATGATTTCAAACTAAATTATAGTTAGCGTTCAAAATTCAATAAAAGAATGAGTATTTACAGATGTTTCATTCTTTTTTTAGTATAAGCAGATATACTTTCTTTAAGGAAGTGCTATTTGATTTCAAATAAAATTACTAATAAATTTAGCAGTACTACAGTGTATATTAACTATAATAATATACATTTCGATGATTTTTATTTAAGAGTATTTGAAATAATACTACATTATTAATTATATTCTCAGAAAGTTCATGAGGATATACACAGAATACCTATAGATACATTTGCATTATTATATAATAAAAATACTTGTTATTGTTATCTGAATAAGATATATCGATTATTGTATTAATTGGCAGTATATTTCTTATTGATATCAATGGATATTGATTATCAAATCAGATATGAATCACAACATGAAGGCAGCCACAAAAAGTAATAAGTAATTAGCTATTTATTTATATTTTCACTATCATCAATTGTATAAAAATAAGCAATAATATTATATTGGATGTGTATGCAGTAAAAGAATTAAAATTTTAAATAAAAATATAGTATTTGACCCGCGACTAAGAGAAGATAATTAAAAGTAATCTAACTTCATGAAATAACTGTCCTAATTATTGCATAAAAATAAAACAAGGCTAAAACTAATGATAGTAATATAATTTACGTATTGTATTTATATGCGTTTAAATTAAACAATACAAATTGAAATAAAAACGTATTTTGCAATTTTTATGAGTAATTTTTAATCTAAATACAAAAATAAAATTGATAGTATGGTAAAAAGATACCTTTGCTAATTATTTTTATATTTCATTTAAGGGAAACTAAATTACATTTAAACTATCGTTTATTTATTATTAAAATTTTTTTTATACTAATGCTAAAATATTCAAATATTTGATAAAATTTGGAAATATATTCAAAGTTTAGTAAAAGTATTAATATACTATTAATTAGGACTAAATAAATAACTAAATTTAAAGTAGCCAAGTTTAAATAAGTACGCAATAAATATAACATGTAACATATTAAGAAATCTGATTTTTAAACGAATATAATTTTAAGATTGTAAAAATATATAGATAGCTAGAAATATTAAGGTTGTGGTAAACTAATTAACATAAATCAATATCTTTAATGTATTGTAAAGGGCAATAAAATAATGACCAAGATTTTCGCTGAACTCAGTTTTGTATTATTATATTTACATATATATATATATTTTTTTTTAATAAAAATGTATTTAGCAATAATTTTAGACCTACATTATTAGATCTACTTTTAAGAAGTTGGGGGAAGATGCAGGTGATTTAAAACTAATACCAAAGTTTAGCCTCAAACCAAAGTTCACCGTGATGGATAGTTCACCTGGGAATATCAGCGAGGCTAAACTGATTTATGTCGAGAAAGATGACGTAATATTGATCGGTAAAAGTGTGTTACATTATGTTGTTGTTTAAATAACATTGTTAGGGTCTGTAAATTAAAATATTACACAAATAGGTAAATTTATTAAAATATTGCAGTATTGATTATTTAATAATTCTAACGTGCTATTTACTCTAATAAAAAATATTAAAATAATAAATAGAGTGTCCCTCTTATTTAAAACCATAGTAAAATAACTGTAGTTACTGAAATACATTCACTTATCAAAGGATTTTACAAGAATAACTTGTTTGGGAACTACAAGATATAACAGTCCAATTTGTAAATCAATTAGAAAAAAAGAAAAACTAACTACAAAATAATATTGTTTAGCTTCTTAGGATTTATGTACTGCAGCCTATGACAACTATTCAAGTACGTCTGATGTTTCGATACATTTACACAAACCATTTTGAGTTATTGTTTAAACACCAAGTCAATTAGTTTTATTAGGATGGTGTGCGAGTCTATAGTAAAACATTGGTCGTGATTGTAAGTATTTGTCGTAGAATAATTAGGTTCAACGACGAATAAACTTTACACTATTACATTTAAAAATGTATTATTCAACATAATAAAAAATAAAAAGTAAAATCATTGTACTAAACTTCTAATAACAATCTACATTATTTATTAAAAAATGCATCGTAAGTTTAAAATATTTAATTTTATCAATTAGAACTGTATTAATGATAAATACATAGTAGGCATGTAAAATAAATAAATATCCTGTGAAAAACTAGGTTTTACATGATGGAGTCTGATGAAATTCCACTATAAGATATCTTAATAAGATTAAATTATCTATAAAGATTAGACTAAACTTGGTCATGTATTTTTGAATATGATTTTGAAAATGATATTACAATCTAAGGCTATATTTTATTGAAAAAAAAAACACCATAATGTAAATACTACATGCATGAAAAAGGTAAGACTAGAAGGTATGTTTGACAAAAACAATATTATAATAAAATAAATAATAAATAAATAATATATATTTAGGAAATTGCGGATTGATGAAAACGTATAAGTGTATCGTAAGATTGTTCATTAAAGTTGTAAATCTGACATTTTCTTCAGTTTATTTAGTTAAATCTTTAATACGTCTTTTTTGTCATTCGAAAATGAAGTTATTGGATCGACTCTTTAATAAAGTAATTACAATCCTCCATACATCATAGTTTTTGTTATATGTAACAACTTTTTTAACTTATAAATTAAGTATTCACTCTAAAAATCTTAGTCAAATCTTAAAACAATTTAACGTTGTGTTTAAATTAATTATTAGTTGTGTTATTGTTAAATTAACTGTATTCCTGACTTTAAGTAAACAAATAAATTATATATATATATATATATTACACAATGTATTGAACATTATAAATCATAAAACATAAATGGAAAATGTTAACTAACTGTTGGTAAGTGAGTTAAATTTAAAATAAAAATATAAAACTAATTTTATTGGCATTTACTTAAAGATTTCCATTCTACAATATTTACAATTAAACAATAAGTCAATTGGTAACTTATATTCTTTATAAAATGTGAACATACTGTTATAATTAATTATTAATATTTTTAAAATGTAATCCCTTGTTTTCATAGAAGTCTAAAAACTTGTAATTATTACCATAATTATATTTAAACACAAAATAAATATCTTTTAAATTTACTAACATGAAATATTTCATTTCACAATTTGAAACTAGAAACAGACATGATAAATAAAACATAATTTAAAACTTGACAACATATTTATACACATCAAGTTGTAATGTTATTGTGTTGGGATTCAATAAAGGGACACAACAGTGGTTATTTAAATTGGCATTCAATTCACTTAGCATTACAAAAGAAAGCCTGTATCAAAAGGCTTTGATCGAATCCAATTTAAACCTTTTCTTTTTTTAATACCATAACATAACTCTTTAATAACATAACTCTATTTTCCAATAAATATCTCAAACAATTTCGATTGGATTGAAAATATAAAGTAGACAATATTCTTGAGAATGTTATGTTAAATATCGGTGCTATAATAAAGTATAGTTTTAATATTTTTGGAGAACAGATTATATCTGAAACATAATTATTCCATCATTACAATACAATTTTAAAGAGGTTCATTATTATAATATATCCTAGTATAGAGTTTCTTATTTTATTTAGTCCATGGTTATAGTGAGTTTCATACAGAAACTCCACCAAATAATTGTAGGTTAATAATTTAATAATATTGTTATAATAGCATAATGACTTTCCTATTGTAAAATCCAGATGGTGAAGTAAATCCATCATATTCAATATAATTAAGGAAACGTTAAAGTGTGACCTAGATTATCATTACTACATTAATATATGGCCGTAAAGTATTTGCAAAAATCACAGAAGATCTAGAGATATATCATACACCAATACGAACATATCTTCAAAGATAGTTAAAGATAATCTTATTTATTAGGCGAAATTTGGATAAGAAGCCCTCTCTAACACTTAACCTGGGGATCAACGGTTTAAGGGTGACTTTCGAACTGCCACCAATGACACCATCACTAGGCAAGGACGTGATTGCTTAGACGGTTACCCTTCAGGGAGAGCCACGCTCGATGTTGCTTGACTCCGTTATCTTGCAACAACGCCCGGAACCCTCCGGTCAAGGCTACTAGCAAGTGAACGACTGTTTCACTAGAGGAAAGATTATTTACCTCCGGTGATGGAACTGTGTTTTATCTTAATAACCATTCAAGGAAATAGTTCCTTTTTCAAAACCAATATCAAAGTTATATGTAAGCAAATAATTTCTGTGATGTGACTAGTTCCACAGGCTAGCAAATATTATTCAACAAAGTAATAACGGTAGTACGCTTTTGTATATATTATAAAATAAATTAAGTTCACCAGTTAAAATAATCCGGTTGATTTTTAGTAGAATCCCAAATAACAAGAATTTAATTTTTTGCTAAACATTATTGCTGCAGAATCATTAGCTGAAGGAAACGCTCAACTAAAAATCGTAATTGTTCATTGAATAAACACTTTTGGTATTTAGATAATTTATTTTGTAAAAAGTGGAATATGCTTACGCACTCTAACAATAATAATTATTTTCTTGAACTCACCCCCTCCCCTTAGGCTGTTTCCATTAGCATTACCTAAGCCCCCTCAACAAAGGGCACTAATCTGGGATCGTTTGCTTACCCATCTACTGAATATCCCGACTTTACTTCATTGTTTTTCTTCAGCAAGTGCTGACACTACGAGAAGGTTGGGTATACTATGACCAAAGGCGTGACGATATTACTCACAACAATGCTTTGACGCCTTTTATTGTTGTCACGTTTTATTTCTTTGTCTACAACTGATACAATTTGTATGATTTTTTTAATTGTTTCACTATTTATAATATATTTTATATTTCTGTTTCTTATTCTATATATTGTTTTATATTGCCAGAAGAACTGTTCATGACAACACAGCATGCCAGAGCCTGACTCAGATGGCACTATGTGTGATCTTGTCAAGTCGAGAGATTTGTTATCTAGAGTATAGTCCTATAAGTTAAAAACGCTTGGAAGACCAGCTGATCTATCAACTAATATCCGATTACTAATGATGATGAACATTATTCTCTAGCAATTCTACGTATCCTCAACGCATAGAAGGGGTTATGGTCTAAAGAAAAGATGCAGTTGGATAATATATGAAGATATATGACAACCATTTATCGATCAAGGTAAACTGAATACATAATTATGATTACATAACATTTAAGTATAAAAAATAAATTATAATTCAACGACATTGTTATAATAGAATTGATTACAAAGTATACTAGCGTATTTCCATTAGACAACTGCAAAGCTCAAACAAATGTTCTATAATAGTAGAGTGACTAGCTTTTGTTATGATGGAATTGATTACAAATTATACTATTGTATTTCCATTAGACAACTGCAAAGATCAAACAAATTTTCTATAATAGTAGAGTGACTAGTTTTTGTTTTGATGGAATTGATTACAAGTGTTACTAGTGTATTTTCATTGGACAACTGCAATGCTCAAACAAATGTTCTATAATAGTAGAGTGACTAGTTTTTTTTATGATGAAATTTATTACAAAGTATACTAGCTTATTTTCCATTAGACAACTGCAAAGCTCGAACAAATATTCTATAATAGTAGAGTGACTAGTTTTTGTTATGATGTAATTGAATACAAAGTATACTAGCATATTTCCATTAGGCAACTGCAAAGCTCAAACAAATGTTCTACAATAGTAGAGTGAATAGTTTTTGTTATGATGGAATTGATTACAAGTGTTACTAGTGTATTTTCATTGGACAACTGCAAAGCTGAAACAAATGTTCTATAAATAGTAGAGTGACTAGTTTTTGTCATGATGGAATTTATACATATGAATATGTATACTAGCATATTTCTAATAGACAACTGCAAAGCTCAAACAAATTTTCCGTAATAGTAGAGTGACTAGTTTTTGTTATGATGGAATTGAATACAAAGTATACTAGCATATTTCTAATAGACAACTGCAAAGCTCAAACAAATTTTCCGTAATAGTAGAGTGACTAGTTTTTGTTATGATGGAATTGAATACAAAGTATAGGCCTACTGGCGTATTTCCATTAGACACCTGCAAAACTCAGACAAATGTTCTATAATAGTAGAGAGTAGTGGAATTTGCCGGTGCTGGCCCACATAAATCAAATGGTTTGAAAGGTGAGTTTTGTGACGATACGGTAACGTCACAATGACGTCATGGTGACGTAGGTTAGTACGTCACAGGGATAATTTGTGGGTCAAGGTCATTGGTGTAGTTTTTGAAAAAGGCTTCTTTGGTCAGAACGACTGCTCTGTCCAAGAAGCCTCTTTCTTTTTCTTTTATATATATTTTTTAACTTTTTTTAAAATATAACAATTTTTTACAATATGTACATCTTACAGACTAAACCTACAGTAACAAACTACTTAGTGCTGGCTCACGATCTGGGTGATGTGTTCTCCTTGTCTGAGTCGCCTTTGTGCACATCAACCCTGAAGTCCTCTGTAGAGCTTGCAACTTCTTCACTCCCCTTCACCTGCCTCAGTACTGCATTGTACAACTCCTCCCCACTTTCGACAGCTCCGATGCGGTCTAGTAACTTAAGGAAGTCGTCTTGACGATATAACACATCGCTACAAATGCAATAAATAGGTCCGAAAGTTGCCTCAGGGTTCGACCACATGCAGTAAGTGAAATGTTAACCATAGCGTGTAGTCTCTATGTCTATACACTTCATCTGGAATATTGTACTTTTTATACTCGTAGCAATCTCACCCATACGGCCCAACAGCTCCAACGCAGCAGGAGTCCAAGAAGACTTTGCAAACCTTAGCTCAAGCACAACCAACTCAATATTTGTATTCATTGCTGCGTAGATGTGCGGATTTCGAGTGTTGGTGTGCGAGTGATGTGGAACAGCAACGCACCTCAATATATAAGACAAAAATTTGGAGGGGGGTATGATCCTTGTAAAGCTTCTAACGTATTGGTAAATTTTTACCTGAAAGGAAAGGTAGAATAATTTGAACACATAGACCAGTGTCATCGATAAACTTTCTAAAATCCGATTCAGGTATTCTATGATATCTTTTATTTAAATATTCTTTAACTCATTGTAATACTTCCATTTTCTTGAAGTTTCTTCAAGACATAAATACAAGCAAGCGTTGCAAAAGTGTTTTGGTGAAAGTCCTCCGCAGTATTCTCTAGCAGTAGGACAATCCTTACCCAGAGGGCAGGAATAATAACTAACCTCACCACCCACTACCATAGTAATAAAATATATCGGTCACTCGCATCCTTTATGTAAGCTAAAGCCCCTGTCATTCCACAGATTTCATTTATAATTGCATTACTTGCACCACTGGTTCTTCATCCTTTTTCTTCTCAACTTCTGATTCACCATCTTTTATGTATCCAATAAATTGTCTATACAAATCTTCTCCGCATTCACTGGGGCTAAGGCTTTCAAAGAATTTAACAAAGTTGTATTCATCATGTCTTATGTGGCTGCAAACGCAGCAATCAGGGCCTACATTTGTATCGGGATTTGCCCAAAGATATTCGATAAAATGTACACCATATCTAGTGATGGTCACCTCAGTACACTTAAAACGTTTCTTCCTTTCCTCAATCTTCTGGGCTAACTCAGCCATCATGTTAAGAAAATTTGCACACTGCGGAGAACAGGTGCGTTTGCAGAACCGTAATTCAAACATAATCATTACCATGTTGGTATTCATTTTTGGTTTTGTACTATGTGACCGACACAGTTGAATGTAGAAAATGGAATGTTGTAAGATGAACGTACACTTCCTTTTATACCTCAAAGTGATGGAGTGACGTCACACGGTCTTTTCCTGAAGTGTTCTTCTGACTCATATTCTTCCAATATTTTTTTATTAAGTATCTTATCCCAATCCAAATAGGTTGTGTTTGTTATACCTAGCTCTGCAGACCTCCCTGAAGATCGATGAATATAATCAAATATTGCTGAAGATAACCGTTCCAATTGTCCCTCATGATGCGTGATACATAATCTTATAACACCTTTACATTAACGGCGTCACCATCATCTCTAGAATCACCTACATGAACAATTCTATAATCTTAAGCATCATAATGACTCTTAGCTTCAAATGTTCTGATTAAGCCTAACTGCTTTAGTGTTCATAGATTGACAGCTTCCCCGTCATAAATAGGGTCTTGAACATTGATCAATTTTTTATTATCAAATGTCCAATGGTCACTATGCTGTCTTGGAGTGCTTTATTATTCCTTATTCCATATTAACAGCATCTGTAGGTAAAACAGGAATACCAAGGTTTCTAAGCAATTTCCATTGTATATCAATGTCTCCATCAGGATAAGTCCTTTTTAAGGAAGACCTATTAACAAAACCCATTGTTGCAGCAAACGAATTTTAGACTGAATCATGCAACTCTCTTATAAATTTGTTATTAGCTGAAAATTGCACGTCAAAAGTCCTTTCTAAACTATAATTCCATACTATTGCATATTTGACACATCATTCTGTAGAAGGGGTGTGGAAACATTTCTAATAATTCTGTTTTTAGCATCATAATGATCGTTTATATCTGATAATGATAGACAATTCTTTTGCACATAAGCCGCATTTACCGCGTTGTGGGCATCAGACTGGGTCTTTGCTACACTCTGATCAAATCAACCAAACTTGTCCCCACTCATACTGGCACTATAACCTTTCCATAGGAACAACATTTTTATACAAGGCTGAAAGTAGGTCAAGGTCACCCAAATGAGTTTTTAAAAATAAAGTTTATATCCACTAAAAATAAAAAAGTCTTATAACTATTGACTAGATGATGAAATATGAAGAGAGAGTTCTGTAGAATTGTTTCCATCACACCATGGGAGATGAGATAGAGCGCTCCTGGCTGAATATTCCTCACATCTTCATTCTGTAGTAGATGTACAAAGCATTTCGGCAGGAAGACTGGAAACGGGTTCATCGCCTGGAACGTATGGTGCATCACTCAATGCAACTAATACTGCGTCACCGACAGTTGTATCAATCTTTCTAATGTGGTGTATAATGTGTGGTGTATAATAAAGCTTGTGCTCTTTGAGTTCTGAGCACCTCTTCGTTAGCAGCACCAAATATTTGGATTGAGCATTGAATTACTCAACCAACGATTAAAGGTAGATTCAAGATTCAAGAGCTTTATTTTTCATTAAATAATAAAACATATTATAATAGACATCGTCAATTACAAAAATTAGCAATTAAAATCTACAACAGACATAAATTTAAATAGTTTTATCAAATCCTAAATCCGTAAGATTATGCTCCACGAAATCATTCATTTTGTAAAAAGGCATAGAAAAAAAAACAATGTTTGAGAATATTTTTGAATATTTTAAATGATACGTTTGAGGCAGAGTAATATAATTTATTAAAAAATTTAAGTTGCATATAAAAATGACTTTCTATTGCTTTATTTAATCTAAAGGCTGGTAGGTCTAATTTTGCTTGATTTCTTGTTGCATGTTCATGAACATTTAGTCTACTCCTATAATATTCCAAGTTTTCCTAATATGAAGTATGTTGCAATATATGTATAAGCTAGGTACAGTCTTAATTTTAAACTGCTTAAAATAATTTAGGAAACTGTGTGCACTTCTTATTCCCATAATAATTCTAATTGCCTTTTTTTGGCAAATAAAAACCTTAGCTGCTCCTGGGCTATTCCCCCATAGCCTAATACCGTAAAGGAGATGGGAGTGAAAAAACGCGTAATAAGCAGTATTTAGCATATCATGACTAACACTTTGTTTTAATTTACGTAAAAGGAAAAGAACTCTTGATAATTTAGAGATAATATTTTTTGTTTGCGAGTCCTAAGATAGCTTGTTGTCCAAAAAGAGCCCTAATAATTTAACTGATTTATTTTCAAAAGAAATTTGTTTAAGACTAAAGACAATTTCTTCAGTTTTATTTACATTAACCTTAAGATTATTTGAAACAAACCATAAGTTTGATTTTAATATCATGTCACTGAGTCTAGTTTGAGCAATTTGTGTATCATGATCAATTTCGTAAAAGCTTGTGTCATCTGCGTATAAAATGGTGTATTTTGACATATAAGATGGGAGGTCATTTATAGCAATTAAAAACAAAAAAGGGACACAAATTTGACCCCTGAGGTACACTAATGTAACCTCTTTGAGATAAGATTTTTTACTACCTACAACCACCATTTGCTTCCTGTCTTCTAAATAAGATTTAAATAATTTAAGGACAGTATTTTTTTACACCATAAGATTCCAATTTCTGAATTATAATGTTATGGGAGATGCTATCAAAGGCTTTGCTTAAATCTACTAAGGCAGAGCAAACCACCTTCTTGCTTTCAAAAGCTAATAAAATTTCATCAACTAATGACCTCAAACCCTTGATAGTAGATCTCCCAGGAATAAACACTGGGATGGACTAAAAAAGTTATTCCTAATGAAATATTAAAATTTTTTATTTTTTTAAATTGCCTCAACAACTTTACCGAACACTGGAACCAATGAGATTGGTGTATAGCTTGTTAGGTCTCTTCAATAATTTTTCTTGTAGAGGGGAACTGTTTTTGAAATTTTCAAGATCTTAGGAAAAATACCTGACATTAAAATGGAATTTACCAAGTATGTCAAAGGGGAAGAAATTTCACCAACAACATGTTTAAGTACAAAGTTTGACATACCAAGATAATACTCACTTTTTGAATTACTAAAACTGTTAAAAATGTTTACTAAGTCATGTGGTCTTATTTGTGAAATTTCAAGATTTTTGTCAATACAAGTTGTAACGGAAGACAAGAGCAGCTAATGAGCACTTGCTTGGTGATTATGTGCTATCGGTAACGCCTGTCTTGCATTGTTCAGAAATATATCACTAAATACATCAGGAGAAATGTCCGGCAAACAATTGTTTTTCACATTAAGACCCCCATCTCATTTTTTATTACATGCCTCGCAGCTTTGCATTTATTGCTTGAGTTTTTTATAAACTTTTCGTTATTATTTATCTTGGCTAATTTTAACTCCTTTCTTCCTTTCTGTATAAACTTCGAGCTTTAATCAATAACTTTCTATGTTCGGGACCTAAAGAAGCCCTATCTCTAAGTATAGTAACCAAGTCCCTTAGCTGTGCAAGCTGAGGTGTAAACCATCTAACATATTTATTTTTGTTAGGCTTATTACTAGTTTTTAATTTTGATTTCAATCTGAATGGACATGTATAATTATAATGGAAAATAATTTTGTTAACAAATCGTGTACACATTTCATCTATGGTCAAATATTCATTATAAATATCATCCCAACTTTCATTTAACAGCTTACATCTAGAATCGTATAAGTTAGTATTATTAAGCTTTCTAAATGTATAATTAGTGTTACCTTCTACTTGGATTTTGCTTGGTAAATTGTTTATCTTTGAGCTATCTGTTCTTACCCAAAGCAAATCATGGTCAGCTATACAATTTTGATAACATCTTTCTCCAGAACAGCTAAGTTAAAATTAGTTATGACATTATCAAAGTATACTTTTTCCCTTGTATTTTGTGCAAACAAACAGTAGAAATCATAGCATTCAAGCATAATAATAAATGTAGGTATAATAGGTTTATCCTTTTTAATATTTATATTAAAATCGCCCAAAATAAAAAACCTAATATTATTATTCACGAATGAGTTTAGCAATGTGTTTATGGCATTTACAGAATCCATATAATATGAATCTGCACAATACGTTGAGGTAATAGCTAATTTGGATAGAAGAAATCTGACTGCACAAACTTCTAAAATAGATTCGATTGCATGGCTTTGTACATTAAATGGTTCATAACGAATATCTTCCCTAAAAAGTATTAAGGACCCACCATAGCCCTTAGTTCCACAAAAAGCTGCGCCTAGTGTGTATCCTTTTGGAATATACAAACTTAATTCATCAACCATAAGCCAATGTTCGTTAAGTGAGAGTACGTGGGTAGGAAAGTCATCAAGAAGTATTTCTAGCTCATTGAACGAACTTCTAACAGACTAAATATTTAAATGCAATAAATATAAATCATTGTGGTTTAACTTAGGAACATTTGTAGGACTAACATGGCTAGTATTTTTGTTACAACTTAAGGCCCTGAGGTTACATTTAACGATTTCTCTACTTCTAAAAATTAATATCACTATCAAAGATCTTATTATCAATTCCACCTACTGTAATGACTTTGGCACTTTTAACATCACTGGCATTAACACCGGAACTGTGATCAAGCAGTGTGGCTCGGGACGTGGTAATGGAAAGTGGAGATGCAGCATTCGTTGAAGATGGCAAGGCAGGTGAGGGAGTACAAGGTGGCAGACTTATAGTGGTTGTGCAAAGTGAAGTATTCTCATTTAATTCCACTGCTAAACTGTCAAGCAACAACTTCAAGAATTCTTCGTACTTTATACCATTTCTTAAATGTCTAGATGCACGTTCATCGTGAACCACAACACTTACTGCAGCATCTGTTTTGTGATGAAGCTGTACAATCTGCTGCACAAAATGTTTAGGTGGTATCTGATCCCGTACGCAACCCATGGGCGAACATATGATTTTTTTTACATTTCCTTTTAATGCACTCGTCAATTAGTTTTTGGAATGCCCTATCGTAATCCCCTATTCTAGGTTTACTGCTGTAAGTCGGTTTGGTCACAAGTCCATAAACTGTAGCCTGGCCCATAGATTGTTGTGAAGTTAGACATTCGCTCAAACAGTCAGAACGTTGGGGTCTGCCAAACACTTTTCTAAACGTGAGAGCAACGCCTGCTGACATTTGTCTTGGGTCCCCGAAATCCCCAGATATGCAATGAACAAATGCAATATCTGAGTGTTGTTTATATTTATCAGTTAATTCCAACATATATGCCTCAATCACTTTAATAGTGCTACTTGAATATTTTGTTAGCCTTTTTATAGGCGTATCTTCCGATGACAGAGTAGCTGTTTCAGGGGTTAGCAGTTCTTCATGTGTCTTCATTTCTACTACTATATTATCTTGAAATAATTTAATTATGTTCAGGATTTCTTTGCTAAGTAGTATTTTCCCCCTCTTATTCAGGTGTAAGCCATGGCGAGTCTGATAAAGTCTGTGAAAAAGATAAAGACCTACAAGTTGAATATTACCATTACTTGCACCATATACTTCCTGTCTAATGATTGAGTTTGTTTCTTTAATTAACTTATTTTCAGGGCTGTCCTCGTTTAAGTTATACCTGTAAGGTATGGTTGCAATTATTATATTAGTATGACTAAAAAGAGAAAGTTTGTTCTTGAGCATACAAGCAAATGTTCTTAAAAATTTAAGACTATTACGGGCTGCATTTCGGGTGATGTTGTTGGTACCTCCTATCACAACTATAAAGTCATTTTTTGAGTACGTTTTTAAATCTGGAAACTTTAGTAATGCATCAAAACCCTGTTCAATGGGTGCCCCATGCTTGAACTTGTTAAGAGATTAAGTGTAAGAGAGGACCTAATGGTCCTAACTTTGCTTCACATAGTAAAACTTTTTTCATTTCATTTAATTTCAGGCTGGCAATGGTTAAAAATCTTAAAGTTATCCTTGGAGCTACGCTCAAGACAGTTGGAGATACTTCTACCTTGGCTGTCAGACGCCACTTTTAATCTGGGCTGGGTTATAGTCTCAAAATCTGAAACAGCTTTCAACCTTAATGGGGATGTCAGATTTCAGCAAACAGAATGATGTCCTTTTTTATTCATTGAGGAGTCAGAGTGTATAGTACGTTTATCGCACCGAACGATATTTTCTTCATCATTTAGTGATAAAATATAAAATTTATTGTCACTCACACTTTTCGGGGGGATTTTTGATGAGCTTTTATGTAAAGGGCCATTTTTGGTTTTCTTATTACGCTTGGCAGGTACTTTTTGCCATTTGGGGTTTAAATTTATAGGAGTTTTATCTGTTTTTGTATGTGAGATATCGTTTTCTGTCAATTCATTTTCCGTAGAATAAGATGAACCAGTGTTTACTATATTCGTTCTGCTGAACCATTCATTAAAGGGGATGTTTCGTTTGTAATGCAGTAATGGTACGCAATGTATTTAGCATTTGCTAAAATGGTAATGCTACATTCGAAATAATTCTTTTGCTGAATACATGGCATTTCTGCAACATTAATAAGTTCTATGCCAAGTTTGTTTGCAATAATTTGAGCTGTTGTTTAATTTCTGGAGTTTAAGGAGTCAAAGTGATAAGCTAAACTGTTACTCCTAGTTACGAACAAGAGACTCCAGTGTGAGCCACTGTTATCCTTTCTCCCCTCACTAGAGTCGCTTACACATAAGAATACATACTTACTGTTAACAAAATTTGTGAGTTTTAAGCTGTTCAGAGCATCGTCTTTTGTACTAAATTTATAATGGAGGTCGCTGATGGACCAAGAAACAGAGCTTCGCTACCAGTAATACTTTCGGACATAGCTAAGAAGTAGTCATTAAGTACAGTGTCGTCCACCCACTTATCTCTGCCCCAAGATTGTTTAGCTTCCACGTTTAGAAGGTCTGTTGTAACAATATCTAACTTATTTTTTATGCTTGAGATCGTAATATCCTTGTTGTTGTTTTCCTTAGTTAGTGAATCATTCAATCTTGTTATACCTTCTAATTTCTTTTTTAATTCCCCATTCTCCAAAAGTAAAGAATTACAATTTATTTTACTAGATTTAAGTTTACTTTTAATATCCTTAATTTGATTTTTCAACGTTAGCTTTTCGTCATCCTCCGCCTCTTGAATTTCAAAAGAGTTATTTATGTCTAGTAATCTTTGTTTTTTTTCTATATCCAATTTACTTTCTAATATAGCATTTTCCCTTAAAAAAGTGTCAAGTTTGTCCATTTTTTTCACTATCCACAAGGATTGAGTCACAGTTTTTTTTATCAAATTCGTCAGTTTAAAATTAAGATGGTCCAAATCTAGTTCTGGTTGGTTGGCTTTTATTTTTTTAATTTCATAGCGAATTTCGGCAATATTCTCATGCAAACCTTCGTATTTTAATGATCTATCTATTTCACGCTACTTCTACGCATAGGATCGTACGGCAACGTGTTTGTGGAGGTAAACATCCTATAGATAAAGCGTTGCATATTTACGAACGTGTCAGAATCGTCTCAACTCTTTTATATGGAGGCTAACACTTACGACATTATTCAACATCCAAATGTTTCCTCTTCAACACGTAGCACAACAAAGGAAAATGATGTTAGTCAAGATCAATTGTCGCAAAATCTACCAGTACAAGTAATGTACGTTAGCAGTACCGTCAAGACAGATGCTGAAGCTATTATTAGATCTTTGGTGGGATTTTAACTGTTTTGGAACTGTGCAGGTTTATTCATAATCGAATTGAGCTTTATATATTATATTTCTATTTTATGTTTGTCAAGTATTATTGAGCCTTAAAGTCTGCAGATGTCATTCCATATAGGAATCTTTCATTACATCTGTATCTTGAAACACTAGTTGAGCGATTCAACGCAAACTCAAAGTCCAACCTTCTATTAACAAGAAAATGTTCAGAGCTAAAAGAACACAAACACTACATCATCCACGGTGTTAAAAAGCTGGAAACAACCCACGGATAAGCGCATAAGTTTGAAGTATTTCTTCCAAAACGACTTGTTCAACGGATCATGCGGAAATGGTTCTACTGAACTCACTCTGCACGTCACACACGAGTGTTAGTATTAGTATTTATTATTATTATTATTTGTATGTAGTTTTCTAGTCAATTGTTACAAATAGTTTATTTATACTGTACTATGTAACCACTCTATATTGTACAAAGTTGAAAGTAAAGAAAGAAAAAATCAACACAGCCGTTGCAACGGCAAACATATACTGCTGTGTTGCTTTTTTTAAGTTTCAAATGTTTTGACCTTGACACTTGTGTTTGTTTACAATTAATAATGTAGGTGAGGAAAATAAACTTAATCGATATATCGATTCTGTAAGGGGTTTGACTTTGGCACTTGTGTTTGTTTAATAATATAGGTTAGAAGGGAGTGATGTAGTGGGGGTAATGGTAGTGGTGGGGGGAGAGACCGAGTACCTAGCAGACATGCTACATCATTTCACGTCCGGCTCTTGAACAGTGCACATCGAGCTCCGATTGTTAAACTTGCAATGTTATAAGTAGTGTGAAACTAGGGCTAATGGCTCAATTTATGACTTCCGGTTGTCAAAAATTTAAAGAAAAGTTGGCCTGCGTCATATTAGAGTGTGACCTGGCTGAGGACGTCACGGGGACGTGAATTGATGACGTCACGATTTAAAGTTCAAGGTCAAGGTCATCCAAAGTAAGTTTTAAAAAAGACATCTTGTACGAATTATTGTTTTCGTTACAATACTATTTGTTGTTGATTACAAAATTGGTTACTCAAAAACGAATACGATTCGTACAAGATCTGTATTTGTTTTGAATAGCAAAACTTTGTAATCAACAACAAATAGTAGTGTAACGAAAACAATAATTCTTACAAGATCTGTGTGTGTGTGTGTGTGGGAAATTTTGTAGTGAGGGAATTTTTGTGAGGGAATTTTTTAGGTTGGCAACACTGGAAACAATAAATACGGAATAATGTTTTTGTAATTTTCAAATTTTGTTTCTCGCTTCTTCTACTACTTCAGTCCCTCTTCTCATCGATGTTGTTTGTGGTGGTACATATTCCAAGTCTGAACGATAGTTGTTGTTGCTATTCGTTGTTGCAAACACTTCATTGTTTTCTTAATCTCCAATTAGTGATAGCAAAATTGCTTCAATATCTGAAGATGTAGTGCTACTCACCTCTTGTACTT
>JAQJVL010001361.1:0-204017 GCA_035578905.1 Stictocephala bisonia | reverse complement strand
ATCACATCCTACTTTTCATTAACTGCAATTTATTTTCTTTCCAATAACTTTATCTTATTATTTATTTTTCTAATCAATGGAAATAAAATGGATATACAGTTAACCTTTCATAGTATTTTATGTAATTTTGTGGAATGCCTACCTAGATACATTTTTTTTTTAATTTTCCAAACTTTGATATGCTCTCTACCATAACTCGAGACTATTTGATAAAATATAAAATGTTGTGATTTAGGTAAAAATCGTTATTTTCCAGTTCACCCAATAAATTCATAATGTGTTACCTTATTTGCTTCCAATTTTTTCAGTGTTTATTTTTTTAAACCAATTAATATGTTGTTCTTATAATATTTTATTCCATTTCATGTATTTTAATAAATCTACTAGGTTCAAGAAGCACTAATACTCACATATTTCACGGTGTACGGTGAGGGATTCATGTAGGGCCGTAGATCCAACAAGAGATCATACTCAGCCTCTGTTATTCTAACATTCTATAAAAAAATACCAACATTTTACATCGATAATATCTAAAAAAAAAGTGAAGTGCAATATACTAAATATTCTCAAATAGTGATAAATTTAATGTTGATTTTTAATACATTTTATTTGACCAAGAACATTAAATATTTTGGTTACAGCCTCTTAATTTTGTATAGTGAATGAAATTAATAGAAATATGAAAATTCTATTTAATAAATAGTTAACCAATAAACCATAGATAATAAATCTAATCATTGATGTAAAATGCCGAAAACTCATGACAGTAGCCTAGTGCCGCTAAGCTCTAAACAGCCGATGACAGAGCGGCATAAGGCTACCGACATTTAAGCAACGATGTGTTCCCTAACCATTCACTAAGTTATCAAAAGCTCTTACGCTGATTATTCTATCTCTCTCAGGTTGGCAGAAGCTTGCCATTCATCTTGTTTCTCCACCTTCCAACTCAGCGCACAGTAACATTCATTCAAAATTTGTTTGATAAAGTCTGGCTGAGGTCTTTGCAATTCTTGCCATATGCCATTCCTTCTATAATTCTGTTGAGTATACTGTCATGTTGAAGCACATTCATCTTATCTTCATTTTAGATATTCCAAAAAGTACCCCTTTTATCCTTTGATTACTTCTTTGTTTTTGGTCATCAGCTGATTTTCATCATACTGACTGTACTAGAAATACTGTTTTCTAAGCTTATGTTTCGAAGCATGTTTTCTAACTATACATAGCACAGAAAGTGATTTTTTTTTTAAATTTTTAAAAACAATACATTATCTTTGTTTGAACAAATTTATCGTAATTGTCGATTTCTATTTCAATTGTACATCTCTTATCTTATTTAAAATTGCTAATGAACATCCTTTTTCATGCAAAATGCTTGCATATTTTTTCTTCCCTTATGCAGACGGTATAGTTTATGAGTGATTACTGTACAAACAAAATGGTAAACACCATAAATGTTTGTAAAACAAGAAGAAGTAATAGAGAAAATATTATAAGAGAATGATAAATTAATAATTGGATGTACCTTGATTTACAATAAACTGTCAAATTATCTTTGTTTTATTATAATGTAAAAAATATACCTCTGATATTTTACTGTATCTCTGATATATTATACAATATTATAAGTTAAGTCAAATTACTTGCATTTGTGTTATTTTACTGTATTAAAACCACTAATTAAATCAGTTTTGTAACATTATTATTGTTAGATATGAACGCTATAGTTAAGTTACAAAAAATAACTTCTATCTATTAAATAATAGTTCACAAATAGATAAATGGGCTATAACATTTTTAATATATTCATATTATAGATTTTCTGGAGGTTTAATATTTATTTTTACCTCGTAAACGTATGATGACCTAATCTACTTTATCTCATTGATGGGCTTTTTAAAGTTGACAGCCCAAGACAGCTATTAAATCTTACTGTCAGCGGACCAAAACATGTGTTTCTATTTCAACTGTGCTACTGTAGTACTGTGTTTATTACTACTAACTACTGTAGTACTGTGTTTATTACTAGTGTGTTATAGTGAACATTGTATGGTTATTAAATGTCCAATCTAGTGGACCTTAATTTGATATTTCGAGTTTTTTAATTTAAAAACATCAAGAATGAAATATAAAGTTTTGTATACTTAACTCTCCAGGTGCTAACGGCTCGGAGCGAGCCGTTGTTGCCCCTGCTTAAGTGCTAACGGCTCGGAGCGAGCCGTTCGCTAAAAATGCCGTGGAATCAATATGCGCCGGCCAAAAATGTTAAAATTTATCATAATATAAAGAGGAAGAGTTGTTTTACTTGTTCCTCTATGCCTGAATGTGATCCGGAAAAAAATGAAGTGATGACTTAACTACTAGTCAGCTGATTGTCGGTAACACAAGGTAACTTGTTTACTTTTTTGCCAAATTTTATACGCGTACTAGTTTTTGTTTATAAATACATAAAAAAGATGTGTCGTAATAGACAGTAACTGTTATACTTTTGGTGTTCAGGATGAAATTGTGCACAATTTGTATATCTTGGAATCTTGATATTAGTGCTGTAGTGACTATGTAGAAAGGCACAAAGTTAAAATTTATAAAGGAAAAATTTTTTCTTCAGACTTATAAGTGATTCTTCAAGTCTTATAACAAATTGGTAAGTTTATATTTTATTTAATTCCATTCTACATTTAGTTCTGAACAGTTTGACATATAATAAGTTAGATTTATAGTACATTTTATATTTTTTAACTAATTTTTCATAAATGACTGCACAGCGCCATAAATATGCTTAGCACTAAAGAGTGTCCAACCTAGCACCTGGAGGGTTAACACTTTGAAGCCTAGGCCATTTGTACACCGGTTTCCATGGTCACCTAGGCATTTTTGTATTAAAATTGAAAAATTCTGCAATCTACTATAAATATTTGATAACTAAGTGTTATATATAATTTTAAACTGTATAAAAACATCTTTTCACAAATGTATATATATAAATCATCTAAAAATATTGAAAAAGTGTGAAAGTAGTGGAAAAACTATGTAAAATAAGTAACAAAAATAGATACGTGCAGTTCAACTGAAATAATTTGCCTTGGTGTGATATAATATGAAGCAATGTGGCATGCGAAATGGCAGGATCTTTATTCTCATCATCTAATACCCCGCTGAGCCTGAATCAAGAACCAGATCTTGAATATTTTCATTCAATACATCAATAAATTCATGATTTACTTTACTATCTAAATTATCGTCTACGTCTGAATCATCACACGGAATGTCACAAATTTAACTACTTTAAAGATCATTCATGATTATATACACATATTATATAAACAAAATAAATAATAAATATAACAGAACTTTTATAAGTACTTGAAATAAGTGAAAATAAAAACAGACTATTTTTATGTTATTTCTTTTTGATCGATAAAGAAACACAAAACGAAACTGTAAAAAATTACAAATAATAAGTTACAACTGTACAAACGGAAATAATAAAATACAATTTCCACACCAAACAACTATAATACAGATGATTTTATAGAATTGTAAACAATAAACAACTCTAAACAATAACAGGCACAATGATCACAGCGTATCAAAATAGCTGTCAAGTGACAACTGACGTTCAAGGCGACTTTCGGTAGACATCTGGTTATAATTATTTTTTTCATCACATGGTTTGATAACAAACCAAACAGCACAAAACATAAAGACAGATAATCAACAAATATATTGATGTAGCCTGATCCCATGAATATGCTGATATTATGAAAGTATTATATTAAATACGACCGCCGCTGATATTCACAAGCTTAGGCAAGTCGGATAGTTGGCGGCGCCCGTTTCTATAGACGGGCTAAGGCTTTTAAGTGTTAATTATGAGAAATATAAAACTAGTCAATTTTTTACAAAAAAATCCACTTATGGTCCACTAGATCAGTTCTTCACATATCAAATGATACTTTAACTTTTATCAATCATTAATACAAAATGAACTATTGAAATAGAATCCATGATTTTGGCATTTTTCTTGCGGTGAAACAGCACCCTTACACAAGTTTAAAATTACACTGAATAAATTACTCATACTGATACAAGCTCTATATCAACCCATTCTAGTATTCCTTTCATTTTTTTGTCATAATATGGCTATGACCTTTGGGTAAAACTTTTTTTCTCAGTTCCCTACAGTGAACACTACTGCCTCCAATACAAAATATACATTAGCATATCTTAAGTATACAACTTAATCGTAATAAAAGAGGAGTTAATGGTGGCTTACATCGATCCATCCTCCATGCAGCTTGAAACACAAGACACATTAGCATGCTTCAGCACATCTCGGAGCCTGCAACCATGCACAACTATAGGTCGAACCATGTTGGAACCTAAACTACGGTTGGCACTTGTGACTAACCAAGAAGTTAAAACTAACTTCACAGTCTCTAAGTAAGAAAAACAAACTTGCTACCGAATGAAAAATTACAAATGGCAAGATGTTCATGCATGTGCTTATTTTTATACCAATCCACTATGAATTTATTATGAAAATTGTAGGTACACCGTAGCTGTTTGATGTAATTTGGTGGTCAAGTGACCTAAGTAGTGTTGTACGACAGATGCGTACAAAATAGAACAGGATAGTGCTTCTTTGACAATTCGTGCAGTGTAAACTATTGCTTGTAATCAATAAGTACATTTTGGTTTTGTTTAGGACAGGAAAGCAGGCTTACCTTTTTTTAAAAATTCTTTTGGTAAGTCCTTTGAAAGTTAACACACACACACACACACACACACACACACACACACACAAAATGGTAAAACATGGAATCATGGAAGTTCCTTTGATGAGCAGAAGGAAAAATGCTATGATTATTTATCTTTTGTGTGTGTCTGTGTGTGATTACTTTGTAAGCACTTACAAAAGGAATTTTTAAAAAAGGAAAGCCTGCTTTCCTGTCCTAAACAAGACAAAAATGCAAATAATTCTGGCACTTGCCTTCTTACGAGAAACTATTACTTAACTAATTACTTTTTCCTAGGATAACAAATTTCTTAACAAACTTATTTTACTTAAATAAATCTTCCAAACTTTTACCTTACATTAGTTTACAGGATACGTGTGTTGAAAATTTATATTTTAGCCCTTTAAACAATTAAGACGACATGACACTGAATATAATTGCTGACTGAACTTCCCACCTTCTTTTATTCCAGTTATTTATTTACCATAAAATGTGAAGTACTGAAGCTCTATTAGTATTGCCTATTAGTAAGCCTGTGAAGTACTGCCCCGGAGTGCGGGCAGTTTGAGCAGCTCTTATGGAGAATATTTATAAAAGAACTTTTAACGCCTCTTGTGAGTCACAGTGTAAAAATTGTTGTAACATAATAAAACAAAACCTCGATAGTGTCACACTTAGTGTACTACAGAGGTGTCAAAGTATCATCATGTTGCGCAGTAAGGAGTTTAAGGTAAACACGAAAAAAACCGATTATACAAGGGCATTGTACTTTTATTTGGTCAGGAATAGTTGAAAATTTAACAAAACTAAAAGCAAGCTATTCGTGAACCGATCTCCTCTCTGACCTTACTTTCGCATATACTATTGACGTGTCGTCAATAGTGGGAAACTGATCAAACTTATCAGACAGAGTAAGGGGGAGGACCAGTACAGAACAAGGTGCATATTACCGATAAAACCTAACAAGTCAAAGGCAAGATTCAAACCTGTGATATCTCTGACTCAGGTACAAAGTACTGACACCCTAGACCGCTCAGCCACTGGCTCTCCCAATGATGTAACAATGTATGTCCTGCTGAGTTATTATAGAGTTACACTATGTACGTATTAAAGTACGGACAGTACAGTACTTACAGGTTAGGTAACTTAATGTCCAAAAAATTAGTAATTTTCAAGTGTTATTCACTTATCTCCTTGATCTGCACTAGCGTAAACCACGCACAGACAATAATTTTCCCACGTCACATCGCATGGCAGATGCAAACTATAAGAGAATGTCATAATATTGAAGTTCTACTGTATCTAAACTTCACTATTCAGAATAAAATGGGATAATTTTTGTAAGTTACCTGACTAAGAAAAGTCATAGATTTAATTAGAACATTATGCATTTTGAGTTCATACGAGTACATCCAAACAGGTTAACCGATTGTCACGAAATTTGGTATATGGGAACATCATACAAAGGCAGAACTATCTATATGTCCTGTTTATAAAAATTTACTTCCAATTAAAAATAGCAACAATTAATAAAAAACACCACACTATTTTTTCTGTATATACACAGTATACGCAATATACACAGCGGAAGTCACAGAGAAACCACTGAGGATGCCACATCACAGTATGGGCGAAACGTCTGGTCATCTTGTAAATATTGTAGATAGTACCTTGACGTGGTTGTCACAGGAAAATGTAGATTCTAGTTATGACACCAGCCGCTTAAGCCTAAGTTCTAAGAATATACACAGTATATTTATGTTGTGTGATTTTGTTTCTAGGATGCTGGTGTGGTGGCTCAGTGGCTAGGGCTTCGGACTGTACAGGACAGGTCCAATGTTCCAACTGAGATATGATTGGTATTTCATTCAATAAAGAAAGTTCTCATACAGGCCTACACACCCATGTGAACTGGTGAGTTAAAGTTTTAAAATAAAATAAAAAGTCAAAGTGCAAAATCACAAAATATATAAAGTAAAGCCTACTGTTCACTCTACCAATATTAATATTTTAGAAAATTTACACACATTTTATATACTTATTCACTGAAATTTGTGTCATTTATCTATGAATTCCAAACTTGATAATTATTTAGCTAAACTGTAATGTTTTGGCACATATTACAGGTTGTCTTGTAGAGGAACAAGTTCTGGTGTTACTAAAAACTAAAGATTCCAAAAACGACTGTGTCAAGGTGTTATATACAATTTTTACATCACCAAACGTTTTGCTCATGCTGCTACATGACATCTTCAATGGTATCTCTGAGACATTGACAGTTCAGTGATCTGGTTGTAACTGAAAGCTGCAGATTTTAATAATGACACCATCCGCTTAAACCTATGAATTCAAATAACAAGCCTCAACGGAGGACATTTTTAGAAAAAGACAAGAGTACTAGAGTTAATGAAGATTAAACACGGTAGAGATTCAGAGATACCACTGAGGATGCCATATCACAGTATGGGCAAAATGTTTGGTGATGTAAATAACGTAAATACAGTCGTTATCTAATGACACTAACCGATTAAGCTTGAAATAGGATAAATTCTTGTGTATACACAACCAAAGGTGAGTGTAACAGTCAAAACAAAACCGTCCTTTAGGTTCTAACCTCATTGCACCTGAGGTAATGACTATTCATGCCGTTTCCATTTGTAGAACTCTTCTAGTAAGGAACCACTCTTGAGATCATTCCATGCTAAAAGCACTGTTTTTCTATTTTTTTCAGAAAAGAAACACAACAAAACCCAACATAAGTCATCAAAGTTTTAGTTCTGTCAAATGTTTGATTATTTTTGTCAAAACACACTTACTCGCATAAGGTAACCTCTCGGGCTTTCATCTCTTCTCCTTCCGCAATTCATACACCAGTCTTTTGCTTTTCTTAACCTATTCATCACCTGCATGTCAAGGGTTAGTTCCAGTTGCGGCTTTCATTTTTGTATGTTTAATCACTGTTGTTACATACTAGTAATAGCTTAATTACTTATATCTATTTATATGGGTATAAACACAATATCATGGACATTTTTAATCCGCCAAGAAAAACTACTGTTGAATGGTTTTTTTTCTTTAAATTAAAGCATCAAAGAACCACATTCATGTGTTGTTAACATCGTATGATCTTAGAAGCAGGGTAAGGTTGGAGAAGTTCAGTTTAGTCTCCTTCTCTTGCTTCTATTGTAACTGAACACTGTATATTCACCTAAGAAAATGAAGAAAACTCGTCTGTAGTACAGTGACAGTTAGGAAACTACTGTCTATCTATAGGCCCAGATATTTCTAAGTACAATGAGACGTTTAGTCTCATCAGGTGCAGAAGGACAGTAATTTTCCTGTCACTGTACTGCGACGATTGGCTGCAGTTCTACAGTTACTATTATAACATCTAGTATGAACAGCAGTTATTTAAATTTTGCAGTCAATGGTAAGGTCTCATTGCATCATCAGCTGGTACAGTCTAAAGGTTGTTTTGTCTGCAGAAATATGAATATGCAAAAACATCCTGATTCTCGCTCTCTTCCTTCTCTGTGTCCGATCAGTTAATTTTCAATTAAAAATCATTCTCATCCTAGATGCTCTTCCTCTGCAAATTAGGGCTTTGTGGTGCTGTGGGATCCGAGCTTAATTTAACATCTATGATTGATCGAATCTTACGAAGTTTAACGATCGAACGATCGAATCTGAAGTTTAACGAATTTAGAAAAAGATTGAACTTCAGGAAGCGTCACGGCGATTATTTAATTAAACAACATTTTTCCAAATTAAATCTGCCCAGTACATTCCAGTACTACAGTGGACAGAGTTGCTTTTAGTAATCTTTATGAAGCAACTATCCAGTACTTATTGAACAATTAGTATGTGCGCATGGCATTATGGCTACTAACCATATTACATACGAATATAACAATAATAAACATCAGCTGATAATGATAATACATATTTGACACTTGATCAAGACAACCGTTTGAGTGGGCTTATGTTTTCATAAAAGAGCCCCCTCTTCACTCCTCACATATGTCCAGCTGTCACTGGCCGTGGGCACATACTAATAGTTTAATCAGTTTATAGTTCAAATACAAGCAGGAGAAGGAGACTAAACTCAACTTCTTATTCTTGTCCTTGCAATTTTCACTTATATAACAGAACTTGAGCACTTCACTTATGAATTTATAACTGTATAACTTTCAATATTTGATTTGGCTTTTTGTTTTTTAGTGCTATTCTAATTGTTGGTGCTATTCCTTAAAAATATCTAAATCTTTAGTTCAATGTATGTAAACATGTCTGAACAAGAGTTTAACACACATTTTCATTAGATTTGTTTGTATAGTAACAAGGGTATTTCAAAGTGAATCATCTAAATTTATAAATTAATTGCTAGTCATTTGAACAATATGAAAAATAAATAAAAAAAAGTGTCACGCAGTTCTTACTAAGTAGCAACTTTAATGAAGGCAAATTTCAGTTTTTGGCTATTTGAAATAATGAATTTAATCCTTCAAATTCAAAATATAAATTGACAATATTAAAATAACCATGGTCTAACTGCATGAATGCCCGTGTATTATCGTGCCATGATATAAAAATATGGCAAAACGAAATGTTTTTCTTATTTTGTGTGGGGTTGACCCACCACCCATTCAGTGATCGGTGCATCCATTCAACCCTTCCTTTGATGACATATTGTCTCTCATGCGATGTTTTTTTTTCTGTTTGTGTGACCGTTCATGTAAATACTATAGATTGAACTTATTTAATCAAATCTTTAACTATTTTAAAATTTTAATTAAATTTTTACACATTTTATCTGTTTTTGTTTAAATTCAAAAAGGGTTTTTTCAATTTACAGCTTATACAGAGTTGAAAAAGATATCGAAACACTTTTACGACTTTTGTATGACTTCACTTGTAAAAGCGAGCTCTTGTACATGATATATATATCATATGGTTTGTTGTCAGCTACCATTTGTTAATTATAAAGCTGTGATGTATATTTGAATAGATATCCAAAAGTCATGATTATAAAATGTAAATTGATCTCCTGTCAAAAAGCTAAGTCCAATCTATCGAGCGATCTAACACCTGCCTCACTGATTCTGTGTATGCTGACCAATTTCCCCATAAAAGAGCACAGGGGGCACTCTGTAACTATGTGATTCATTGTTTGGATAGACTCCCCACAATCAAATGACTGATCTACTGCCAATACCCATTTATACTTCTAGTAATTGCATCTGCCAACGCCAGTTCGGAACCGGTTTAACATTGTCCACTCCCTACGACGGAGGTTCATCCCACCTACAGGTATTGACAGATCGTTAATAAGGAACTTATTACGTCCATCAAAATTGTTCCACGCTACGGCCCAGCTGGTATTGGGCGAGAAGTTTGATCTGCTCAAATGGAAAGCAGTAGGTGGGTTTCGAGATTTTAAGCGACCGTTCTGACGTGGGAGATCCTGTATAATGGGTAGGTGCGAGGCATTCCAGATCTTACTGAATTCTTTGAGTAGTGCCTCCTGACATCTTAACTCTGGAAGAGCTATATTTCACAGCACTGGGAGCAAAGGAAATGGAGTTGACATGAGAGTGCCAATAATAGCTCTCATGACCCTAATAAGTTGGACATCGACCGCTTTAGTATGAACACTATTTAGTAGTAAATTTCAATATTACTGTACAGTATAGGCATGTGGGTGTATCAATACTACTGTACGTGTATGGGCGGGCGGGTGGGTCAATACCACTGGATGACCCAAGGGGAGAAACTCTCAAACATGAACTTGTGAGAACAACTACACCAAGTGACGCTGGTGTCGAGGAGAAGGCCCCGTTTGCAATTCAAGAACTGGATCTTGTCATTGGCCAGACTAAGTTGCCGGGACCGGATCTAATCCCCCCAAAAGCCAACATGCCCACACCCCGTTTAGTATTGTACATGATCATAGTTATAAAGAACATACTTTTTTACGCCATTAGTGAAATGTCATCTTTTCAGGGGGTGGCCCACGAGGAGTTGAACGAAAATCTTCAGCGTAAGACTAGTTTGAGTTTGGTATCAAACAAAACCGGAAAAACAAGAAATTCTCTTGAACTTCTTCTATTCAAGTGAAATTAATTTCCCAAAACCGGACTTCAAAAGATTTATCCTTTTCAGAGTAGCGGCCATTAGAACTTCAAAGTAACTAATTTGAAAAATATTATTTCTCAGCTATTCAACAGATTAAAGTAAATTATTCTGATCAAAAACTATTCTTTATGGAACATAATTATTAAAAAAAAACAATTGGGTGTGCGTCGGACCACACGGTGGAAGTTATACTTCTTTGGCCATTCTCATACACCCACTCACGCACACAAACAGACAGGATATATAAATGAAATATAAGAAATTTTTCAATATTATTCAATATATTTATCTTCAATATATTATACGTGACTTCATTATTATATTATACACCTATATTATCATTATCAGTAATTTCTTCGATTAAATTTCTTCGATTAACAATCGATTAATCGATAGTTCTTGAAAATTTGTTCTTACTTTTCAGCGTGACGCGGTTTCTCGACCAACAACCCATCCCAAAGTGTCTAACGGGCGCAAAGAAGTATAACTTCAATAAATTATCAAATTATCTATGGAAAAAAATGACGTTGTTGTGAAAGCATTTCCATATTTCTTTTTCCACCCTGTATATCTAAGAAATTTCTGTCTAGCTAAATTTTATTTCATTTTATTTTAGTTACTAGTTTTTTATTTGTTTTGGTTGTAATAATTAACTTTGAAACTTAAAACTTTGACGTTTTAAAATATGTATTTGGATATTTCAAACCTCAAAGTAAGATGTCCGTTACAGAAATGTATCTAAAATATTAAATTTTTACAAATATCACAAACTGGTGGACTGAAAGT
This sequence comes from Stictocephala bisonia, assembly GCA_035578905.1. Taxonomy (NCBI): domain Eukaryota; kingdom Metazoa; phylum Arthropoda; class Insecta; order Hemiptera; family Membracidae; genus Stictocephala; species Stictocephala bisonia. The sequence continues at coordinate 192,357 of JAQJVL010001361.1, read as the reverse complement.
TAGGTTTGGAAAAATTGAGAGAGTCAATAAAAATATTCTATTTTGTTGTGAAGTAAACATTTATCCCTGTTACATGTTAGATAAATTAACAATGTATTGGTTTATCTTTTTTTCCAGTAAATTATTACTATTCGTGATGTAACTTAGTATGTGGTAAACAATATGAAAGTTATGATTTGCTACATAAAGAAGGTAGAGTATAGTGGGGAATAAAGTGTTGATATTAAAAATATATTTGATCAGAATAAGTATTTGAAACCTTTTTTTCAAAGTAGATTTCTTTTAACTTATCTAAAACACGTTCAAGAAGAAAAATAATTACCTCCACATGTTGGTTGTTAGCATACGCATCTCGGAACATACGTAATTTGCGTCTCAGCTCGTCACTGGTCGTTGGAGGTGCCTCGTTGTAGCACTTGTTCCGCAGTAACACAATCAACTGCGATCGAAGAATTAACCCCTTCAGACGGCCAACAGACTTCAGCACTCCCTAAAAATGACACAATTAAAATGTTAAGAACAATCAACTCTTTGTGACAAATAATGTTAGCATATTTTAAAACACTAACAAAAATTATTATTTTTTTTAAGAAGGGGCTTTCACTCACACCTGCACTCCACCCATCCTTTAGCTGACTCGTGTCAATCCACCCATCCTTTAGCTGACTCGTGTCAAAAGAATATTGAGGCCTAAACATAAACACTCAGGAAATGGGGTAGAACTAGCTCAGAATGAGTTCTGTCTCACAGTTAACAATTATATACTGTTTTCAGCGTCATTAGAAACCTGCCACAATCTTTATTAAAAAAAATTGATGCTATGTCAATATCAATGCTATAGTCTGTTTGCAAATGCCAGCACATCTGATCATCGGATTGCATACTCCCAAGTATGGGAAAAGACATATCTCTTGAGCGAAAACTATATTCTGGAACTCTTAGACCAGCAAGTCAGTCACAGTGCAACGATTTAATAACGTTGATAAATTAAGTTCAAAACGTGTTTCCACTTCACCTAGCTTAGGAAACTTCTACACCATCCATGACAGGATGGCCTCTGGACCGCCTCAACTACTGCATCTATATATACTCAGTTCCTATTCCAAACAACAGTGGTATACTCAAAGTGACTTCCAACAACTGACTTACAAGCGTTCTAGTCATTAAAAAAAAAGCTAGGAGGAGACTCAAGTTCCTCCTAGCTTTTTATTAGGGGTGTGCGAGTACTCGAAACTTCGAGTATTTGATCAAGTATTTTACTACTCGAACTCAGCTCGAAGCTCCTAAAACTACTCGAAGTTCGATCGAGTAGTTGTATTTCACGAAAATATCAGATTTACATCTTAATTTAGTTTTAAGAGTAAACAGTTTTATAAGTTATCAATAAAAAATGTTTGTATTTTATTTTATCCTTAATCATACGTTATCAGTTTGGTACACGTAATTATGAACTGAACATTACGCATAAGAATAGGTAGTACACGACGACAGTCAAATGAACTAGTCGACGTAGTGAACGAATTCGTTCATTATGATTTTAACTAGTTCAATTCAAAGTGATCAACAGAGCTGGGAAGGTAGCGATCACTGTAAATAGTTACCGTAGTAGCATTCACACATGTTGGTTGTCGAGTCTACTAGTCACTTGTAACCTAACCTAAAATAGCATGAATAAAACAGAAGTGCTGATTAGTGTCTTTATGACCAAAGAAAGGGGACGAGAGATCCGGCTCAAGATGATTAAAAAACCTGTTACCAATACAAATCTAATAGTCTATGCACCGTGGAAATTATGCATATTTTCGTTCATATCAATAATACCGTTCAATCAAAAGGGTCCCGAGAACGGGTCACTTTACATCCCAAGAATCGAACTTCCCATCTTTTCTAGGTTCATCTCGGTTGTAGTATACGTACGTGCAAGGAACCGTTCAGCTCCTTTTAGGAAATAAAATTATCGTACATTTCTTGCGAGTCGATTGAGGTCATTTTGTTTTTTAATCTGAGCAGGGAATCGTCCAATGATTTGACGTAAGAAAATACCGTATCATATCATATAAAATATGGTAATAGCGTTCTAGCAGCGTGTGACACAACATTATTGATTTATTTTCTGTCAAATAAAAATAGATATATATCCAGCGAACGTCTATTAATTATTATTCCGAAAACGCCTTAGATTGCCAAAACTGTGTGTAATATTTGCGCATACGATATTTTTTCCTGTCAACGGTTTTTGTTGAACGGTTTTCTGACTAGGTTAGACAATAACACAGTTGGAGTGTAAAAGGTGGTAAAGTACGATAATTTTGATTCGTAAATTCACTAAACGGTCCCCTGTTCAAATTGACGTCGATGTAAACTGTAAAACAATCACGAATCAACCAAAATGAGGGAGAAACATGTTGGAAGACCTTTTCTAAACAAAATACGATGAATTTAGAGATTCGGAAAATCGTTTTTATTGAACCGAAGCCTTATCAAACGTCTCGTTTTTTTGTTCATAAGTTTATAGTTTAGCTGCCCAAAATTTTCACTGTATCAGTAGTTGGCACAGCTGATGTTTCAGACTGCACCTCGTCGCCAATATCGGCTAGACCTATATTATATTAGCTGACTACATCTATGGTTTTCATTTGATTAAACTAGGTTTTAATGAATTTCTTGTTATGACATAGTTATTTATAAGTTGTTCAGTGTAGACTCATTATCGAAGTAGTTTAAAGTTGCACATATTTCATTACCGATCATAATTTAAAAACTAATTTATCCTAAGCGACCTTAAAATTTATTTTTAGTAAACCTGCTTAGTTATTATTATAAATTGATTGAACCACAGTCTTTGTCACCCAGATTTTCAAATTTGATTATATAATTCAGAGGTTATTTCCGGTTAGTTGTAACCTTGTTATTACTGAATTAAATACCCACAGACTACTGATCCACTCTTCTTGGCTTGTACACAATCAATTTTTTGTTGAATGGAGGCAATTCTCAAAGCAAATGACCGCATTTGGCGATAATGCCTGAATTTTAACATCAGTTTGGTTGGATGCAACCTTTGCCAACAAGCTTCACTACGTTTTCGCGGTACACTCTGTACTGAACCACTACATAAACATATCGACCGGCTGTGAAACAGTATAATTGGCTTGCTTAGAAAATCTGATCTGTGATACGAGTGAACAGATTAAATATTTATAATCCACGTTGTTTAAATTAATAATATACTTTCTTAATTTCTTACATAATATTATTTCTGAAAAAAGGAAAAAGGTCAAACAAAACAATGCCACATAAAAATGTAGGAAGGCAGGAAGTCAAATGTTACAGTTACAAACAACAAATCAAAATTATTGTGTTTAACTTAACATTGGCTTACGATGGTGTCTGCCTTTTACAGTTGTCTTGGATGAACATGAAATCCTTCTGTAAATACTTGCTCAAAAAATATTCGATACTCGAAAAAAATGCCAACTACTCGACTCGACTCGAACTCAAAAATCACTACTCGCACACCCTTACTTTTTATATAACATAGTTTATGTGTTTAGAGAACATCAACTTAAGCCTATAATAAAACCAAGATCATGGACAGCTCAGTCTCTTTTGATTCTATACATACTAATGACATAAAGGAAGACTGAAGGATTAGTTTTACGCATAAGTTCACCACAGTTTTCATAAGGTCTGTCGCATACTGTTGTCTTTAGCTTGCCTTGCAGCCGAATCAATATATGATTGAACAGCCAGATCATATGGTCTCTTGTATCAGTGATCTGTAGTTATATTTTAATAATGTCAGCATAGAGTTGGCATTCAAATTGCAATACAGATGTTTGTCATTAATAAATAGCATGAAAAAAGGGCCCCAAATTATGATCTTATGGTTCTCCTAAACTGGCAACAAAGCTGTCTGAGTACAAGCCCCCAAATCAGACTTTAAATGTCTTACCCAAAAGGTAGATTTTATATATTGAAAAAGGTCTGGAGATTATCCAAAGGAAGCCAGCTTCTTTCAAATTCATGGTGAGGAAGCTTGTCAAACCCCTTCTGAAAATTGAGCTCAATTGCATCAACTTTAACTCTAAGCTCTACTAATACTGCAAGAAACGAGAACAAGTTAGTCAAAAGTTGAACGATCTTACATAAAACCATTCTGATGAGGTGAGATGAGGTAGCAGCATCTTTTATATATAAAAAAAAAAAAAAAAAACAGTGTAAAATCTTTTCAAATATCTTCAGTACTACACAGAACAGATAGTATAACTATAAAACCATCAGTATAGTTGTACTTGGTACTTGGACAACCAGTAAAGGAATAGCAGAGAATGTAAGTACGCTTTGATTTTAAGTAAATGGGTTAATGATTCCAACTGTACCTAACTAAAAAATGACATTATTGTAATAGTACATTAATTTTTCAACCTATGTTATATTTTATTAATTAAATACAATACATAATTTGTAAATTTCACTGACCTGACTGGAAGTGTGTGCTGAGTCCACAATGGGGAATCCATTATGCGGCACGTTCTCCAAAATGTCTATGAGACGACCCACTCTGACCTTAGACGGGAAAACCACTGCTGGCGCGCTCATCACCTCTGTAGCCTTGATATCAGCTGATAGAGGGGGAGGGGCAGACGGCAGCAAAGGTACACCCAACAGATAGATTTGCATCTCGTATACACCCTACAGTACATGGTGTTGTGAAGAAATAATTTTAAACAAACAAAAATAGACATTTAATGCTTTCTATAAATACGAAATTTAAACCAAATCTATTGAGGGAAGCACTTCACGTGAGACATTTATATTTAATAGTTTTAAAACTAACTATAATGATCTTTTGTTAGTTCTCTAACATATGAAAGAACAACTAACAAAAAATCAGTAGTTTACTATTCGGTATATATATATATATATATATATATATATATATATATATATATAATATAAAGTTAAAAATTAGGGCTACTTTCGTATTTTTAGGATGTAATAAAATTAAAAACTGAGTACCCTTTAATAATCAATTTTAATAAAAAATTTTAAAGGGTACTCAGTTTTTAATTTTATTACATCCTAAATATATATATATATATATATATATACATATAATAAAACTTGTTGGCTGCTAAGAATATGTTTCACTATGCAAGACTGCCAATGAAGAACATCTACAGCACTTTGTTTTTTTGTAGACGAAAATAAATCACCTGGGTTATTTCCCGCTCGCTTTTGCAGCACGCAATACAGTTGGTGTTCAGTCTGTTGTTATTGTTCCGATGGTACTGTTTTTTTTTATGGTTATGTTTGTTAGTGTGTGAAATAAATGTAATTACTTCACAATGACAAAACATACTCCAACCCGTGATGATGTTTACGATTATTACGTAGTGATACTGTGCCTTGCAAAAATCTTTCTGACAAGCCTAAGAGGGTGACTTGTATGGATGTCAGAGAAACAATTGACGAGGAAATGTTGAGGCATGACGAGGAAAGGTTGAGTGAGTGTTTTAGTAGTAACTCTTGGTGTAGAGCTATAGCCAGCACTGTGTAGCGGATTTAGGTTTTTAATAGAGACGGCCAAAAACATTAAGGAAGACTGTCTGAAAGTAAACTTTTTTATCCAAATGGCAGTTGAAAATCAGTTAAGTCTTTTTGCATGCTCCTGAAGAAGATCCCAGTGGCGTCAAAAATATACATTTGACTGTATTATATATTCAATTGTCTCATGGTAATGGATAGTACATATAATTTTACATTCCTAATAATATAATGTTTTATATTATTAAAAGCCACACTCAAAATATTAAATAAGTTAACAACTGCTTTGACAGAAACAAAATATAATTTACACAATACAGATCCAACTTGATGGCTGGAAGGTTAACAAACTGAAGGAAGAAAAGAAAATAATGGTTGCCCAAAATGCTGCTGTGGTATGTGGTAAGGATAACCTTACTACATCAAAATATTAGCTAACACAGAATCAGGATCATACTATAAATGTTTATATTATAAGATAATATTTGCTTTTTTGTCTAATACAGTGGACTCATTGACTATGCTGGTCAATGTGGCGAAGAAACAATTTGGATAGCATTAATTTTGTCAACGCCAGAGTTCAAGATTAAGTGGTGACTGTGTGAAGTTGATGACCTTTCAAACGTTAACAATAACCAAGTTATGCGTATCAACTGTTGTTTGAATGTTATTTGTTAGCATTGGATTGTTCATGATATGTAGATGATATTTGGAGATTTCCAATGCTTCAAGTGTTTAGGAAACAAACACAATGTTTCGACAGGTATTACAAACTTATGTTGCCTTCAGGTGTACTTACTAACTTAGCCTACATCTAAAACCACACCTCCTCCCCCAATCACCTTGCACAGTCCACCGAGGTATCGCTTGGAGGGACTACTCCCCACCACTCATCACAGATCAGCTTACCGCAAGGATTCATTTCGTCTTTGATGATCGTGGTGAGTTGATCTCGTGAGTGTAGTGGTGCTAAGACCCTTTGTGTATTATATTTTGTATAATTATGTTACGTGTGATAGTTTTTTAAGAACGTTTGACTTTCAACAGTAATCAGTAATATCTAAGCATGTAGTGTTAAGTCTTTTCTTGAATTAGTATGGGTTAAGCGGGGGAAAAAAGTAGTTTTAGATGTAGGTTAAGTTAGTAATTACACCTGAAGACGACAGGAGTTTGTAATACCAGTCGAAACAGTGTGTTTGTTCCCCAAACACATGAAGCATTGGAAATCTCCAAATATCATCTACATATCATATGCGTATCAGATGCAACACTTTTATAATTAACTTATATTATAATTTAAAACTATGTTATTATATCGATTCTACATAATAAGTTGATAACCTATTGAAAAATATTGACTATGGCATTTACTATTCAGCTGGGTCTCAGATTATTGTTCTCCGCCAAGGTTACTACAAATAAAATTGGCGGTTAGGACGGATTCCAAATAGTTGTAATCTGAATCGGTGCGAGGAAACTGTAAACTTAACTTCAATCCATCTGGAATAATAATCAACTACAACTGCACCATCAAAATCAGCTACGTCAGCTGCTGAGAGTCAACCACTTCAAGAGGCTTCAGAGGCTCTTTCAAATTTGTGTGTTTAAACTTGCACATATTGCACAACTATCAACAAGACTTTTAAAATCTAAAATCAGTACTGGCGAGTAAATAAGATCTTGTGCTTTCACCTGCAACATGTTAAATCCTAAGTGAGTTTTATTTTTTAACAGGTCCTACTAATTAGAATTCAATTGTAGAATTTTACAAATTTTAGGTTGTGCTAAAGTTATTATTGTTGAGTGTTTCTCTACTCACCTGAAGAAAGTGCAAGTGGTACAGAAAATTTGTGCACATGTGATTTAATTTTATTTTTTTACTACTGCTGTGGTGTCAGTGGACTTGTCTTCTAAGGTAAGTTTGCTGATGTCTTATCTCTCCTAATATACTAAATAGGTTATGCTAAGGTGATTTCTGGGATATAAACCCCACCATTGAATATTCCAAAACTGGTAGAATAGTTAGAGTTTCAAATATAATAAGCCTCTGTGAGGAGGGAAATTTTTTAATGTTTGTATTTGTAAAAACAACTCCAATTATTATTTTTGACCGTAAAAGTTTGTCTACTTGGTTCTAAAATTCACGAGAAGACACTCCTGAACAACGACAGAAAGAAATACCACAGGACGTGTATGGGCCGGTGAGTGGGATAATACCAATGTACATGTGTGAGTGGGTGGGTCAACACCCTGTACGTTTATGGGTGAGGGAGGACTATTACCACTGTAAGTGTATGGGAAGGTGGATAGGTCATTGTTAATGTACATGTATATTGGTGGTACAACACCGCTGTATGTGCATGGTGAATGGGTGGATCAATACCACTGTACGTGTATATGATGATTTTAAAATCATTATAAAAATTATCAAAACTTCAACCATTTTGTTGTTTTCTAAACATACATACACACTTAAAGCATGGTTTCATTCTTCTTAGGATTATAATATTTTACTAAATGCTCAATTCTATTTCAGATTCACATTCACCACTAAATAGAATTCATCTGAAAATTAACCGACTGTAGCTTGTTTAGATCATAAAATAAAGTTTGTATACCGGTAGCTTTAATTTACTATTCATTAATTATTTTATTACAGAAACTTAACAACTATTTTTACAGGAACCTAACATAATTTAATAAATATAAATATGTTGTCACAGTAAATAAGCGATCATAATATTCTATCCAACCAATAAGGGTGTTACAAGTCAATGGCAATACCTACCTCTGTAAAGAGGTCGCCAACCCATTTCGTGGTGATCAGTGTCAGCATGAGTGGCAGGCCGAAGGTAATGTTCCCCGTCGCTTCAATCATCATCACTGTCAGACTGATGGAGATGCGGGAGATACCACCGAGGTGAGCGGCGGCACCTATCACTGCGTACTTGGCTGGTTCTGCCCACGCCTACCAACAACATAACTGAGTCACATCTTTATTCTATGATTGGTTATTCAAACCATGTGGTTATATATTTTAAGTATGTACTCTGCCTACCTCAAATAGTGATTCAATAAAAATCTATACAGAAGTAAATATAGATTCTGAAAATAGTTGAACTACAATATTTTGAAATTATAACATTTTAAAATTCAGTGTATATAAGGCCTACCAAATGTAATATTTACATTTATTCTTCATGTAGGGCATACGTTTAATTTATAAAAATAAAAATTATATATTTTTCTGTTTATTCATGGTCACATGATAATGTGACAATTTACCCTTTTCATTCCGTTTCCGTATTTTTGCAAAAAAAAAAAAAATAATATAGAATTACACAAATATATACAAATTAAAATATTACACAGTAGCACGCAGTGTGTGTACATTGCATTGCGATTTTGTATGTTTGTTTTTTTTTTTTTTTTTTTTTTTTTGTGAGATTACAATTGATGCAAAAGATGGCGAACTATAACGAATTCTGAACTAACGAATGCCAGATTAGAGAGGTTTTACTGTATCGCAAAGCAATTCAGAGTTATTAAATAGTGGTACTTTTTGACTCTGACAAAGATTTTAAAAAATTAAAACATGATAAAATTGTTAAACCTACACAGGATAACCTAGAAATAAATTAGAACATTTCCGATATTTTTACACCCAATGGTTGCTGAGCAGTTTTTGTTCATACTCGAGTATCCATAATTTTCACTCAGGTTAGGTTAAAGGGCAAAGGCCATGAATTATTATATTGGAGAGATAGGACATCAGCAAACTTACCTTAAAAGACAAGTTCACTAACATCAGAGTAGTAGTCACAAACACAATCTCACAAATTTTCAACACCTCTGGCATTTTCTTCAGGTGAGCAGAGAGAACTCACCCCCTCTCTCTACTCACCTGAAGAAAATGCCAGTGGTGTTGAAAATTTGTGAGATTGTGTTTATTTTGTGTTTGTGACTACTACTCTGATGTTAGTGATCTTGTCTTTTAAGGTAAGTTTGCTGATGTCCTATCTCTCCAATATACTAATAATTTTCACTCAGAATTTTTCACATGTATATTTTTGTGAAAAAATTAAAAGCAATTTTAGCTGAAAACTAATATTAATTTTTGTTTAAAAAATTTGAATCAATAATTTAAAAAAAATTTTATTTACAGAAAGATTATAAAATTTTGAAACAGAACCACAACAATAATAATGATGAAACAATAATAATTCCTTTGTGTTCAGTATCTTTTAAAAAAATTAATTAAAAATAATACAGTATATGTTAAAATATATGTGTATATATATATATATATATATATTGGTATATTTTTAAAACTTATAACAATACTTTTATAATGCAGCAATAGTCCCCATTTACATTTTAATCGTCTATAACATCCTTAGTTAATTTTTATCTGACAAAACAAATTAGGATTTTCATTTTATAATTATATTTTCTACACAATGCTTACCTTGGATTTCTCTTCATACTAGTGAGTAGATTTGAAGTAAACAGTTTACAAATAATTATATGAGGTGCGGCTAGAAAAAAACTGGACTAGTACTGGTGAAACAATAAAACGAATGCAATAAGGCTGAAAGTCGCGTGGCCTGTCACGTGACTCTCGCTCCGCCTACTGTTCGAGTTTCATCTGCCTCCTGCACTCAGTCTGCCCGTGGCGTCTGTTTTAAGTAGTTGACGTTTTGTCTGTGCGTCGGAAAATGTTGAGTGTACAGAAAGAACAGCGTGTTAACATCAAATTTTGTTTCAAACTAGGAAAATCTGCAAGTGAAACGTTTGTAATGTTACAACAAGTGTACGGCGATGATTGTTTATCGCGACACAAGTGTTTGAGTGGTTTAAACGATTTAAAGATGGCCGCGAAGAAACCAGAGATGACACTCGCACTGGCAGACCATTGTCAGCAAAAACTGATGCAAACATTGAAAAAATCGGTAAACTTGTTCGACAAGATCGCCGTTTAACAATCAGAGCAGTGTAGTGTTACGATTGTTAAACGGCGATCTTGTCGAACAAGTTTACCGATTTTTTCAATGTTTGCATCAGTTTTTGCTGACAATGGTCTGCCAGTGCGAGTGTCATCACTGGTGTCTTCGCGGCCATCTTTAAATCGTTTAAACCACACTACACTTGTGTCACGATAAACAATCATCACCGTACACTTGTTGTAACATTACAAACGTTTCACTTGCAGATTTTCCTAGTTTGAAACAAAATTTGATGTTAACACGCTGTTCTTTCTGTACACTCAACATTTTCCGACGCACAGACAAAACGTCAACTACTTAAAACAGACGCCACGGGCAGACTGAGTGCAGGAGGCAGATGAAACTCGAGCAGTAGGCGGAGCGAGAGTCACGTGATAGGCCATGTGACTTTCAGCCTTATTGCATTCGTTTTATTGTTTCACCAGTACTAGTCCGGTTTTTTTCTAGCCGCACCTCGTATTTTTAATACTTCTTTCAATACAGTTACTATTTCGTAAAATTTATACCATTCAAACCAATATTAAACATGAGTACATGTATAACAAATAGATGGTATATTTTTACAAAATGTTGCACTCATTATAATCACGTTTTATTGCATTTTGTTATTCACCTATAAGATTTTAACAACAAGACCAATTAAAAACTAATAACGCAAGAGATTATAATATTTAAACCTTAATCTACAGTATTAATTAGTTAAATGTTGTAATTAAATTGTTGTTGAATAAAATCAACTGAATTATATAAAATAAAAGTAGTCTTATATATAACGTTATTAAAACTGATCTATCTTGTTTGCACAGTTAATGTATGAAAAATTACTTTTCAAACTTTTCCATAGTAAGACATTTAAAAGTGCGTCACACATATTCTACAAAACACATCTAAACACAACAAAAGCCATTGATGTCTGTGAAATTATACTCCATTGTGATTGACTACTCTAAAATCATACCTAAAGGGGGCTTTACACGCTGCAACAAGTTGTAACAATGTGGTAGTTATAATGGGAAATCAAATGGAGTGTATATATATGACATTGCTACAAATAGATAAGGTTGGCGTTGGTGGCTGAAGCAAGTTGGCGTCAATCTGGTGGCAATGTTGAGCTGAAGTGTGAAAAGTAAAGCCTCGTTTACACGCTTCAATTTGGTAGAACAATCTGACTGTACAAACGAGATTTGTGTAAATAGTTTGAATAGACTCAACTGTGTGCACGCTACGATATTTTATCTCAAACGTTCCTTTCAGTTTGCAATATCCAGTTTGTGATCAACATGGATGATATGCTGTTGTGGTTTGTGTATGCTATTAGTTTAGCGATAGTAGTAAACTGGAAAAAACGAAAACCAAAAACTAGGTGGAACAAGTAGTGGCTTCCGAAACAAAGCAAGTTTTCCCACGTTAGGCTCTTGAAAGAATTGCATTATGAGCCAAATGATTGGAGAAATTACTTGAGGATGACTGAACGGAGACTGCTATAGAAAACTTCTAAATTTAGTTTCTCCTGTCATACAGAAACAGGATACCGTCATGAGGTAAGCGATTTCTCCTTGTGAGTTTCTTGGTCATCCAAAAACGTAAGAAGCTGGAAATACCATAACTTATAACCTGAGGTTTTCCTCAGTACCGGCTACAGATTTCTCTGACTTCTTCATTTTAGCACAGTCTTTTCGATAAACTGTACGTAAATATTTTATTTTATTTACTTTTGAGTTTCGGTAAGCTTTTAGATCCATTTCTTTAAAACTTATCGACTGATTCCCCCTACACAAGATCCTTTTTATTGCGATCCGAGTAGTCCTTGCATTTTATTTGCCAAAGACAATACAAACTCCGAAATAGTTCAATAATAAATTCTGTCAAAAATTCACGAGACTCAGCTATGACACTTACCAGGATACAGCGCAAACTACACTGGTACGTCAGAAATGGAAGAAGGAGAGGTGGGAGGTTTGAACAAGGTTTGAGCACCCGTCAACACATTCCAACCTGTCGGTCAACCTTCCCATCTGATCGCATGATTGATGAAAACTCCAATCCAATTGTTTGCACAAATCTTCCGTTTGCACATAATAATTTGTACAATTTGGTTTATGCAAATCAGATTGTACAAATAAATTGGAGCATTTATACGTGCCTTTAGTGTTACTAAACGGCTCATTCCGATTTGGTACCAACCGAATCCTTCTCTAGTTGTTGTTGTGTTGAGGAGCTTACGTTGTGTGTAATTTGTGATGTATTACTTGTGTTTTATTTTATTTGGTGGGTTACTGTGCACTGTTCTTTTAGTCTTAGTTCACAACATATTTTTCTCTCTCTCTTCAATTTAAAAATATTTTTGATTATTTAATATTTCTTGAATTGATATGGTTCAACGAGGAACTTTTTCTCAGGAGTTTTTGACGGACTTTGTAGAACCATATGAAAGTTATCCACTTTTGTGGAGATTAACATTAACCTCTATTGTTTGTTTGCTTTTTTGTGTTAAATACATACAGCATAAATCTTAATATGAAATTAAACTAAACAATAAGTTGGGACACAGTTGAAGAAAAAGTTGGAACGTTTGAATGCTCATCCAACTTCAGCCAAATTGTAAACAATGTCATATTACAATCATATCATTACAACTTGGAGCGTATAATGCCCTCCTAGTGTGCTAATCTAAAGGTGCTTGTGTGTGTATGTGTTTTGCATGGCTTTGCTGTGCCATGTTAATAGGTAATTTCTGCCCATACTCATTCAAAGGTTTTTCAATAACAATGCTGATACAAATCATAAACATGTTGGCAAAGCGCGAGTTTCAAAATCTCGGCCATAAATATATGATAGTTATTACGTAACATAATTTTATACATTTCCCGTATTTTTTAATGTTCTAATTTCTCTTTCATGTTAAGTAATATATTTAATATGACTTTTGTTCCCTTATTTAAGACAAATAGTGGTCTTTTTATCACCACTTTAACTTTATATGCTTTTAAGTGGCCGATAGATTTCTATTTGAGATTTAAATTCAATTCATTCATTAATAATTTAATTTAGGTTAAATCCTTTAAAAAAATCATTTCGTTCAGTGCAAAATTCAATAGGTTAAACATAACCTCTGAAAACTATTGTATTCTATATCTAATTGTTGAATTACGATTCAACCTGTCATTTTATTTGATCACTAAATGGACACAAATGTCTAATGTATATAAAAAAAACTTAAAACAAGCATTTATTAATAATATAAAGGAAGAAATCCTCAATGAACAATTGAACTGGATATAACAGTGGCTTAATTGGTAGAATCAGAATTGCAAACTTCGTTACAGAAGACCAATAACTCTTATCTAAAATAAAGAATTGTCATGACCATTAGGTATATTCTCATATTTCCCAAAGATCGTTTGGGAAATATGAGACTTGAGATATAAATAAATACTGTAGTATTACCAAAACATTGAGTGTTGCTAATTCATCAAATGTTCGCAGCTAGTTTGGGTATAAAATGTTTTAAAATGTTTTTCTCTTTAGACCTCTGATATAATGATAATTGATGCTGCTATTTTTTAGGTTTTGTTTCGGACAGGAAAGCAGGCTTGCCTTTTTCAAAATGCCTTTGATAAGTACTTTGAAAGTTCACATAAACACAAAAGGATAGCAAAAAATTCACAAAAACATTTCAAGGCCACTGGCATCTTCAGTCCATCACAGAAAACAGCAGTAGACTGGACCACACAATATCATCTTACGTGTGTAGGTGGACAGGTAGGTCAAATTCATCTTATGTGTAAGTGTGGATGGATGGGTCAATTCCCCTGTACGTATATGTGGGTGGGTAGGTAAATATCACCGTGTAATGTGTGTGTGTGTGTGTGTGTGTGTGTGTGTGTGTGTGTGTGTGTGGGCAAGTAAGTATCATGTACGTATATGTGCGGGCAAGTGGGCCAATAACACTGTCCGTATATGGATGGATGGGCGGGTAAATGGTTAATAAGCTCCTTGAAATTACTCATGTCTTAATCAGATTAATCATATACCCTATGATAATAACAATTTTGGACCCTCTTACAAGGATTATTGCAATTCTGATTATTAGTTCCACTGACTACGTATCCGTTCTGTTCTTCAATAAACGTTTGAAAGAGTACAGGCAGATCAGTTGAGGCTAGCTGTTTTACAGCCCAAGTCAGAAGGGCCACAGCGAAGCAGAAAAACAGAAATAATACCATATGTGAAGATCCTGGGTCTGCTTACACCTATTATACATTAAACGTGTCACAAACATAAATTTATTACATTTTTTAATCAGATAAGTTTACCTGGTTATTAATGCGATTTTGTATTTGCTAATTTAAAATGCTTGTGTTGGTTTTTTTCTCAAAAGGAGTCGCCAATTGTCTTCCTAGTCTTACTCTGCCCATTCACCATAGACTATTGATATGTGCGGGGGCTTATCAGGCTGAGTAAGGGGAGAACAGTACAAGGTAAATATTACTGATAAATACTTCCAGTTTAGGTTGGATCTGAATCTGCGCCATCTCTAACCCACTCTTAAAGTTCTGATGGCTTAGACCACTCGGCCACTGGCTCGGCCGTAAAGTGTCCAAGCTCTTTTATTTGATAGAAGCCTAAACACTAAGGGTGTTCAATATTTTATAGCTAATTTACCTGTTGGTAATTATTATTAATCACAGATTAAAACTAAACAACACTTTTTCTAATTCAAAACTGTTGAATTAATAATTTACACACAATTTTATGGTATGTTTAAATCGTTAGAATACTTAGAAATAAATCAAACAATTTAAAAATAATTTTAAATCAGCCTAAATCATCTGCTATTTACGTTTTAGTAATAAATATTGTTTAACCATAGATCTCTGACAAGATATAACTTTTGACTGAGGGACTAAACTCACTCTCAACCACTTAAGCCTCATTTCTCAAGTGTTGCACGTTTGGTGGGCCTCAAGGCTGTTTTGGACACTTGAGAGTTCAACTAGAAGGTGTCATTGGCCGTGGGAGGATCTTTGGAGTGAAGGGTAAATGGGAGCCTCTTTAATTATTTAATAAATACAGTAGAACCTCATTATAACAAAGTCCCCAATTTAACAAATTTTGGTATTCCCCTTCAAACTAGCATAACTCTCAATGTTAAAAATACACCTGTAACAAGTAGCAAGGCTAAAAACCTCTATAAAACAAACTATTTCCTGGGTATGAAGCGTATCATACAACCCATACACAATGAATATCTAAAACATGGAACCCCTACATAACGTAAAAACTCCTGTATTACAAATATCTAATATACAAACCCCCAAAGTAAAAAAATAATAATTTATTTGCCAACCACCCGCCGCCGCTAAGATACGTGTCTCGACATGGAACATCACTTATCAGTTCCCCTTCCCTTTCTTCCTGTTAGTCAACAACGTATCAGCAGTGAACTGTGTTGTCTATGGTTCCAAGTGCTTTGTGTAGTTTAAAGTAGTAAAGGGATATTTTTATCAATGTTTACTATGATGAAAAAACAGACAAAAAGGTCTCTTACAGTAGTCTATATAGGCTGTTGAGAAAACTAATACAAAAAGATTTTGCATTTGAAACCCCCTATATTAACACTTTATTTGCTTATTCTGTAGGTCATGGTAACTTATTCAGTACTCACTCTGTAACTTTGCATTTGGTTTTTGCAAAATCTGGCAGATGTAACTAGAAATATTCGTAAAATATAGGTTGAATTTTTATATGTTCTCTACATAGAGGTTCTAGTAAACCTTTATTTAACGTATATTGGCCAAATTTAACCTCAGCATAATGAACCAAAATCTTGAGTACATCCCTATATAACAAATTTTATCTTTGTTTCCTTGACAATCGTTCCGTCGAGATTCTACTATAGAGCACATTTCTAGAGTGATCACGAAAACAGCTAAATCCTCACAAAATAGGAGTGAGTAAAATTATTACTATTCAACATGATTGTTATGTTAACTTATATTAAATTTACGTTCAACCGTAATTCATGCATTCAACTAGAGATCCAGGATTTCAATTTACAATGCAATTTCAATTAATGTAGTGAGTTATAAAGAAGCAGGTGTTTTTTTTTTATACATAAATAAATATATTTATATATATATATATATATATATATATATATATATATATCATATTTAATACAAATAGAAGGGCAACTGATTCTGTAGGATTACGTGGACAAAATAATCTGAACAATTATTCCTCTTTTCCATACATTACCCCACTAATTTCACAGGTTAACAGGGTAGAGGCAGTTTAACTAAACTACACTGGCTAATATATTACATGAAAAATTTTCCTTTTTTGTGAAAGTTTTTTTTTTTTATTTGCTTTGCCAGTTGATTTGGCCGAGCAGGCCTGTGCTTGAGTGAAGTACCGAACAGCTAGCAGGCCATGTGAATCATGGACTTTGTGATTATTTAGCCTTAAACGCTGAGACACAATACTGACAATTTCAAACACAATAAAAATTAATTACAACCTTAAATGACAAATTTTTACCAGCCTCACTATTAAAACAAAATAAAATAACCCATATTACAAACATTTTGCTACAGACACTTTCTAATATAACACAAATATAATTTAAATGTATTTTGGTTGGAAAAAACAAAAATTGTAGTTCATTGCAAGCAATAGCAATCTGAGACACTTTCCTTATTTTTCAAACTTAAAAAAATGTTAATTTCGAAAACAACAAAATTGAGTTCATAAACTTTCTTAATTGCCAGTGGTAAACACGCAGTTGGGCAGTATAGTAATTAATAGTACAAGTGCTACTGTTTACTTTGTTTGTGAAGTTGGAAAATATGCGCAGCTTTCATTGCTTGTAATCACTACCCTTGATTATATACACCTACAATAGATAAACCATCTAATAGGAATATTTGTGGCAGTAATTTTTTTAGTTAGTGTGGCCCGCAACCACAGCTGTTTTAAACTGCATTACATTTACATGGAGCTACACTAGCGCTCCACAACGGACCACAAAAACAGCTGATATTTTGAGACTCAAAATTTAACATTGGATGGGAAATCTATTTGTGTATAAAATCAATGTCACTACTCAGTATTATAACGATTATATGTAACTCATTACTGGTACATGGAGGTAACTATTGAATTTCAAAATTATTTACTACGCTATATCCATATTTGTACTACAGTTAATTTAATTTATTCAATCATTTGTGGGCTGTTTGCTTTGGTAGCACCAGGTTGTGGAAATTTCTCTCATCGATATATCAATATATTTTATATTATTTAATGTCACCGTATATGTAATTTTATCTGCGTATCGAGTTGTGACAGATAAAATTAGGATTTTTGTGAATTTATTTATTTGTTTATCTACAACAGACTTTACCTTCTTTGGACAATATCTAATTACTGATAATATATTATTTTCTATCAATAACATGAAATAATGACTGGCCTTGAACTTGAAATAATTCTTCTGTTAATTTAGAAAGTAACAAGTTGTTCTCATTTTTTCATCTTTTTTCTTTTAGTGTGTAATTCTTGAGTCAAATTTTACCAATCAAAATTTAGCGAACATTTACTAAAAAATATGTATTAGATAAACTTGTTGCTGAATGATGATTGAGTTAAAGACACTTTAAGACATTATACTACCGAGTAAGTTTTTAAATCATTTAGTTTTCCTCACAGAGTCAGGGAAGCAATTCTGGATGCCGATACCAATTAGGCGGCCCCAGGCAGCTCCAGACAGGAGCGCTGGCACGAAGACGCCGGCTGATACGCTGAGACCTGTCGTCACAACCGACATCATGAAGTACTGAATGAAGAATACTATCAGAGGCACCACACTGTATGATCCTGCAACACAGAACACCTTCCTGTATACAGGGAGCTTCTATATAATACCATGTGTATACAGGGTGTTTATAAAGTCCTGCACGAGCTTAATAATTTCTGAATGATTACAGATAATAACACTCGGTACATCATTACTGCACCTATAAATCTACTTTTTGAAGTAACTACTATTTTTCTGTCATAGCATGGAGATTCCCGTAAGCAGTCAGAAGAAAATCTTAAATGAAAGAATAGGTCAAGTAATATATCAAATAAAGGTATCTAATAGTAGAATATAAAAATAAAAATCTTACCTCAAAAGGTTCTCTATTTAAAAAATGACACAGGTTTAAAGTTTTAAAAGTTACAATGCAGATCCTGTTTTAGAGGGTTTAATATTCTTTAACCACCCCACTGAACTCAAGAAATAGTTTTTTGGGGTGGTTAGTGACTCTCACATCCAATTGAAGATGGTCGACAAGAAGTTCGACAAAAATAATAAACATAAGCACAGATGATGCTTATAAGTATTTAACATAATTTTAAAGCTGTTGTCTAATACTACATATGAATATCACAAACAGTGCTTAAAAAGGTTGATTCAATACAAAATGGCAGATGTTCAGATTTTACTTGGTTGTAATAAGACATTTTATTAGTGGTTACTATTGAAGTACACCATGTGCCTTATACATGTCATATAAATTTACATTATGAAGTTAGTTATAAACAAGGATTAGCAATTACATCATTTACACTAGAAATACTTGGTAAGTAAATATAACCTTTTTCCTTTAAAATCTTTGAACATCTGCTATTTTGTACTGGATCAACCTTTTTTAAGTGTTGTTTGCAATATTCATAGTTGTAATAATGTACCAAGTTTTATTGTTTTTTTTGTAACCGTTGAAATATTATTAAGACAGTGCAGGACATGTAAACACCCTGTATGTACATGCCGCTGGTTGGCACTAGCTGACAATTGTAACTGCCATTCACTAAAGAAAGTGATTTTACAACCAAGTTAAGACAACTAATGCAGAACTTTGGTAATCTTTATACAAATTAATTGAAGACTTCATTGTGTATGTATCATATGCACACTATATACATAAATACAAGGAGAATTGGTAATATTACACATTTAATTTAATATTAAAACTTTTTGTTGTAATGAAAAATTTACTGCAAATCATTTTAAAAATTTGTCTAAAATTTACCTTTTGGATCGTGAAACAAAGACCGAAGAGTGTCTTCTGCCCTTTGGAACCAGAACGAGCTCAATTCGTTGTACTCGTTTTCTTGGCAAAACACCTGGTTAGATAAAAAATTACATAAAATCAGACACTTAGATCATTCATCAATGGTGAAATGCATGTTACTGAAATATTGTATGAAATGGCTGTAAATAATAATACTATCGCTACTCGTTTTCAAAACGGAAAGATTTTTTTCCAATTTGATAAAATATTCTCAACAATGTTGTTTTACATGAAAAGTACTTTTGAGTTAGTGGGAAAAACTTAATTGATTCTTAAGAGAGAAAATATAACAATTCAAATTAACTAGTGTACAAAGTTCAATATGAATTTAGTAACATTTGTACTGGACAAATTATTTATTTTCTTAAATAAGCTCGAATAAGTAGAACATTTATAAAATAATAATACATGAAATGAAGTAACTTAGCAGGCAAGGAAGTAACTCTCACAAAGCAAATTGTGAACTTATTTGTGTAATATTTATGGAGACATGTGTTATTTATTTCTCAATGTACATTTACTTAATATATACGACACTTATTTGCACTTTCTCTTCACTTATTAACAAACAAACATTCTTAGGTGTTACTGTAACAAATATTGAAGATTAGTTTTCATTAGTAAGACGCCAATCGTGGAGATATGCACGAATATGAGTAATTATACAAAAGAAGTTAAAATTAGCTAGTTTAGAAGAACAGGTTTTTACCATTACTTAACAAACAGTCTGCTATGTCGCCGTATTGATTTTGATTCTCCATTTTACTCACCTGAAGAAAGTGCCAGTGGCACAGAAAATTTGTGTGATTTTGTGTTTCTTTTGTGTATGTTACTACTACTCTGGTGTTAGTGAACTTGTCTTCTAAGGTAAGTTTGCTGATGTCCTATCTCTCCAATATACTGATTCTCCATAAAACCAGTGTTACATTTTAACCCCGGATCGTGAGATGGAACATAATTTATTCTCCTCATAATACAACCCAGAATCGTGAGGTGGAGCATAATTTATGCTCCTGCATTAAAATCAATGAAACATATGTTTATGATCAAATAAACACAACAAAGTTGGTACCAATCAACACAGCATGTTCTGATCTATACATTTCAGATTTTTAATAATTTTTTTATTCAATTTTATAAACGTAGGAAAATGTGCAACGAACTTCCGCTCAGTTTCCGCCCAGCTGAAATCGGGAGCGGCGAAAAGGCTGATATTTGTTGAATTGACTGAAAGACAACCAGAAGACGGAATAAGTCGTACCAAATATCAGTCTATTGGGAATAAAATACTTTATCTAACAAAACAAATTGCATTGTTGTAGCTGCATTGGGTATTTTACAAAAAACATTTTTCATGTACTCTTGTTTGAGTGTTTTCTCTCAAGTGAGTCGAGGCATAATTTATGCCTTTGATGAAAGTTTAGCTAATAAGTTTTTTATTGAGATAAAAAGAAACAAAAAGTTAACCAGAAAGGCAGAGTTCATATGTCGATTGGTGCTGTTTCGAGCGATTTCTGTGCAGTATGTTGACAATGGTCACGTGACAAGTTTTCTGTTCAGCGAATACAAAGAGAACCCAGCAACGGCAGTCAGTTGTCTAGGCCATATTGTTTGGTGCACGTCGGATTTTACTTGTCAGTGTTTTATTCGCTGTTATATTTATAAATTAAAATTTGTACTAATACAATTATGTGTAATGTGTAGTGATAGTGGAATGTGTTATACTGGTTTATAGTATAAAAATATATTAGTAATACTAAAAAATATGTTAATTAGTTTTGATCCTTGTTTTTTATTATTGCACATTATGATAATCATTATTATAAAAACAACAGTCTAGCATACAAAGAATGCTCAAATTTATCAATATCAAAGGATCCTGGGATGCAGAATTAAGAGTAAGTCAAATATTTCATTTTATATTGTAGGCCTAGTTGTAAGTGTACATCAGTGTTTATTTTGACAGATGTGTATATATTTATCTAGGTACTAGCCTAAACATTTATTTTTTTATCTGATTTGAGCTAACAATGTGTTTACAGATAGGGTATTAGAGTAGCATAGTAAAAATAATAATAATAATCAAAAAAATATTATGTACCAATTCTGTTCAATGTAAATTATTTGTTTATTTTAGTCACGACAACAATATGACTTAGTATGTTATTATATAGTGCTAAACATTATTTATAGCACTAAGGTAATACATTTTTTATATTTCTATTCAGAAATATGTTTTATATCAAGTGTAACTGTCATATAAATTCCCAAAAAAATATTTATATTTTTTATAATGTTTACAATATGCACTATTTACATGTGCCGTTTACACAATTTGCGCTCACTCACGTGTGGTGTTATGAGTTTTATACTTTTTGGAATATTTTCATATATTTTACATTTTCTTGTAGCTAGATTTTACTAATTAAGTACATGTAGCAAAAATTATACACCCCTTATTTTTGGATTGTTATAAAATTTTTCACAGAAATGTTTCGTTTCCATGGTAAAATTTTTATTTTCTCCAACAAACTAAAAATATAAAAATTTGTTTAACCCTCCAAGTGATACGCATTTTACTCTTCAGTGATAGGCCTGTTTTAGGCATCGCGCAGTGTTTTTTTATAAAATTCATAAAAAATTTTAAATATACCTGTAATATGACATATTACATATCAAAATGTTCTAAATAATATGTACTAAATGGTTATGAAAAAGAAAAACTTACCAAAAATTTTCTTATCTTGAGAAACTTTGGATGACCTTGAAAAAAATTTTCTCAAAAATATTTTTTTGTTTTTGAGTCTATTTATTATAGTTGTTATGGAAACACTTTTAAAATCCATTGTATACAAAAGTTACACAATTTAGTTCTGAACACAAAAATATATAACACTCACAGTTTATCTGTTGTAGTATACAAGAAAGTCATATAGAAAATGTTTTTGTACTAGCATAAAAAAGCAGAAATTTCAGAAAAGTGTATTTGTTATTATAAAGTTCCATTATAATATTTATATAGGATTGTAAAACTTTATTTTCACTTGTAAATATTTCTAAAAACTGAATAAAATACTGTTTGCAGCAAATTATAACTATATTTACATATTTACATGGAATAACGAGGATATTCCATTCCAAGGTGCATCGTCATTGTCAGATTCATCACTCAAATCAAATAAACAATCTCTTATTTTACTCGAACGGCTTAGTTGACTCATATTTACAAATAATAACAATATTTACAAACATACAAACTAAATAAAACAACTAAACGCACTAATATAACCTTCAAACGGAATAATAAACAACACTGATGTACGACGCTTTGTCACAGAACACGAATGACTGAGCGCGGGGACCAGCTGATCGTAAATAAATAATTAATACTACTTTTCCCGCGTATTTGAAAAACGTTTGACATAGATTATCATAAAGAGGAACTCTTTCTGAACATTTTAGTATAAAATATAACTGATTTCCGATTTTAGTTATTTGTTCACGGCGCTTTTCGCGATCGGCTCAGAGCGAGCCGTTATCGATTCAGAGGCGGTCATTAACGGCTCGGACCGAGCCGATATCACTTGGAGGGTTAAGGGTAAAATACGACTATTTTTCCTAAACAACATTTTATTGTCTATTCAATTGTGACTTTTTTGAATTTTTACTTGTACTATTTGATTACCTACATGATCATACACTGTAACTTTGCATTTTTTCATTTTTTTCGTTTTATGAAAACAAAAAATTCCTAAAAAAACTTAGTAGTTTATCTAAATGTAACAACATATTATTATAGTGCACTAAATAATAAACAATTTGGATCTCTTGGAATTATTTACAAAAAGTTTTAGTGCTCCTAAGGAGAGTTATGACTTATAATATACGTACAATTTTTTCAATCTTTTCTTGACAATAATTATTTACTAAATTTGTTTGTAAGTTTTGATGGTATTATATGAATGTACAGTTATTTAAAAGAAAACCATATGATAAAATTTACATTTAGAGCATATTTAGTATTTTTTATGATTTTTACAAAAAAAGGCTTGCGAAGCGCCGAGAAAAGGACCTAGCAGTGGGGAGCACATAATGGATCACCCATTATGATCTAGGGTTAATAAGGATTACGACTTTATTTATGAACATACAATTTTAAACTTTTCTTAAGATTAGATTTTAATTTTATCCACTCGTATTTTTTCTTTTTGTTCTAAATTAATATTTTTTTTTTAATAAACCAAAACCAGTTGAAAAAAATCTAACCTCAAGGGGATCTCTAGTCTTCCTATAAAGCATGTAAAAATTTAAAATACATATTTTTAAAAATGTGACAGGTCTGTAAGTGCAGTAATGTTCAACTGAAACATGCGGGAGTCACCTACTGATAAATATGCTGCCTGGTGGTCAACCAGGAAATAGAAAGTTAACCGCCACTGTTGTTCAGATAAGACAGTGGTTTGGGAACAGATGGACAGTCAACAACCGTTCTGGTTATAGTCAACGGTGTTACTAGTAGTTAAAAAAGTCAACACCAGCTAGAAAGTCAGCGGCTTCACTGCAATAGCATTATTCACTTGAGAAGACTGTTAAATTTAAGTTATTCATTATTCATCACTAAGACACAGATTGTCAAAATATGGTTGAATAATGAATTGATAATGAATATAAGGGGTGAATAAGAGTGACGAGTGAAGTCATTGTTACTAACTAAGGACCTACTTTAAATGGAATCATCCGAACCACGTAGTATTGGTCTGATTTTCAGCTAAGTAACAAGCCAAATACTCAGTTCTCTTCCCTACACAACATCAGGACCCTGACTACCGCCCAAAATGGACACCCCAGACCTTTCTAGTAGTGTCCATGTCCATAGCAACCATTGAGCAGAATCCATATAGCTATTAAGACCAATTATAGAACGTATTGCCTACAATCTCTACACACTTCGTGTCCAAGTAGTCAGGTTACAGCACTGCGCCACTAGTATTGACCTTAGTTAATCCTCTGATTTCCTCTCCCTGAAAAATAAAAAGATACAGTTGACTCTGTATATACCGACGATTACGGGACTGACACCCTGTTGCATTACAAAGAGACAATAGGTAGTGCTTATGTGTACTGTACGTACATTAAAGAATCTGAGGAGATGCTTCTTTAATGCTTCACTGTGTGCTGTGTTGTTAACATGCAAATACAATGCAGAAGGACTGTTTCAACTGTTAAAAGGCAATAAACAAACTCACAAAATACAAGTCAAGATGAAATATGTTTTGTTATTAAATGATTGATTACCAGTCGGGGTGCATCGGACTTGTGGGTATGTTGGAGTAGCGAGTGTCGGATTATAGAGCATCAACTGTACAACCCTTTTTTGATGAGCATGAAAAAGCATGAACTGTGTGCCACGGACGTACCTTAACAGCAAATTTAATGCTGCCTTCCGAGTCATTGTGGCAGTAGTCGTTAAGGAAGTACATGGAAGTCGCTCCTGCAGTAGCCGTCATGAATGCCACCAACAGTGCCTCACACACCTTCAGCCATTGCTTCTTTACATATCTAAAAACACACATGTGAAAACTTTGACTCTAAAGCATATTCCTGATTTATTATAAATTCCAATGTGCAAATCTTACTTTAAAAACGAATTAGATTAGTAAACATTTGATTGTGATTTATGCAAATAGAGTAAAAATTCAATTGCTCGATAATAAATTATTCGACATATACATTTAAATTTGGACAAAATTTAAATATTTGTTTGAAATGAAACCGGGGTTTTTATAGCAAATTGTCACATTCTTGCTATTAATTGGTATTTTTGTACAATTTCTATACATAATATATAAAATTACTCTATATATTAAAATAATATATATAAAATGACTCAATCAACTAGTTAACATTAAAAATTGTTAATTTTGTCCAGTCATAAGTTTGAAATTCATATTCCTGATGCCATTTGGTTAAAGTAATGATTTTTTAAAAATTAGTTTATCATTTTGACTATTTATAAATAATAGTTACCAAGATTTGATTAAAATAATGAACCTCATTTGTTTGGTAAGGTGAAGGAAAGCAGCAGTCGTGTTTCCCAGACCCCACAGTTATTTTAAATAATAGTTAAACAGATTAATAAATTATTATCAAATTCACTTAGTGTTAAGATATTAAGAATAATTGCTGACGAAATTATTTATACAGCATCTTTTATCACTTTAATTAATTAACTAGCTATTAAATGAATTAAATTTACTGCAGAACAAAACAAATTAAATTACAGTGAGGTGTAGCAAAAACTAAAAACAATGAAAATAGAGATGATAACTAAACATATTTTGGCAATAAATTAAATAAGAATAATATTCATAAATTAATTCATCATGTTCAGGCTACACGAGCTTCCTGTGCGTAGGCCTACGTTGCTTTAATATACTTTGAATAATTACTTTGACTGTAACCAATGAATACAGATCTATAAGAAGTGATAAGATAAATGGTCAGACTTATTGTTGCAGACAAAACGAGCTTAGTGCAGCTGCTGACAAGCAGCGTTGGTTGAGAATTTTTGCCACGTACCCCTCTCCAAACCCAATACCTTGTCCGCCATTTCCTTTCTCTCTCATTATCATTGCAATCTTCCCCTTATCTTCAGTTGGCCGTACTGCCTTCTGTCCTTCTCTGTCTTACTCTAGGCTGCTGTGCAACAAAATCAACCTGGTGGCGGCCGCGCCAAGATCGCAAAATTAGGAAAAAAGTATTCAGACTTTTAACATTGGCTTTTCACTTCTTATAGACGTGAATTCATTGATATTGATGGTCTCGCAGCTATGCAGATTGTGACCATCCGGAATCTATTGTTTTCAGATCAGATTGAAATAAAGTTAGCTTGTTTTTTCAGTAGTAAATATGAGAAGCTAACGAGTGTAGTCATTGATACTAACTAATGTCCACTTTTCCTTTAAAAGAGCCATTTATTAATAGCCCGGAAATCCAGGGCAACCAAGTGACCTAAGAGTTCTACTTGGAATCCAAACCACGTAGTTTTGGTCTGAATTTCAACTATAGTCAAGCCTGACACTCATTTATCCTCTTACACAATCCAGACCATGACTACAACCCAACATGGACACACTAGACCCCTATAGCAGTGTCGAAGTCAATTGCAACTATTTTGCGTGCAATTAATGATTGTGAGTTTTAATGTCAAACCTATTTATGTAAGCACTGAAACCACGACATTTAAATAAATCTTGAAGTTGTGTGAGTTTATCTGAAAAAGCAGAAGGATTGCCTTTTCATTTTTAATGTAAATAATAATGTAAAAACGCAAGGATTTTTGAGATGCCATTAAACTATTTACGTGTTCTTGATCAATAATTTTAGGGGTGTAATGGATTTTCAAATGTTCTCCGTCCCTTGACAGTCTGGTATTTGATGGGATGTAAATAAGAGATCTAACAGCTGTGCGTCCCCAGAGTAAAAAATCAGGTAGGTTTCCACTACTATATCCATGACACAGGAGTTTAGCGGTATAAATGTTCCGCTAATGAAGGCGCATTCAGTTCCTAGTCCTTTTTTGTGCCCAATACTATATTTTTCGGCCCTTCCACATTTACAAAATTTTGCACTAAACTACATGTTTCCTGCGTAGTAGTAAACTTGTCACCAGTGACCAAAGTCACTAGCTGAATAGTAAAGTGTAACTACAAATTTCCTTCATTTTTCAGCCATTATTAAAACAATAACACAAAACATATGTATACAGAAAATAAAAACAGCACAATAAACTAAATAATTAGCATAATATGTGTTGGTACAAATACAGTACAGGTGGACGTCACACAACACAAATGTATTACAATATAAGCACAAAATGCACAAATATATTACAATACAAGTACAAAATGCACAAATCTTATGGTAAGCGTGGTTCACCGAAAACGATCACCATAATATTTGTGGCATTTTGTACTTGTATTGTAATAAATGTTTTGTGTGACGTTCACTTGTACGTACTAGAATAAACTAAAAGCACTAAATAAAATTAATTACAACATTTACATGTACGTCTTAATTTTACCTGTTCGTTAGCAGTATAGTAAATTCCATAGCCTATATTTTAATATTAGGTTATAAACATATTTGAAAAATTTACATAATAACATAGTTACAATAATATAAGTTAATTATAAAATTGCAGACTTGGGCATCATTGACTTTTGAGTGGTCATCATCCATGCACAGACCACTTACCTCCAGTGAATATGGAATGAATGCTAAGCAGATCCCTTTCCCGCCACATTGATCCGTATAGTCAAAAGTACACTACACGCTATGCTGTATTCACTTAGGATAGAATTATAAGTACAACATTAAACGTCTGTTGTGGTGATTGGCTATACTATATATTAGACTACTATTTTGTATTCACGATTATTTGTCACTGTACCTCTTTGTATATTACGTATGTAATAACTGTAACATACATAATGTACAATAAATGCTGTCTATCATCTGATATCCATTATATACATTGTGACTCAAATACTTGTCAACTCCTACTAAAAATGAAAAAATATTAAGTAACCTTACTTGATATTTTATCTAATTAGAAATTATTGGCTTATTAATTTCTCACATAGATATTTATTTACAGCCCTCACATCAACAATAAACCCTTGCCTCAGCCAACACTTAAGTAAATTTAAAAAAATAAACAAGATTAATATACGTTTTACATGAATTTACTCTAATAACAATATTGTTATGATTTTTTGTCAGCTGGCATAGTATCATTATAGAACACCTAACTGTCATTAGCTATTTAACAGTGCTGGAACGTAATAATATATAGAATGCAGTAAATTAAAATAAAAAGCAAAGCTAGGGCTGAAATATTATTTCTTGAAAAACACTTCGATGCTGTTAAAAATAAACAAAATAGACGAGCAGTTGCTAACTTTCATCAACTGTCTTAATTTAAAGGCTTACTTCATGCGAAAGGTGGCAATACGCATATTGATAGCAACGAAAACTGCTCCCAGCACACCTCCGATGGCACCCATTCCGATGAAGATGGGCAACTCAAAAACCTCATAGTTGGTGATGGAGTCATTCAGTTTCCCAAAAAACAGCAACCCCGGATGAGTCAGCTGACCTGATATAACAATTCATATCTTAAACAGCAGCCAAGAATATTCTCATGATCCATTTATTGAGGACTAATATTACATCTATGATTTTCTAAAAAAGAATCAAATATTGATTTTTAGTTAACTTTGAGCTGATTTCTTCCCATATGTTTTACATAATATCTAGTAGCAAATTATTTATTTGTGTTGAAGGTAACTTTTCTTTTAATTTTATTAGTCTTGACTATTATAAATCAAAAACTTCACATAAAAATACATGCCAAGCACACTAACCCCTGCAGATAGGGTTTTTAATCCTCTGACTTATTTATATTCGTGATAAAAACTAATATTTTATTTTCACTGAATATAAAATGTAACAATACCTGGATGTCCTTCAAACGCACTAAGGGACAGGTTGAGTGTAAAAGTCGCCACCATGGACGATAGGAAGATCTTCCAGATGAGTGACAGGCTCCAGAAACTGGTGCCCTCCTCCAAGCTAAGAAGGACTCCACCTAAAAACCACACAGAATGAGACTTATGAGAGGACCAATCAAAAAATAATCGTAATTCAATGTTATTGTTGGTACTAGCGGTAGGGATGTGCGATGCATCGAAAAGCATTGAAAAATTGATGCGATTCGATTTGATGCATCGAATCGACGATTAGATTCAAGATCAAGACTAGTCAAAATGTCGATCTATCGAAAGTAACACGATGCATCGATAGTGCCACGATGCATTAGCAAAATCGATGTCTCAGAATCATTCTGATGCGCCCAAATTACGAATTATTAAGAAGATACACCTTTTTAGTCTATTATATGTATTGGTGTGTCTTTTAGAACTACTACTTTGATGTTTTAAATAAAACATTTTACAATAAAAAAGTTGTAAAATGGTTATTACTCGAGTTTGTTTTTGTTCCGAGTGGACAGCAATGAGCGTGATTAGACAGAAACCTAATTATATCACGATAACAAATACAGAGTTCGACTTGGAGATATAACTCGAAGTGATTGATTTGAGTACGTCAAGCAATGTGTATGGGTATCATAATTTATGTGCGTAGAGCGTAATACGAACATCCTTAGACAGACAGTCGCAAATTTTTTTGGGATCCGTATTTGATAACAAAAAATACGAATTGTTGTGTAGATAATTGGAATAGTGAAATAAATGATGTCTTCAACTCTGCTTTTGAATATTGCTGTTCAAGTATTGCTGATAACATCAGTCCATTCTTTAGTGTGACTTTTGTTATCACTTCCTGTTTGATAGGGTAACCTGGCCTCTATAGCCCATCTTTAAAACATGTCCCAATCAAAATACTGTCTTATTTTCTTTTCTTTTATAAATTCAAACGTGTTGCATTTTTAATGATTGACGTTCATTGATTTCAATTTAATTATTCCGTTGGCACTGTGTTCTAAAATACATTACTCAAGATTATTTGCATTAAAAAAGTATAATAAAACGTTAATTAATTATTAAAAACAGCTCTATTAACATCTATATTCAACCTGTTTATTGGACAATATTTTTAAAAAACCCCAATGTACTCAGTAAATTACATTGTATTTTGTATTCAGTAAATAACATTATTGTATATGTTGATACTGTTTTATTAATTTTAATATATTGACTAAACAATAATGGATTGCTGTACTTAAATCAAAATTAGACTTCTTTTACAAAATTCTGTGATTTAGTACATTTTATTTATCTATGCTTATTTAACTTTACATTAAGTTTTATTTCAGTCAACTCATCATCAGTTAAAAATAAACAGTTATATGGCAGTCAGCATGTTCCAATAATGATAGTGAATAACAATAATTAAGTTGTTTTCCATTATTTTATAAATTATACTTTTTGCCTGTGAAATATATTATTTTAACTGTAACAAATAATTTCGACCAGTTACTCTCCCACAACAACAGTAAAGTATAACTTTTGACATTTAAATGTAATGCAGAGCCATCAACTTTCTTTATTACCAGTTTTTCCTATATTTATCCCTCTTTTGACTTAATCACATAAGCATGCGTAGTGCTAAACAAATCTATTAAAGCCCTGATATTCTATTTCAAAATGATTTATTGTGCTTTAGGCCTACTGTATTTTGTAAATCCCTTCATCTTACTTCAGTAAGATTATTTTAAACTGACATTACTTGTATGTAAAGTTTATTTTTATATTTTTTCATACATATAAAATATTAAATAGCTAAATATGATCAATAAATTTATATTTTAATATACCTTTATTTGTACTGGCAGTATACGGTACATATAACAAAAGGTATTATTGGTACTCTGCCTCTTCTAAAACGTAATAAAAACAATGAATTCTGTATGTGTGCAACGAATCGAGTCGCATCGAATCAAATCCTTTGAATCGCATCACTGCATCAGATCGAAAAAAATTTGCTGCATCGCACACATCCAACTAGCGGCACAGTGTTGTAATCCAGCTACTTGGAGACAAAGTGTTGTGGAGATTGTGGTCGATAGGTTATATGTTTAGTCCTCTTAATACCAACATTGTGTCCACTCAATGGTTGCCATCGGCTTGCACACTATTACTAAAGTATGGGTTGTCCGTGTTGAATGGTAGTCACATTCTGGATGCTGTGTATGGACGAGAACGGAGTATCAGGCTTGTCAATTAGCTTAAAATCAGACCAAATGCTTGGTGGCTTGGCTTCCAGGTAAAACTATAGGTCCCTTAATGCCCTGGCTATTGGGATATAATAAATCGCCCTTACTGTGAAACAGTTGAACTCAGTTAGTAACCAGACTTCACTCATCCACACTCAACCTACTATCATTTAATCATTTAAATATTGGCCTTAAAATACACACAAAGTTGTGTCGGTGTCTCATATTTAAGAACCTAATAATCTATGTTATGGCTTTGAAAAAGAATATGTAAAAAATGTTGAAAAAATGAAAAAAATGATGAAAAAATGATGAATATGAAAAAAAAGCTTCTTTTATTTGTCATGTTATGGTAGTATACATAACAATGACAAATAAAAGAGAAAAAATGTATTTTTATGCCTTTGTTTTTATTTTTGGGCTTTATTTTGATAAATTAATGATATATAGCATTTGTTCTGTTTCTGAGTCAATTTTATTACTTTTGATCATTTTGTTAAAAAATGCTTAAGTGATTAAATATGCTGAAAATCATAGATCAGATCTATTTGTTTAAATAATAGTTGAACATTATTTTCATGTTGAATACTGTCCATAGTTAACTTTGCAATGATATAAACCTTGATTATTTACACCCCCTGTGTGTGTACATCAATGGTTTAATCTTATCAATAAAAATATGTGCTATATATTTTACATTGAAAATAAAAACACAATAAGCCAGCTGATTTATTTTTAAATTAATCAAAACATAGAACTTCAACTAATAGGCAGAATTAGATAAAATAAATTAGGTTACAAGGATATTTATCTTTGCAAAGTATTTTATTATTTTGTTTTCTTAGATTATAAAGATTGTACAGATAAAGTAAAAAACAACAAGTGAAATGGAACAAGAACAGAAAAATGAAGAGTTCCATGAGTCAAAAGTTTTAGATGTAAGTCGAAAAGGTGTCTTTGAAGCAGACAATTTTGTTCAATCAGTCTCTTCCTCTACTTCTTCAAAAATCACAGAAGAATCTTCTGACAGTGAATTCCAACAAGAAAATAATATTGTAGAGACCACATCAACATCAAAAGCAAACACCTCCACTTCTTCGAAAATCATAGAAGAATCTTCTGACAGTGAATTCCAACATGAAAATATTACTGTAGAGACCACATCAAAAGCAAATATTTCCACTTCTTCGAAAATCACAGAAGAATCTTCTGACAGTGAATTCCAACAAGAAAATAATATTGTAGAGACCACATCAATATCAAAAGCAAACACCTCCACTTCTTCGAAAATCATAGAAGAATCTTCTGACAGTGAATTCCAACATGAAAATATTACTGTAGAGACCACATCAAAAGCAAATATTTCCACTTCTTCGAAAATCACAGAAGAATCTTCTGACAGTGAATTCCAACAAGGAAATGTTATTGTAGAGACCACCACAACATCAACAGCAAACACATCTCCAGAATTAGGGGATGAAAACCATCAAACTAACATTAACATTAGGGTTCCACTACCTACTTCTAATCCGTACTTGAACTTCCTGCAGGACTTCAGGGCTAAATATGAAGGGGACGCTGTCACACCGACTATCCTCGCTGCTCGTGCTTCCGCAAAGTGGTGCAAAATGAATGACAAGGATAGACAGCCATTTAAGGATGTGTACAAAAGTAATGTTGGAACGAAACGGAACACAGCTGAAACTATACAAAAATATATTTCCTCTATTAGAACATAAATATGAACTACACCCTCTAAAATAAAAATGAAAGATATTATTTCTTCTTTAAATTTTCAAACATCAAAAAATATGTTCATTAAATTCAGACATAAATAAATTAATTTGAATGTGTAAATGCTTTAAATTACACTAGATTGTAAATAGTGAATTATTTTAATAATAAAACATGTCTTGTAGAGGTTTGTATGAGTCAGTTTAATTGATAAACTATCAGTTGTTACAAAACTTTATACATTATATAAATAACTAGCTGTACCCGCTCACTTCGACGGTTATAACATTGAGTTTGATTATATAATCAAAATATGCAGCAACCTCTTAGTTTAAAGACTTGCAATAAAAATATAAGTAATAATCCCAAAACAAACTCAAGAACATTCAAAATTTACTTAAAGTAAATCAAACTAAATACTTTGTTTTTGAAAAATAATTATATAATATCAAATTTATAACAGCTGATGATACATATAATTTACTACTTTAAACAATTCTAGAAATATTTTATTCGATTTGTTTTTATTTAACAGCTGTTAATCAAATAAATCAATCAACTAATATAGCTCCATAAGAATACCATGGGAACTTCGGAGGCTAGTGGGATGGAGTCCTGAGGTCGGAGATACAAATCCTTTCTTAGTGAGCTTCTAGGGGCCAAGATAAACCTATGTACAAAATTTCAAGTTAATTGGACGTATAGTTTTGGAGAAATCGTGATGAGTTGTAAATGGCTTTTATATTTCATCAGAGCAATACTTTAATCCAGAAACTAGCTGTTGCTGACTCGGGTTGCCGCAAAATGGCAGCTACTAATCCTCAGACTATCCTCATATATGAGATGCTGACATAAATTTGTGCGTATTTTAATGCAAATATAAATGATTATATGAGTGTAGGATGAGTGTGGATGACTTGTGCAGTCTGGTTACTGTTTTCAATTTATTCTCAAAAAGGGTTATTTCTTAATAGTTCAATAGCCAAGGCAACTAAGGGACCTACAGCTTTACGTCGAATCCAAATCACGTAGTAGTGGTCTAATTTACAGCTAACTAACAAGCTTGATACCCAGTTCCCTCCCATACATGCTGACAATGACTACCACCCAACACAGACACCCCACAATTCTCTAGTAATATTCACGGCAATGGCAACCATTGAGCGGACATCATGTCGGTATTATGAGGAATGATCATAGATCCTACTGCCTACAATCTCCACAACACTTTGTTCCCAAGTAGCTGGGTTATAGCAGTGCACCACTAGTACCGTCAGGTATTCATTGGTTACTTTACAATTACTTCACAAGTACGAAACTGGTGATATTATTTTGATACTAATGGAATGTATAATTCTTAAAATGATGTATGCATCGACGAATTTCCTCCTATTATGTTTGTTTTATTATATTATTACAATATTTTCTGCTCTTTTTTACTTGTGAAGGTTCCAATATCATAAGGTTTATTATTATTATTAGGTTAGGATAACAGGCACTAGTCCAGGATGTAGAGGAGAGATAAGGCATCAGCAAACTTACCTGAGAAGATAAGTACTGGTACTGAACAATTGCATTATGTGTTGTACCGGTATTTGTTTACTACTGTAAGGTGATTGTGGCCATCTTCTAAATGTTTGCTGATGCTATATCTCCCAATATTATTTTTATATAAAAATTTGGTTGTTTGTTATTTCTATTAAAATCTGCCATAAAGAGATTCTCACTTTAGATAGATGTTTATTTTTTATTTAGATAAATTGCTAAATTGCTGAACAAATATTGTGTCTTTTATTTTTTGTATTTTTTTTAATTTTACAGTCACCAATGGACCACTTTAGTTATTTCTGAATTATAGTTTTCTTCTTCCCCTTTTATTTTTCTCCAATACTTTTCCATCCTTTGAGAACTTTATTTGCTTGTCTTGATCCAAAAACACCCAAATACATGTTGATCTACTTTCATGTCTTAAGTTAAATCTTGTATTTGTCTTTTAGGGGTCTTGTTTTTTTTCTGTTTAAATATCGTTTTTTACCGTACAGGGTGAGTCAACAGTCAGGAGACACCACGAAATTTTATGTTAGTGTGGTACAGCCAAACTTATACCATGTTTATAAGACACAGAAATACTTTTTATAGATAGAGCAATTGCACCCAAAAAACAAAATTGGATATTTTGGACACAACTCAAAGTTTTTACACCCAAAATCCCATTACGTTAAACATTTTTTTAAATGACTTTGTAAAATAAAATGAACAACTCAAATAAGAGCACATTAAAGAGTTTTATTTTTTAATAAAGAGACACTGAAAAACAACAAACGTCTTTTCCAAGAAGTAGTTTATTGGCCACCAGTCATAATCTTGTTAAGATAGAGACCTCTTATTTGTGCTATTCATTTTCTTTTATAGAGTTCTTTAAAAAGAGGTGTGAAATAATGAAAAATTTTGAGCTGCCTCAAAATATCCGATTTTGGTTTTTTGGGCTCAATTGCTCTATGCACAAAAAAGTACAATTGTATGCTTTATAAACTTGTTATGAGTTTGGTTGTTCCACACAAACAAGTAATTGGAACGTCTCAAGATTTTTGATAAACCCTGTATTTATTTCATTTGGGAAATTATAATACCATAATGATACAGATTTTTGAATTAAAATTTTGTATTAAATTTATTCCACTATAAATTACATAATTCCGTTGTACAATTGGATTTTCCACAATCTGTAGCATTGTTATAACCTTAAGCTCTCTTTAACTACTTATTTTTTATAAATAGACAAAATTAACTATACATTTGATATCTAAATTTTTATTTTCACTATTCTTATTTATTTTTCGGATATGAACCCCTAACAAGTTCTGAAAAAAATATATTATTAAGTTTTAATTACAATAAAAGACATAAATCAACTATTTAAATAACATGATATAAACCTTAAACAGAGTATACTGACAAAATTGTTAAATTACATAATGGCAAAAGACATATCCTTATAACATTTTGAAAAATAACCTATCACTAAGGAACATTCCAACCATCAGCTAATGGATTAATTAGGTATGGCTTTGATTAAAATAAGAAATTGTTAGTTAAATACTTTTTCTTAATGCACTAAAAAAATTATAAATGATTTGTATTACAAAAAATGACAGAGCAACATAACAATTACACCTTCCTACACAGAGAATACATTTGGTTTTGGCTCTACCTTCTACAAAAAGAATACATTGGCCTACGTCTCTCCCTCTTACATAACGAATAAATTTGGTTTTGACCTACATACACATAGTGAATACATCTGGCTTCAGCTCTATGTTCTACACAAAGACATAATTAGGATTGTTCATTTTATAACATGAAGTTAGTGTTACGACTCAGTTTTTGTGTTTGCCAATGTAAGCATCAATTCAATTTCTGTGACTAACAATTACACCACCTCGTCAGAAAGGCAAAGTAGGTTGTACATGCATCTCCAAAATTTTAAAATTCTATAATTTTGTATTTCTTGTTTATCTTTATTTCCAAGTTTTCTCGATTTAAAAATGTCAATATATCATTATTATTAAATTCCCTTAAAAAAGAGAATAATTAGATTGGCCTATTTGAACTTGACAATGCTCCTTTTATTCAAAAATATCTCAAATTTACCATACACTACCTTCTTCAGTAATTTAATTTAGATTTGAGTTTTACGAACCAATTCCAATGTTTTCACTATATTCATAAACAATTTACAACACAAATATAAACAATGTATACAAGAGATATGTATACAAATTTTATACAAAATCGGATTCATAAAAAATGTCATAGGAAGGCCTGCTCCGTGAATTGCGAGGCTGCAGACAAAAATAAACCATTGATTAATGTTTGAAGTGGTGTGAGACCTTTTAGAAGAAGGCTCATTACATCCTCATTAACTAAGGTCTACTGTTGTAACTGCACACCACAGCAAAATTATTTGTTAAGAAACGTGTAAAAGTGTAAAAGCCTTTAAGGGAAGCTAGAGGGGATGACACTTCTGAAAGATTAAAAAATGTATTTCCCTGAATTTAGAATATGATTAGCATAATCAAAACTATCATTTATTGATTAGTTTGAACAACCAATTTTACAAGGCAAACAATAATCTTAATACATAAAAATGAGTACCTGAAGTTCGTAGTCATTCCATCAATTGACAATGTCTCAACAGATTTGCTTCATCTTTTTTCTAGTTTTTCTTAGAATGTTCTTCAGGAAAGAAAAATCAAAAAAAATCACGAGGAAACTGGAAACTTTTGGAAAACTAACGAGGAGTTTTAGTTTGCTTTGTTTACTAACAAAACAAATGAAAGGAAAATGTGAAACTTGTGATGTAAATGTTTCTGCAACTTGTTTGTATTTGTTTATATAAACATCTGTTGTATTTTATTTCTTGGTGATAAAGTGGTTACAGAAATATACTTTTGCATTCAGTTAAAAATTTATATGGTGTATGAAATGTTGTATATAAATTAATTTTTTATTAAAAATATTCACAAACATTTCATACACTATATTAAGTTTTGACTAAATGCAATGTAATTATGTCAATGCAATTTTATATTATAATCCCGTTCATCGTATGGGATAAAAGTTGTACAGCACTGGTGGTGCAGTGCTGTAACCCAACTACTTGGGAACAAAGTGTTTGGGAGATTGTAGGCGATAGGGTCCAGGCTCGATCCTCTTAATACGGCTAGTGGTCTTCAGCAACCACTAGTAGCATCCGCTCAATGGTTGCCGTCGACGTGGACACTACTAGAGAAGTCTGGGGTGTCCATGTTGGATGGTAGTCAAGGTTCAGATGTTGAATGTGGGAAAGAACTGAGTGTCAACTTGTTAGTTAGCTGAAAATCAGAAGCTACGTGGTTCGGATCCACGTAAAGCTGTAGGTCCCTTAGTTGCCCTAGCTGTTGCGCTATTAATAAATTGCCCTTTCTGAGGAACAGTTGAATGAACTAAGTTAGTAACCAGACTACACTCATCCTACACTCATACCATCATTCATATTCACCTCAAAATATGCAAGCGTTGTGTCGGCATCTCATAAGTAAGAATAAGAATAAGTTCACTCCTGGGAAGGTTTCTGGTATGGTTTTATTCACATTTGACTCTAGGGCTCCGTCCCATTGGCCTATAAAGTTTCAATACTATTCTTATGAAGAGATTTTATATATTTAATTAGCTGTTAAAACAAAAACAAAACAAATGAATTGAAAACTTTTAAAACACACCCAACTGGGGTAGTTACCACATGGTTAAAGGTATTTTACTATTGATTCCTAATATATCATCAGATTTTAGAAAAGACTATGTTTGAGGGCTCCACTGCCCCAAAATTCAATTTAATTCAGTCCAAATGTCCTGGCGAGGCTGTGGGCCGAGATCCATAAATGAGGCTGTTCAGTGTCTTGGCGAGGCCGTAGGCTGAGTTTCCCAACGTAACCACAAGCCGAGTTGCACAAAGGAGCTAAAGGAAGTGTTTCCAAGCAAGGCTGCAGGCCGGACTTCCACCATGAGCGCAGGGAGTGACGGTGTTGGCACGCGAAGCTACTATAAATAAACTAAAACATTATTGTTTATACATTGATCCAATAGCAAGGCATGGATAAACAGCTAGCAATAGTAATAAAAGAAATTTGACAAAACAAAATAAAAATTCACATATATTTTCAGACTAAAACATGATTCATCCATCAGTTCATTGGCTTGAATGTTATTAGTATTTTCGCACTTAGTAATATGATAAAAACATACCGACTGGCGCTCCAAAAGCAGCAGCCACTCCCGCAGCCGAGCCTCCTGCCACAAAATCACGTTTCTCATGGTCCTCCCGGAAGAAATGGAACACAGAGTTGGCACAGTTGATGCCGGGCAGTCTCAAAGTAGCGAGAGATCCCCCCACAATTGCTCCTGTGTGGATCATTGGTCCTTCCTGGTCGTTACAGGTTCGATTAACACATGTTTATGATACAGTTAATACAATGAAAGATAGATTCAACATTGGTATTTGTCTATTAAAATAGTATAAGAATTAAAATGCTCAGATATCACACTAAATATTATAACACACTCATATGCTTCAATGAGTGTGTTATAATTCTTAGCTTCAACAAATTCATAGGCCAGTTAGGAAATAAATCAAAATAATTAGGACCACAAAAAAGATTATATACTATACACATTACTCCTTCAAATGTCTGATAAATCGATTTATATCAGCCAAAATTTCTTGATTTTTCAGTCAAATTAATAATTCCATACATGTGACTAGTAAAACTTAGTTGATACATTTAAGTACCACAAATCTGCTTATATTGTAAGTTGAATTTGATCCTCCCAAAACATTTTTTTTAATTGAGTAAAAGTATTTTTTATAAGAGACTTGTATTTTTTTTTTAATTGATTCTGGACATTCTTTCTTCACATATTTTAAATCTAAACATGAAATATAATTAGCATAGGATAAAATACAAAACAACTACAACTTTGCGAGAGTATCTAAATTCCAAAATATCACCCTTATACTTTAAGAATTAAAACTAAAATAAAAAAACATACATTTTGTATTTGGTTCATGCTAAAATTCAAATGTCTCGCTAATTCATGCTAAGTGGTCTTACAAGTAGGGCCTACTTTTTTCAGTAGTGACTTCATCATGGATCCCACTAGTGACTTTACAAAACAATGAATACACAAAAATGGACGACACATACTATAGTATTAGAAACGTTAATTTTAATTCATTCAGTTGTCAATTAAAATACTTCTATTATTTCAATGTTGATGTATCAGGCAAAATCGGATAATCCCTGTGGTTGGGAAGAATGATGCTCAGTTGGCATGGATGATCGTTTTTCTATATAAAACACTTAGTAAACCATAAATTACCAGTTAACAATAAAATATTACACAAAAACTGAGCAGAGGTATTTTCAGATACATAACTATGAATTTTTAAAAGAAATAAAATTCACATCGTAATCTAAATTTGTACACACAAAAAACCAACATACAATTTTAATTTGTTTAATTTTGTGAATCAATCAATCATTTATTCGTCACATAGATATTACAAGGTTAGGAGCAAAGCTCCTGTAATGTATGACATGTCAATTTAAAGAAAAATACAGAAATTACATTCATTACTCTAGGCTTTTACTTATATCTAAGTTACAATCTTCTATTTTATATGGGCATGCCGTTACTGGTGCTGCTGTTAGATCAGAGACAAACTGCGATAAATTTTTTGTTTTAATTTTTTTATGGTATTTGACTGTATAATTTTATTCCCATGTAATAAGGACCCTTTTCGAATAATGAAAGATTAGGAGGTGGGAATTTATAATTTCTTGTATTGTACAGATGGTTTATTATAGATTCTAAAAATAATTGTGGATTCTTTTTTACAAATTTTAGAATTTCCAAAATGTAGAGAGCAGGAATTGTCAGAATATTATTATTTTTAAATGTATATTTACAGGATTCTCTACTTTTCAATTTGTAAATGTATCTAATAATTCTCTTTTGCAAAACAAAAATTGAATTTAACTTTGAATTACTACTACCCCAAAAAATAATGCTGTATCTGACTAGAGAAATGAAGTAACTGTTTTGGTGTCGTTACATCAGCTACTGTTTTAATTGCAAATGCTGATTTATTTAGTATATTATGAAGCATATCTATATGTGATTACCAATTTAATTTGTTATCTACTTTTAGCCCAAAAATGTAGCTGTGTCAGAAAAATTGCAAAAT
The DNA here is from genome assembly GCA_035578905.1 of Stictocephala bisonia. Taxonomy (NCBI): domain Eukaryota; kingdom Metazoa; phylum Arthropoda; class Insecta; order Hemiptera; family Membracidae; genus Stictocephala; species Stictocephala bisonia. Next base: position 151,359 of record JAQJVL010001361.1, on the reverse strand, counting down.
TCTCTCGTCTGTGAACTGATAGACTTTATAGTTCCAGTAATTTTGCTATGAGAAGTATGAAAATTGATTATATGAGTTTTTGATGTGTTAAATTTTAGGCCATTTTTTGTTAAACCAATTATGAATATCTGTTATTGTTCCTTCAGCAGATATCTTTAAAGTATCTAAATTTTGTTCTGTTATCAATGAAGTTGTCTCGTCTGTAAATAATATTAATTTGATCTAATATTTTGTGAAAGGTAATTTATAAACATCAAAAATAATATTGGACCTAACATTGAGCCCTGTGGTACACCCAGAGTCACTGGTCTCCAGTCAGAAAATAAAAACCTATTGTTTAAGTATGACTCGAAAAATTTAAGCGATCTTCCAAAAAAGATCCAAACAAGTGAAACATATTTTCTATTCACTGGTATGGAACATCTTTTATTGTTAAAAACAAGTGAATTCAACAATTTCATTTAGTTTTATTTTAAAACTGGAATTCATTTATTTTTATGTATTCCAATATAACTCTTTATAGTAACATCCAAAATAGTTATTGCTATAATTAGCAATATATCCCCATTATGGAAATATAAAAAAAGTAAATCATTTGTTATCCAACATAGTGAAGATCAAAAAGCCACTCACTTTTCCTCCTGCAAGTCCCGCCACACAAGTAGCAATGGTGCTGAGGACCCGGGTGACCATCACTCGGAACTCCACAACGTGCGGCATCTTCACCCCATTGAGGTACGAGATAACCACAGGCACTCCGCTGCCTGTGGCTGCGGGCTGTAACACAAACTATTGTAGTACATGTTAAAACAATCCATGTATGATTTGCGTAGTCATATAAAATTGGATCATTATTTTTTTTTATTTCTGTCTGTTAAAACTAGTACTCCCGTGCGCCATCCTACTTTGGCGTATACGGAGCGTCCCCTGGGTGGCAGATAGGGGAGAGGTCGGGAGTTATGCATAGCATTTCTCCCGGTTAGGTCCATTGGACCCGCTGACCATAAGTAGGTGCGGTCCTCCATTCATATTGGGGGTTGAGCATAGGGCTAACCACCTTACCTTGTAAAAATCTTCTGGTTACGAACCGTCAACAAAATGCCTCGGAAAAGACCGGATTACATGGAAAACGACATAGGATTCGCTCAACGGACTTAAGATTTGGAACTTGGAACATTCGCTCGCTTGCTATTCCAGGAGCAGTCAATATTGTATGCAATGAACTAGAAAGATACAACTTGGACATAGTGGCTCTCCAAGAAACAAGATGGCCCTTTAGTGGTGTAATTAACTCTGGAAAATATTCTATATACTTCAGCGGAAGAGATGATGGAATACACCAAGCAGGAACTGGATTTGCTATTAAAAAACTCTGTTGGAAGCTCTAAATAAGTTTGAGGCTGTGAATGAAAGGCTGTGCCTGATAAGACTAAGATGTAGATTTAAGAACATGACTGTGATAAATATGTATGCTCCAACTGAGGATAAAGAAGATGAAATCAAAGATGAATTTTATGGACAGTTAGAAGAAATGATATATGACATCCCTAATTATGATATAAAAATTACATTGGGTGATGCCAATGCTAAAGTCGGAAAGGAAGATATTTGGAGAGATTATGCAGGAAAAGAGAGTCTAAATGACATGTCCAATGACAACGGAATAAAGCCGCGTCTCCACCGAGCGAACTTTTTCGTCGAACACTGTTGGCCAACACAAAAACTGACGAACATTTAAAATTTAGTACACCAAACTTGTTCGTCGAACATTTTTTAAAGACCGCGAACCAACAAATCAGTGTTCGCTGCGTTAAAGCGGCAGTTACAGTGATGAGTGTATCTACTCAACGTCGTCGTCGTTTGGCGTGTATTGCAGCAGCTTATTTGATCATGTCCTTTCGTCGGCCTCCACGATGGTGGCAAAGACAACTGTTTAGAGGAAGAGATGAGTGCAGTGAACAATTTCGTGCTGATCTGACAGCAAGTTGCTTGTTTACAAATTTTACAAGGGTATGTAATGAAGATTTTGAGTTACTAATCATGCTTATTGGGCCAACCATTTCTAAACAAGACACCAATTATCGGAATGCTGTAAGTGTAAATGATTGTTTGGCTGTTACTTTGAGATTTTTGGCAACGGGTGATTCCTATACATCTTTGATGTATCTTTTTAAAATTTCAAAACAAAGCATTTCTAGAATTGTGCCGAGCGTGTGTGAAGCACTTGTCAATGCATTGTCTGAATATGTGAAAACGCCTAATAATAGTCAAGAATGGAAATTTGTTTCTATTGGATTTAAAAATAAATGGCAATTTGATAATTGCCTAGGGGCCCTCGACGGCAAGCATGTAGTTGTACAATGCCCTAGTAATAGTGGAACTGAATATTTCAACTACAAAGGACATTATAGTATAGTATTGATGGCTCTAGTGGATTCAAACTATTCATTTTTGTACGTAGATGTTGGGTGCAAAGGCCGCATTTCAGATGGGGGTGTATTTACAAACTGTGATTTGTGGAATACAACCTTAAAAGACAGTGCCAACTTGCCTGCTGACAAACCATTACCTGGCCGTGTGTTTGCAGTACCACATGTTATTGTTGCAGACGACGCGTTTGCACTTCACAAACACATAATAAAACCATATCCTGGTCATCAAGAAAAAGGTAGCAAGAAACGAGTGTTTAACTACCGCGTTTCAAGAGCTAGGCGATGTTCTGAAAATGCTTTTGGAATAATGAGCTCTGTATTTAGAGTATTAAGAAAGCCCATGCTTCTCGAGCCTCACAAAGCAACAACTATTACCTGTGCATGTGTGTACTTACATAACTTTTTACGTGCTAACAAGTCTGCTAACTACTACTCTCCTCCTGGGTCAGTCGACTACGTGTTGCCTGATGGAACAATTGTACCAGGAGATTGGCGCAATGGAGACTCTGATAGAAATGAAACATTGTATCCTTTAACTCGTATTGGCAGAAGAGGTAGTGACTATACTAATGCTATTAGGGATGAGTATGCTTCATTTTTCATTTCGGATGAGGGGAGTGTACCATGGCAACATGACTATGACTAAAAGTCTTGCGGCAAAACCTCACATATTAATTATATTTATATGTAGTAGACAATTTTAGAATTTAGAAGATATTACAACGTATCTGTTAAACAGTGTTAAACCTCACAAAAAATAATTTTTGTAGTTGTTTTTTGACATATGTGTTGTCGATAATTTGTTACTTGATACGTAATAATTAGAAATAATAGAATAAAAATTATAGTTTGTATCAAGGGAAAGGGAAATAATAAATACGGTATTCAAAATATTACATTACCTTTTATTTCTTAATCCAAGAAGTGCAACAATTTAAACCACTTAATATTACAGTAGTTTGATGGTATGACCAAATTTCAAAATAGATTAACAAAAGATAGAGCATCCTCTTCCAAGTTGTTGTCTGCTTCATTCACATTCAAAATAGAAGTATGGCTATCCTCTCCAGATATGGGTTCCTCTGATGATGATAGCACAGAATGTGAATTCTGAGATGAAGAAAACGCACAGAATTTGAACAAGATCCTTGTTTCTGGTATTCCTCAAGTTCAGCTTCAAAAATTGCGTTATCAATTTTGTTTTTCAAAATGCATATAGCAACAGGGTTCGTTAGTTTCCTGATTCTGGCCGCAACAGCTTCCCCATAAATCGAGAATTCGTCTCTGTCATTGTCAGTGCCGTTGATTTTCTGATAGCATTCCTTCATTATATTATATGCTTCTTCTTGTTTTTCTTTTCGAGATCTTTTGTTAGGTGGCAGCTTAAAAATATGACTATGAGATGAAGTCGATGGTTCGTTGATTGGACCACCGTCTTCTCGATCTCCTGTTACTTCTTGTTGCGATAGTTCTTTCCCCGTGTTGTCTACTTCAGTGGACTCGCAAATGTCAGTGCTTGAGATGGTGTGGTTAGGTGCATACTTAACATCTAAGAACCGAAGATACTTCAGTCCCCACCACGGTTTTTTTCTGTCACTAGTAGCCATTCCAGACTTCGTTACATTCTTCTTCTCCCTTCGATATTGAGCTAAAACACTCTCTAACTTCTTCTTAACCTCAAGTACACTACACCCTACATGTGAAGCAATTTCCGTAATTGCGTCATTTCGTTTGTATTTATTTTTGTAAAGTTTTTCCCTAGGATTCCAGAGTAGAGGATGCATTTCGTATGCTTGAAACAAACTGATAGTTTTTTCGGTTGACCACAACTGTTTATCCATGTTCTCACTGTTTGCTGAATCACTCATCATTCACGACACTAGAAAATAGAAACCAAACCTTCACGTACTAAAAAATAACCACTCACTCTGCTAAAAGCCACGCAAATAACGAATACGGTGACAGGTTGTATGACGTGAGATTACTGAACTGGCAGAAATGTTCGGTCTGAGAGCGAACTTTGTCAGCCAACAACAGTTTCCCGCCAATACCCCCACCATAGCGCCCAGATTGTTTGAGAAGGCGTCCACACCAACCCAACACCGAACTATGTCCGGCGAACATGACAGTTGTTCAGCGAACAGTGTTCGTCGAACTAGTTCGGCCGGTGGAGACGCGGCTTATGACTTCTCAGTCTCGCATGTGCAAACAATCTCTACATTAGCAGCACCTCATTCCCACATAAAAACATACACAAAGAAACATGGGTATCGCCTGATGGAAGAACGAGAAACCAAATTGATCATGTGTTAATAGACAAGAGACATAAAACACACATATTGGATGTGAGAAGCCTAAGAGGTGCTGAATGTGGGACTGACCATAACTTAGTACTCGTTAATATAAGACAAAAACTGAAATGGAAAAACGAGAAAAAGATAGAGTGGAAGTAGGGTGGGACACATCAAAACTGAAAAACATAGAAAATCAAAAGAAGTTGGAACTTAAACTAACAAACAGATTTCAGGTACTACAAGAACAGACTGTTGAAATTAATGATGTAAACAAGTATTGGGGGAAAATTAAAGAAATTATTACAGAAGTTTCGAAGGAAGAACTAAAACCAATACAAAGGAAACAGAAGAACAAACTTTGGTTCACCAACAGTTGCGAAGATTTAATAGAGTTGAGGAAGAAAAAGAAAAATGATGTTCTCAAAAACAACTGTAATGAAAATAGGGAGGAGTACAAAGAACTCAACAAACAGATAGTTAGAAAACTAAGAACGAAGAAACGTAAATATATCACAGACCAACTGAGAAAAGCAGAGGAGGACAGTACTCATAACAACGCAAGGGAATTTTTCAGATCAATAAGATTTTTTAAGAAGGGATACATCCCAAAAACAGACAGCATCAAAGATAAAAATGGAAACCTGACTTGCGACAGAAGAAATGTTCTTAACATATGGAAACAATATTTTGAGCAACTACTGAATGCTGATAAAAGACCTGACGAAGAAGAAGGAGCAGATGAAAATAAATTAATTTGCCAACATGTGCAACCAAAAGTAGATGAACCATCGCTTAAAGAGGTGGAAGAAAGCGTAAGACAACTAAACAACAATAAAGCCCCAGGAAATGATGGCATTCCGGCTGAAATATTCAAAATTGGTGGAAGAGAGCTATTAAGTTGTATGCATAGATTAATATTAGAAGTGTGGAGAAAAGAAACAATACCCAATGATTGGAACGAAGCACTAATAACACCTATTTTCAAAAAGGGTGATAAGACAGAGTGCAAAAATTATAGAGGTATTTCTATTCTAAGTTCAGCATATAAAGAACTATCAAAAATCCTCTTAAATAGACTGAAAGAGTATATAGAAGAAAATATTAAAGACCACCAAGCAGGATTTGTTCAAGGTCGCTCTACTATAGACCAAATATTTGCCATAAAACAATGTCTTTCAAAATATTGGGAGTTTAATAAGGATGTTCACCTATTATTTATAGATTTTCAAAAAGCGTATGACAGCATAAATAGGATGAAAATGTATGAAAAAATGCAAATGTTTGGCATCCCAGATAAGCTTATAAAATTGACACAAATATGTATTGATAAATCAAGATGTAAAGTGAAGGTAAATGGAGAATATACAGAGGACTTTGAAGTTAATACAGGAGTTCGTCAAGGTGATGGGATATCCCCTCTACTCTTTAACCTAGTCTTAGAAGATGCACTCAGGAAGACAAAAGATTTAAGAGCTGGGATCTATGTTGGATCAAAAGTAAATGTATTAGCTTTTGCGGATGACGTTGCTCTTCTTGCTGAAAGTAGAACAGATCTGGAAAATTTAGCAAAAGTGCTCATTCAAGAAACCAGAAAGGTGGGATTAGAAATAAACCAGGATAAGACAAAATATATGCATATAACCAGAAGACAGGGAATGAATAGAATACAAAATATTAAAGTGGACAAGTGGGAATTTGAAAAAGTCGAAGAGTTTAAATACCTTGGCATAAAGCTAGCACAAAACATAAAAGAGGAAAACGAAATTCAAAATAGACTAGTCTTAGCCTCTAAGACCTATTGGGCAGTAGAGAAATTACTTAAATCCAAAATATTGTCTAGGAAAACTAAGATCAAAATCTACCATACACTAGTCCTCCCTGTGTTACTATATGGAGCTGAAACATGGTCACTGACAAAGGAATATGAGAAGAAGCTTATTGTATTTGAAAATAGAGTATTAAGAAAAGTGTTTGGTCTAGTATGCAAAGGAGATGTATGGAGAATAAGAAAGAACAGAGAATTAAGAGAAATATACACTCACCCAGATATAGTAGCATTAGTGAAAAGTAGAAGACTAAGGTGGGCTGGACATGTGTGGAGGCGAGAAAATACCTTCATTATTAATTATATTGAACGATCGAACCCAGACGGTAGAAGACCCCTTGGCAGGCCAAGACTTAGATGGAGAGATCAGGTCCTCAAAGATATTTACAAATTGGGAACTACACCTGAGGCAGCAAAGAACAGAGCAGAATGGAGAGGCATTGTTGGCGAGGCCAAAAACCAACTGGGGTTTCAATGGCCAAGGAGGTAAGGTAAGGTAAGGTAAAACTAGTACTCACTCTCTTAAAAAAAAACAAATTTGTCAATCATTTGTTTTTAAAAATTAATTTTTAAAAGTCAGATTATAGAAATTATAACAGTGCATTAGATCCACTAACTATGTAATTTTATTCTAATTCATTTGCTTTTAATCTAAAAGAATTCTGACACCAAAATAAAATTTTAAAAAGTTCAAAAAGATATTGATCAGAATTACACCTCATTCTTACAGATTTCTTAGAATAACAAAATTCCTTTTTGAGTTTTGATTGAACGCGTAGTTTTCACCCCTGAAAATAAAAATCACCTCTCAGCATAACATATATTTAATGGATGATGAGTTTGGTTCCGAATTTTCATACAAATCAATGCATCCTCATAAAACATGGATGTTATGCACTGGAGTATTGTGGGGGTTGCAATATTACAATGGGTGATTTTTAGGCTGAAATTGGCATTGAACAATTGATTAAGTTTCAATTATCAAAATTAATAATGTTGTATTCAAATAATAAATAAATTTTAATTGTCAGTAAATCAATAATTTTTTCAATCTATTCTCAATATGGAGTGGTTTTAAGGGTTGAGACACAGTGCAATGTCATAAATAATATTTTTACCCCTAAAAAATAAAATAATAAGTGCATATTGGCATAATGTAGATCTTTAGGAGAAATTAAGTTCTGCTTATTCAAAATTGTCATGCAAACTGATGTATATTGAACAAAAATTTAATATTCCTCACTATTTTCCTTGATATCTTAAGACAATATTTTTTCCCATTGGTCTCTGACTCTTTCTTGCACTTTGATTTATTTTAAACAAAAAAATGCTTTGTATCAAAACCAATCCTACAACTTGCATTTGGTTGCAGCAATTAAAGTAACCTAATGTTTTCTTAAAATAACTGAAATTTTAATTCTAGTAGTATAGATAAAACACCCAAAACATTTACAAACGATAAAAACCCAAAATATACTGTTTATATTTTTTGTTTGTTTGTATTTTTTACACCCTACAACATTAAGAGAACAATGAACACTTTGCCAACTAAAACCTGAAAAAAAGACCTGGAAGTCATTTTGCTTCAATACATCAGTTCTTTTATTACCGATGGAGTGAAAACAAGCAAGAGTTTGTAGAAAACCCTGCTGTACAGAACTTAAGTTTTCAATGTTGAGTCCTAAGTTTGTTCTATGTTGTGCGTTCTTTTTTATCAATTATAGGGAAGGAATAATCCTCAAAAGTGATACTAAAATTCTGATCATATACTAACAAAATAGCTCTACAAAATTCACCTGAATTATCAGAAACAAGTAACACTAAACTAATGAAGTATTTCTAAGACAGTGGTGTGATGAGTAGAAGAAATCAATGAATGGACACAACATATATTACAACATATAACACTGATCAGTGGGTTGTGGTAAACTGTGTGAACGTAGATTAAATACACATTAAGCGTAATATGATTAGTACATTGACACTCAAGAATTGTGATGGGGAGGGGGCAGTCATAATTTTACCAAGATTTTCAACTATATTCAGCATTATTGTGGTCCTAATATAGAGGATTACCAATACATACTTAACTTTAAATAATGAAAAACCCCTATTTTAAAACTATACAAAACAATAAGATAAACATATTAAATAACATAATATTAAACAATCAACACATTGAAAAACAAAACTGCACAAATTTCCTTGGAATAAATAACACCAAAACAGAATTTAGTGATAAATTTCAGACACATAATTATAATCCTAGAAATAAAATTCACATCATATCTGCACATCATAATCTTAACATTTTTTTAATTTTTACCCGATATCATAAAAAAGAAAACAATCCAAACATAAAGCTCAAATTAAGAAAATACCTGATGCTGCTTTGCATTCAAATGAAGAATGCTACAAAATGAAAAGACTTAACTAGTGAAAAAGAGAACATAATTAAAAAAGAACAAATAGAAGACCAATTAATTATTAAAATTTCTATTTGAGACACCCGAAGACTTAAAAAATATAATCAAAATAGCTAGTAAGAATATACAACTAAATTCCCTTGGATTGCAGTATGCGTATATATAATTTACTATTTATATAATGAATTTACAATTGTACATAAATAAATAAATGTTTTATTAATATTATTTAATAAAGCCACTTAACACTAAAAAAATTATCAAGATTTTATTCAGTAACTAAGTTTATATCTGTACTCTAAATTGTAGTTTTTATACGATGACAGATTATTAAACAAAAAAAAACCTATCCATGTTAAAGAGATGTAACGTAACTGAATATAATACAAGACGTACATTAAAGTTAAAAAGTAAACAATGTGACAAAGATTTAAAATCACAATAGTTAAATGAATTTTGATAAACAACAAAACCATCCAAATAAAGAGGGTAGACTCAACAGTATTAAATCAATAACAACGGTGGCAGTGGGATATGAATGCAATACAAGTGGCACTGACAATTAACACAGACCTTGTTTACAACTAGCCTCAGCACTCAGTCCATGTTATTGTTCCAATATCGATTTATTCGTAAATCCTCAGTTTTGTGCTTCTCCTACAAAGATTTACACCGATATTGTAGAAACTTCTGTTTCTCCATCCAGCAAACATTATTTGTATGTCTATGGTTGATTTATTGTTTAAAGTCAAATCATTTACAGTAATATTTTGGACATAAAGAAAATTGAATATGATGCTAGTTAGTGGCAAATATAATTGTATCATAAAATACTATTGGTTTTATTGACAGGAAAAATCTAATTAAATCTATTTTTTTATTTAGGATAATTTATTATTTATTTCAAAATTAATTATTTTCATTAATTACCGAATTTACTTTTGTATATATTTAATTTTATTGAAACACTACAAGTTGTCTTGAACTATCACTTTCATTGACCACAGAATAAAACTTATTTATTTACCTCACTTTTAAGTTTATTGTGGTTAAACTGTAATTTATGGCCATTACTACAATTTACATATTACTAATTCATAATTCATGATATGTACACAATTATACACAATTATTTTTATTTCAAAACATGAATAGTAATTATACATTAAATAAATCCTGAATAAAGAATACTTACTAACAAGTGACACAAATCAATAACTACGACACAACTGAAAGCGAGTAAACAAAAGAACTTTATGAAAAGAAATGAAAAACAAATCTAGGGGCGGACAAATAACAGAGGGCTGCCTGAATCAATAACAACAGTGGCATTGGTGGGATACAAGTGGCAGTGGTAATTAACACTCCATGTCGGTCCACATGATTACTCCAATATTGGCATGTGTCAGGTCGCCCTGATGGCCCCTTCGAGTCTCCCCATTCAACAACGTACATGATGTCATCTATCGGTAGATCACATCACACAAGTTAAAATCCAAGGCAAGCTCTTAATCCCACAAACTTTTAATTTCAAAAAAGCACTATTTGCATTCAGAAATAGTTTTTTGTTTGCTTTTCATTTATTTATTAAAAAATGTCTTTGACCTATACTTGTAATCACCAAGTAAAACAAAAATTGTCAGTGAGGTTAAATAGTAAAAAAAAGTATACTTATCCATATAAGTATTGAATTAGGGTGTTAATGAATGAAATGGCTTTATTGACAAAGTGTAACAAATGGTGAGGTTAGGACTATTAAGTCCTCTCTTACACCCAACCAACAATAACAAGTGCAACAATAAACTAAACAGTCTAACTTTACCGAGAAGATTTACTAGTCTCAGACATGTATAAACTACATTTATTGTGCTTTACAAAGAGACAAAAAAATAAACAAGCTTAGGTGTTTAAGGCAGGCTTCTACACCTATATGTTAGTTAAAAGAAAAATAAATGAAAACTTTTTTTATATATTTAATAGTAAATAAATAAATGGTTTGTAAAAATAAAAAAAATAACTGGCAAAAAGCGCTTTTTGAAATAAAAAATGTGTAGTTAAAAGCGTTTCTTAAATTTTTGTTGTGTGTTAGCGTGAGTGTATAAAAATTTTTAGAGTGATTTTCAAAAATCTTTTCTTTTTATTGTGATAATCTTGTGATTTTATTTTTTAAACATTATTTTTGTTAACATAGTTTCATTACTGTACATTTTTATACATTGATAATTTTTTATATTATTTACACTTCAAATTATGGTTATGAAGCTTGTTATTTTTTTTATGGTAACATTTTTTTTTATCTTCAGAGTTTTAAGTTATAGGAGTGGCTGGCCATAACTTCTTCTTCCCCAAGTTTTTAAAATGAGCAAAATCGTAATTTTCCCCTTAGTGTATTGTTCCATATCATACACTTATATTTTTACTTTTTTAATTTTGCTGTAATTTTAACATTTTTAAGGAAATGAGAATCTTTCTTTGTTATAATTAAAGAGTAACTTTGTAATAAGTAAATTATTTCTGATTGTTTCAGGCAATTCAGGTACACTATGTTAACTACGTAATGTTAATTGAATATCTAAAGAATGTTGTAATGTTTTGGAGCAATAAACTTTAATTCATTTCCTATTCCATCACAAATCCTCCAAGCAACAACAAATTATCTCAATAGAATATTATTTTATGTATAAGAATGTGGTTTTTATTAAATTAACTACAAAGTGAAAAAAGGCCCTTAAAAAAATAATTATTTGCCTGCTATTAATTTAATATTCAACTGCCATGAGGATGAGCAGTTTGCCTTAAAGCAGAGTAGAAACACAAAGGTCGACTGAAAGAAGCCTTTTTTATACTATATTTTATTTTCTTCCTGGGGGAAGAAAAAGTCATGCTGACAGGTTGGTGACTCATGTAATGAATTATATGTTGTAGGACACAAGTGAGACATGATTTGTTATGGTCTAGGAATATATAAAATTATTTTTTTAAACCAACGATTATAGCAGAATTCTTATTGCAAATTAATATTAATAATATTGATTTAAAATTCTTGACCAAGAGAGTTTTAAACCAGAACAAAGGATGGTATAATGTAAATTGTTGGACCATTAAGATTAAACATAGGAAAAAATATATACACATACGACTAACAGCTAACTGTTAAATTATGAACTTTATTCTTCTGGCATTAATGTAATTAATTAATGTAATTAGTGTAAGCTGTTTGACAGCATTGTTGATAAATAATTTAACTTTAGAAGAATGAATAAATAAATTAGTGTTAGTGTTTTTAATTTTGTTGGTTGTTTGTTAAAAAAATGTAATTGCACTGTATTTCCTTGACCGTTTTTTAACATGTTCAGTGATTACTGAATACTTTTGTAACAAGTACTGTTTAATTTTTGTATGTAGACTATTATTTTCCAAGATACATTAAATTAATTATTTATCTTTGAAGTTGTCTGTAAAAATTGTCTGTAAAAAATGGTTACTTGCAAAGCAAACACAGATATCACCATGATTATTTAACTAGAAACACAACCTTGATATTATTTCGCAAACCTAAAGTTAATGAAATCTGCTTTGAAGTTTTTTGTATAGTTGAGGATGAAGTGATCTGCCTAATAATGTATTAAACACGTAAATAGTTATGACAAAATTCACTTCATTGTCAATGGATTGGCTACTACCAATAAATAATATTCAAGAAACGTTAAGTATCTTAAAGTAATAACTATAGAAAAGTGAGCAGAACTAAGGGTTAATTTTGTTTATATCATATGTATATGAGTTTTGTACAGAAAGTGCTTTGTTAATTTCATCATTGTACTTTTGGTGACTCTATTAGTTTTAAGGGATGTCACAAACACACGTACTATCAGTGACTGAAACTGCCACCACTATTTGATATAACGGCATGGATTTCCTGCACATTTAATTGTGTTAGGAGTGTTGTAGTTTAAAAAAAAAATAAATCTATATATATTTTCATAGCTTTGAATTATTGTTACAAATATCTCTATAAGCGAATGAATATTTTTTCTTTATGTTAGGTAAATCATTCGTGTATGAAATTGGGAGCTTAAAAAACAAAACAGTTAAGTTACTTGTGTATTTCTCAACACACAAAATATAGTTAACTATAAATGTTTTTTCTTCATTTTTTTATGTGTGTTAGTTGTGCAGTTTTTCTTTAAGTTGTTTTTTCTGTATGAACCATTTTAAATATGTAAATATTGTATATCCATACAAATTTTTAATGGATATACTATTTAATGATTTATACTGTTCTCTAACCAAAGTAATTTTGGGTATTCTATTAATAATCTATTCAATGGTTTAGAGGTGAATCATGAATAGCTCTCCCCAGCCAATTGTAACATAAACTGTACAAGTATGTCTTTGGAGAAGTATAAAACATTAATTTCAAGAAATTATAATAACAACTCTGAAATATTCTACATTCATCCTATATTTATATTATAACAACACCTTCTAAATTACAAAAAAAAAAATAAAAAAACATATAACAGTATATAATTCTTATACATAGATTTACTTGTTTATAGTTTCTTTTTTGTGTAACTCAAATTATTGGGAAATATTGTGCGCTCTTTATTTAATAAATAATTTCTTATTGTTTTAAAATAAAGAATAAATAAAATATTTTCTGAGCTTATATGGCACTTTTCCTCCATATCACCACACTTTTCCTTAAAAGCTTATTTCCTTAGTAATCCTTATATATATGCGAAGACATTTTTATTTAACGCAACTCCTCCCTTAATTCATTAACAATTTTAACGATTGAGATGTCAAAAAATTCTTATCCCTATTCGTAGTTCCGTAATAGGTCTTCATTGTTCAACATTTTTACCGTAAACGAAAGCCTTCAAAATAGGTTTTTGTCCATAAAAAAACATGGAGAGATTTATATTAGTAAAGAGTTAACAGCTGTTCAAATGTAAATAATGATGTTTATAATGTTGAGGAGGTACTTAATGTTAATCAGAGTGAGTCTGATTGGTTTAGTAGAAGTTTGTTTAATTATAGATATTAAAAAGCGAATACACATCTGTCCGTGAGTCCTTCATACTACATCATTCATCCAATCACCATGAGATTTTCGGAAGTTATGTATTTTCTCCTAGGTAAGGTTTTCAAACATAGTTTATTTGCATCTGACTGTATGCCTCAGCCTCACTGGCCTTTAACAGAGTTATTTTAATTATATAATTAATCAACAGCTATTAAATAAAATAAATGAAATTAAAACTTTCAGACTGGGATTAGTAATAACATTGGGTATTCATAATTAGGCTATAAATAGGTCGCAGCTCCAGTGCAATGAGTGACATAAAAATAAATGTACACATTATGATTTTACTTGATAGATTTTAACCATTACCAAATATTTAGTCAAAAGCCATGCTGAGATGTCACAGTGAGTGATAGGGTTGTCCCTTAGAAGTGTTTATTGTGTACATCGATGGAGTTGAAAAGATGGTGTACATCGAGAGTAAAGTAATGAATTAAGATGTGAAGTGGAAGTGGCGACCACATGAACAATGAGAAGCCAACTCCAGCTGGCAGGAACCCAGTGGTTCACAGTTGTGGTCACACTGGTGCTTGCCAGCAACAATACACAACGGCTCCCGACATTCATTGTGAGTGTACATGAATTCACCTGACTTGTACAAACAACGAAATTTCTCATCCAACTCGTTGATAAGAAAGGCATTCAATGAAGAATAAGGAAATAAATAATTAAGAAAAATGCCAGTATATATGAAAAAGGAAACAATTACAATGTAATTAAAAAAATAAAAGAACTTTTAAAAAGTTTAAATGGTAAATATGAAATTGTGGGTCCCTTCCGATTTTCACAATTTTTTAAAACAAGTCAATACTACTCCCACAAACACCAATCCATACATAATTTTTTGTTTAAATATAGAATTTTTAGGAAAAAATAAATAAAATCTGTTACACCAAAAACATTGTATATAACATAAATATTACATAGTGTTCCTTCCTACGGAGGTCTATATCACTGTGGAAAGGTAAATACCACCATATATGTATTGTTCGGAGGGGGGGGGGGAGGTCCTAAACTAACTACTTAGGTTAGGCAGAGTGTGTTCATTTATTTTGAAAAAAAAGTAAAGACTGAGATATTTAATGAATCAAGTTAGGTTGGGTTAGGATAGGTTGTTAGGTTAGTTTACTTGAAGTTACATCTGGTTAGAAATATAATATATATTCCTAATCAACATACACTAACCTAACCCACTTTTATATTGGTTAGTTAAATATAAATTTGGTAGGACTCCTATATCTTAAATTTACCGTTTAGTTCTTTATACAATTGAAGAATTTGACACCATAATAATATTAATTAAGTTTGACATTATCTAAATACCAGAAGATATAAAAAAGGAAAACATTTGTAATGTATTAAAAAAAAAAATTAAAAGAACTTTTAACAAGTTTAAGTTTGTGTTTGATACAAGAATAAAAAGAAAAGAAAACCCCCTCTAGATTTAAGAAGCATAGTTAGGACTAAAAGGTCCTCTCAACCAATAAAGCTCATTAAAGATGTTGATAAGAATAAAACAAAACAATATCAATTAAGTTTTAGATAAGTTTTACCACTTTTTTTTTAATACCTGCTACGTATTAGATCAAATAAAGAATGTTTGTCTATTGACCATTAGATTACTAGCTGAGTACAACTAGTTTGGTCATGTTAATTATTGAGCTGATGTTGCATCAGAGACAATGTAAATGGATTCTAGGAAGAGACATTTTCTAGTATCAGGGTACGTAGTTAACAGATCATGGAAATATTGACGAGAACACAAATTTATTATTATACTGAAAATAATTACTAGGAAAACTAGTTTCACTTAATATTTTTATGAGTTAAGAAAATGTTCCTACCAAACTACAAGTAATTGTGATTGAACTATGAAATAAATTAATAGATATCCTTCAATACAAGTGAACGTGACAAAATATGTATGTATGTGTACCAACATATAATAAGCAGAATAAGAAACTACCATTACATTACCGCAAGGTTTTTCTATATTTAAAACATTTACAAAATAATTTTTTATATTTTTTTTGTAGTGAATGTCTTCCTACCTATCTTCTGGCATAAAAATGTCTTAAGGAAGATTTGAGTCTTTTTCTGAAAAGGTTCCATATCAAAATACACCCATTATTTATAGTCGTGACTTTTCTAATGTTTTTAAGTATATAAATTATTTATTGCTGGCAACTTTTTTTAACAGTGCTTGAAAAATTATACACACAAACCTTGTAATTTACTTGAACTATGAAAACAAACCATAATTCTTTAATAGGGTTATAAAATCAGTGATACTGTTAAATCTGAACATTTATAAATAAGCAATCATCCAGTCACAGAAATAAACTTACAGGATATGATTTCAATATAATATGCACATAAATCAGCTGATCACAGTAGCACTTCTTCAATATTGACATCTATTTTCATTTGTGCAATGTAGGTAGGATGGAAAATGATTGAAATTCCCTGTTCCCGTTTACAATTTTAGAAACCAAATATATAAAAATACTCTTGTGTATAAATACGATGTTGTGTAGAAATTTCAAGTGAATCCTTTCACTACTTTTCTAGTTTTGTGTATATAAACATACAGAAATTTGGTTAATATACAGTATGTAACTTAAAAGGCGTCCTGGCTATATACTTTCAGATTTTACCCCTAATTCAGAGCAGAAAATGAAGGATACAGTTTTATCGAATTCCACCCCATTTAGTGTATGTATGTTTGTGTTTTTTAAAACAAAATTAATAACTCAAAAACGCCTTGACCGACTGACTTGAAAGTGTACACAGTTCTTTATGTTAACACTACTAAACAGTGTAAAATAACCATTGAGATATTTTTAGTCTTTAAGCATTTGGTTGAATCAGGAGAGGGGTCTCTCAGCAAATGTCATGCAGTTGAGGGGAGCTGCATAATCTTCTTCTACATTCCTGCTTCTGCCTCGTTCTGGTCATCCTCTAGAAAATCTATTTGCAGTTAATTCTAGCTGATAACAATACATGACCCTCTTCGAAGACTTGCCATTTTAACTGTTCGTACGCGACTAACGGATATATACTTTGTTGACGAATATATCCGAAATGAAATATTTCTGTCGATATTGTAAAGGATAGTTCCAAAAACTACCGCTAGTGGGCAGCATCAACTATGAATCAAAAGGGACGGGGCAGCCAATCAGAGCGCCCATGCTCGCGGCACTGTCTCCTGCCTTTTGCAAACACACAAGACGGAAATATCCTCAGTCTATTGCTCCACCCAAGTACATTGTTTTCATCACTTAACGTTCTTTTTCTTTGTTTTATAGTTTTTGTTTATTTTGTTTTTATATTGGTATCATAAAAGTTTTAACTAAAATGTTTCAATTTTTTTATATTTGTACTTTACATTATAGTTGTAAATATACAATAGAATAGCATTAAAATTTTTAATTAAAAATTTAAATCTAAATTGTTTTAAGTTCCTTTATGTTTCTAAAACTTAAAAAAATTAACGTCACATTTCAGTGAAATTATTTTTTTTTAGATAATTACTTTAAAATAGGGTGAAATGATTTCCGGGTGCAAAGGGTTTAAAACAAATTTCAGGCCAAAACATGAATTGTTTTGAATATATACATTATAAACACTACAGAAATAGCATGAACCTACCTCTATGTATACAACAAGCACGGATGCTACGAGGACTGGCCCCATCACGAGCAGCAGCCAGACTATGTATGTCAGATAAAAACAATGCTCTTCTATACAGCGGTCCATGTCTGGAAGATGTAGTTAAGGTTAATTATTAATATATCTTGTTTACTAAACTAATAAAGGTACACCTTGCAACCAATTATATTCAATTTAAAAGCCCAAAAATGTATTTAGGTGGCTTTATACAATTTTACAATGAATAGTAATGTTTTAGGTTATGTTTCAGGACACTAGGAGAGCTTACTGTAATAGGAGAGATAGGGTAAAAGCAAACTACCTGAGAGCTCAACCACAGTATTTTCACCAATCATTTTATCATATATTTCAAGATCAACTTGTAAATTTGATCGCATACACCGTTTTATAAATTAGTTCAAGAAATGTTCAATTATTAAAAAGTAATTTAAATACATGAAAGCACAACAAAATGTGTCAAACTGTCACAAAGATAATATATTCATCACATTTCATCCCTTTCATTCCACTATTTGATATTCACAGAAATCATATAAGACGGAATAATGATAGGACCTCAATGGATAATCGATAGCTTACATACTAAAGCGATTTATGTCCAACTTAATAGAGTCATTAGAGCTACAAGTGGCACTCTCATGTCAACTTCACTTCCTTTGCTCCCGGTGCTGTGCCAATATAGCTCTTTCAGAGAAAAGACATCAGGAGACACTAAAGAATTCAATAAGATCTTGAATGCCCCACACCTACCCATTAACAGGATCTCACACGTCAGAACTGTCGCTTAAAATCTCAAAACCCAGTTCTATGAACTGCTTCCCAGTTGAGCAGATCAAATTTCTTGCCCAGAACCAGCTAGGCGGTAGTGTGGAATAGTTTTAATAGACGAAACAAGTTCCTCATTATCGATTCGTTAATACCTGTAGGTGGGATGAACTTGCCTCCAGGAATTGGACAATGTTAAATCGCTTCTGAATGACGTGGGTAGAAGCAACTACTTGAAATATAAATGGAGATTAACACTAGATCGTCATGTGACTGTGGGGAGACAATCCAAACATGGATCACATAGTTACAAAGTGCCTCTTTTGCACTTTTACCACGTGATAAGCTAGCATAAATAGAACCAACGAGGCAGGTTAAAATGGCTCGATTGCTTTGTGACAGAATACTTCATTATTTTATTTTTAGTCAATAACATGGCTTGTGGGTCTCGTATCATACTTATACTGCTCAACATTTGAAGTGGAACACAGTGTCATTAAGAGCACTCACACTTAGCTAAATGGTGATCAATATTTTTTTCATTAACATGCAATACGCCGTATGATGAGGCCTACAAAATGGCCAGATCTTAATCCTATAGAAAACTTGTGTAATTGTCTGAAAAGGGAAATCAGACGCAGTGCTATTACCCTCGACAACTTTGAAAAGCTTCAACAGGCTGTTATCAAATAATGCGGTCTCATTCCTTGAGAAGTGCTTCTGAACCTCATCAGCTCTATGCAAGATGATTAGAGCAAGTAAAAGGGTAGGAGGAGAGTTCACTACTGAAATCAACTAGGATATAAAACAGCAATTTTCTCCAACATTTTAATAGTAGGCTACTTTTAGTTATTAATACAATGTATTTAATTTGTTTTTTAACCCTTTTAGGAGTATGGAATAATGCATGTAAAGAGTAATGACACTCTGGAACGTCATGTCTGATATAGGCCCAAAGGAGTAGTGACGTTCTGGAACGTCATGTCTGTTATAGGCTCAAAGAAGTAATGACGCTCTGGAACGTCATGTCTGATATAGGCTCAAAGAAGTAATGACGCTCTGGAACGTCATGTCTGTTATAGGCTCAAAGAAGTAATGACGCTCTGGAACGTCATGTCTGATATAGGCCCAAAGAAGTAGTCGTGTTCTGGAACATCATATGTATGTTTTTTACCAAACATATTTTTAATGCTCTAGAACACGTATAACCGTGTCCAGAAGTAAGGAAAAACATTTTTGGGAAGGTGGTAGTATTATTCCAGAGATGAAAATTCACATAAATAAAACCTGGGCTGGGCTTTGTACGTGGGAGGAGTCATTCAAGACAACTGCGTGCACTTATTATCCTTCTTGCCAAGTCAACTTTGCTATCAGTACCAACAGTGAAAAAACAACAACAAAAACCTAAGTCTGCTATCAAATACAATAAGGACCTAGATGCCATAGAAAGTATGAACATGACAATATTTTTCAAATATGTAACAAGAAAATACTACGTCATAGTATAGAAAACATTTTTTTCATTTGTAAGATTTCATCACATTGAATGCATTCCAAATGTACAAAATCCACAACAACAGCAAAATTTCATTTTCGGAATTCAAACTGAACCTTTGAATGCCATTATCAAGAGAGAAAAGGCCATGCCACACGCTGGTGCACCGAGCGACGATAAACATGTTTCTCTATTATGCAGTTTTATGATTTAAAATAGTAAATTTTAGTAATCAATCTACAGCAATAGATTATTTTTTAGCTACACTTTTTGTATGTATTCAGGAGAAAAAGAGCTTAGAGTATTTGGCTAAATCTCTTTATAGAATTATTAATGGTTAAAAATTCTGGTCCCTAGATATTTTTAATAATTTTTAGGAATTTTATATTTTAGGAATATTTTAGGAATTTTATGAAGCACGAACCTCATATCTGGCTTAGCCTTTGTGGCTGTACATTTTCTTATACTTTCATATTTTAACTATATAAGTATGTCTATTTATTAAAAGAATTGACAAAATCTATTCTGAGTTCGTCAGAATGTTCAGGACTTGCTTCAGTTTTTTCTTTTTTTCTTTTTCATGAAAGTTATTAGTGCACAGATAAGGCATTTGGCATTGGATTTAACTTAAGTCTGACTTTACTCAAACACGACTTAATTTGTGATTTTCCAGGATTTTTTAGTCAAACAGCTATATATCAGTTTCTAATTAAGGTAGGTAGTTTGTTTTGGTCTAAAAACACTCAGGAGATCAAGCTCTTTTATTTGGGCTTTTGATCATCCAAATTGGTTGAGTCTGAGGACAGTTGTATGCGGACATTATAAGCCAAATATAAACACTGACTCATTCATCACAAAATCTCCAAAACTACTTGAAATCTTGATTGACTTAAAATTTGGTACATAGGTTATCCAAGACCCTAGAGACTCACCAAGAAAGGATTTTTTTCCGACCTCAGGAATCCGCCCCGCTAGACTCCAAACTTTCAA
This sequence comes from Stictocephala bisonia, assembly GCA_035578905.1. Taxonomy (NCBI): domain Eukaryota; kingdom Metazoa; phylum Arthropoda; class Insecta; order Hemiptera; family Membracidae; genus Stictocephala; species Stictocephala bisonia. Next base: position 130,368 of record JAQJVL010001361.1, on the reverse strand, counting down.
TGATATTCTAGTGGAACTATATTTATTCATTTATTTATTTATCATAAGCTGTCAAAAAGTACACTAAATAATTTGTTTACTTCATTTGATTTTACTTAATTCAGTTTAAGCACTAATATCTGTAGTCATATATGTGCCGAGGCCGAGATATCATGAGCACAGCAAGTGACTGGATTGGAACGTGATGTGTGCAGGGGTATTTCCTAGTTTTTGTTATTTATAAGTGTAAATGTTGTGTCTAAAGCTTAATTTTTTGTTTATTTAATTTATGCCTATATATTATATTGTTATAGGTTTAATCTTGTGGGTATTTTTGTTTACGCTGGTCATTTCTGATAGTGTGTCATTGTATTATTCTATTTTTATTCAAGAAAAAAGGATGTGACCGATATCAATTAAATTTTAAGTATGAACAAGAGCTTCTTTTCATTTTGAAATGGGTACAAATGTAAAAATAAAGAAAATAAAGTATTCTTTTCCATGTACCTGATTTTTATGTTTTATTACTAATGTTTCATTGAATTCATGTTCAAAAAAATTGCGAACAAAGTACCATGCACTTGAAGCAGCCAATCTAGGTTTAATGTAAATTTGCATTAACACCTGTTAAAACATGTAAGAACAAACTTTAAACTGCAGATATAGGGGTACAAAACAATGAATTAACTGATGCATAAGGACCCACAGTTCTGCATACGGACCATTCAGGGTGTTCTGCCCTTAGACAGGTCCTGCTGCAGCTTTCTGCTAAACCTCTCTTATAGAGCATCATTTTTTCTCTCATACTTCCTTCTGATCTTTACACTATCCATCTTCTGATATCTACATCCCTTTCCTCTAACTTTTCCTTCTATAGCTGTTCTCTCTTCTCATCACACGTCCCAACCAATTCATTTTTCTTTTTCTTACGGATTTTAATATGTCCCTTTCTTCGCCCACTCTTTTCAGTACATCTTCATTTCACACTCTACTTTCCTGTCCTATTTTCTCCATCATTCTCCAAATTATTTACTATTCATTTCTAAGAAGCCGATCATAGACATATATGCGAATATGAGGGAATGATGTGATGAGTATAGATGAACGAGTGTAATCATTGTTACTATCTGAGTTCGACTTAGCTCAGAAAGGACTATTTATTAATAGCCCAATAGCCAGGGCAACTAAGGGACCTACAGCTTTACATGGAATCCGAACCACATAGTGTTGGTCTGATTTTCAGCTAAATGACAAGTTCGACACTCAGTTCTCTTCCCTACACAACATATGAACTAGTGATGAGACGAGGTGAGTACAAAGTACTCGCTGGGCTCGAGTCCAGCAAGTACTCGTATGTTCTCGAGTCAGTTCACAACAGACTCGAGTCAGAATGAATGGACTCGGACGGGCACGATGTTATTGCATACAGACAAACCTAATGTGTGGACTCGGTGGTATTGCCTACATCTATTGAGTATGAGATCGAGCCAAACCAAGTTGTGTTATTGGCTTAGGTTTTTGTAGGCTATCCAATCAGCAATCACATCTTGAACTCAGTCCTAAATCTCTCAAGTATTGACGAAGTATCACAAATATGGAAACGAGGGTTTAGGACGTTTTTTTGGTTATGGTTATTTGTTTAGGTTTTCATTTAGTAATTCATTTCATTTAGTAGGTTTTCATTTTGTATTGTAACATCTAAAATGGTTAAATGTTATGTTTGTTTTATAAATGGTTAGTACCATTAAAAAATAATAAATTCATTTCACAATATAAAATTGTTACATAATTTTCTCAATCCCAGAGTTTTTAAAACTGCGGGCTCAAGGGTTAAAACTAGGATTATTATTATTATCATATTGTAAATCTAAAATGAAGTAAAATGTTATATAATTTATGGATTGATTACCATACAATTACATATTAAACTTACATCATATGTGGAATCATTTAAAACAGTTTTATAAAGTTACTAAATTGAATTGAGTTAGGTTAGGTCTGTACTGTACTTGCACTAGATTTTTAGCTGTGGACTCAGTCTTATGAATCATTACAGAAACTAAACAAGTGTTCCAAGACTTGACCTCGTCAATTTGTACTCGAACTCTGTCTCTTTTACAGAACTAGAAATGGCGTTTCCAGAGTGCGACGCCAGCGCTACTCTCCCCACTCCTCAGCCACGACAAGGACACCGAGTCCAAGTACTTTGTACACGAGACCAGTACTCGAGTTAGGTGTGTACTTGAGTATGATTGACTCGAGTCGCTCTAATACTCGACTCGTCTCATTACTAACCTGAACCTTGAATAATCAAAATAAGTTTATTCCTCCAATTCACATACAAAAACAAATAATTTACAATACACTTCTATTTAGAAACAATAAATTCTAAAATTAACAAATATATTTAACAATAGAGAACAAAATAATGCCCACGTAGATAAACATCTATGCGTGGGCATGAGTCGTAATTTTCAAAGGTTATTCTATTTGAAATAAAATAAAATATTTTAAAAAATGAGATTAATTGGAATTTGTAAAATTATCTATACACACAAGCAAGGATGTGTTGCAATTTAATTAATTGGATCTACCCATATATTTTTCATAATTGTGAATTTGTTGAAGTGAATAATAGGAAGCTAATTGAAGAGAAAATAAAAAGAGAAAAATATTTTTTTACAGCGTAAAAAAAAGGAAAGTCATAACAAGAAATTAAGGTCAGAGAATTAGGAAAAAAATTAGTAGTAAATAAACCAATTAGTAGTAAATAACCACAACAGATTTTTTTATCAGAACAAATACCTAATTAGGTAAGGTCGTGGTTGAGTGGTGGATATAAATGGTAGAGGCCAGGATGTTAGCTATCTATAACAGGATGTGATAAGCAACTCCGATTCACCCCCTCCCAAGGTCAACAACCATTCTGTGACTTTCCTTTTGTACGTTACTAGCTTAAGTTGCTGGAATTCTTTGAGTTCATTTGGGATATTTCTAAAAAGGTATTGCATTATGGAATGGGAGGTGGATAATGAGTACACTTTCTTAAGTCTTTCTGTTTATGTTAATGTTTTGAGAATATCGGGTTAAATAATTGAATGTAAATACTATTAAAGTTATTATAACAGTATAAAAGTAGTGATTTAATATATAGCTGTCTAACAGTTAATACCTTGAATTCTTCAAATAAAATGTCTGTTGGATATCTTCTATTTTTACCCATTGCAGTTTTTATTATTAAACGTTGTATGACGTTTAATGGCTCATGGATTGATTTGAAAGTACCACCCCAAGCTATATTCCCGCACAAAAACAGAGATTGGCAATATGCATAGTATGACAATTTTATATCTGGCGGCTTGAGGATTTCTCGTAACTGTCTGAAAACAAATAATAGTTTATGAGCCTTCTTTTTTACAAAATCAATATGATCACACCACCTCATTCTTTTATCGTGAATCACTCCTAAATACTTAAATGAATCAACCTGGTCGAATTCCGCACAGGTACAAGAATCCCCAATGAAACAATTGGTAATGTGCAATTTTTAAGTTTTCCTACCTGGGTCTGTGATGGGTCAGAGATATCACCATAAATTTAGATTTTGAGGTATTAAATGTTAACAAATTTTGATCAAACTACATTTTCACTAATTTCAGATCGTTTTCTGCGTTTTTGCAAACCAAGTTCCAATTGTTTCCCCTCACACAAAATAGCTGAATCATCAGCAAATAAATATAGCTTTCCATTTAAATTTAGTTTTGCTAGGTTATTTATACAAATAAAAAAAAGTATTGGCCCTAATGTGCTGCCTTGTATTAATCCATAATCAACAGGTTTAGCATCACCTGAGATTCCATAAATTGAAACAATTTGCTGCTAGATAACTCTCAAACCATTTAAAACAGTTTCCATGACAGCCAACTAAATTTAATTTAACTAAAAGTTTGGACCAATCCACCAAATCAAAGGCATTAGCTAGATCTAGATAAACCACAATGGAACGTTTGATGTTATAAATTGAATTAATATCTCGTGAAAGTTGATAATGAGCATCAGAAATAGTTTTGTCATTTCTGAAACCAAATTGCCGGTCAGACAGGATATTATTTGTTGTTAAATAGTAAACGAATTGCAGTTTGACTAATTTCTCCATAACTTTTGAAAACATGCTTAGTAACGAGATTGACCGGAAGTCCCTTTTGCATGTAACACCATTTCCTTTATATAGTGGTATCACTTTTGCCGTTTTAAATAAATCTGGAAAAACGCCTAAACTAAAGCTCTGATTAATAATATGCAGTAATGGGGTAATTAAGAAGAGAATGTTACTCTTGAGAAGGGACACAGAAATGCCGTCGCATCCAGGTGCAGACCCACCCCTTAAACTGTTAACTTGCTGCAATACATCCTTTTCAGTTACTGTGTCTAAAATAAAGTTCGTGTTAGCTCTGTTATCGTTATCATTGTAGATAGTATCGCCACATGGTTTGATTTTCTTGGCCAAATGTTTTCCTACCTCTGAGAAATAGGAATTAAAATCATTGGATACTTCTTGGAAAGCGACTTCTGATAGTGCAATATTTGGATTGTTCATATATTTCTTTATTGGAAACGCATCTTTATTTATTTTTTTTTCTACCAGACAATTCGTTTAATATTTTCCAGTATTCTTTCGGATTGTTGCGATGTTCATTAATTCGGTCTCTGTAGTAGTTAGTTTTTGCTGCTTTGATTATATTATTTAAATTGTTTCTATATTTACAAAATTGTGTTTTTAATATAATATTAAATGGTTGTTATTTTAAAAGCTTACTTAATTAATCTCGTTTTCTAACACTATAAATTATTCCCTTTGTTATCCAAGGTTTAATTCTAGTCAATCTAGGATTTTCAGATATTTTTATTTTTGTTGATTTATCTATACATTTATTTAATATAGTATAGAATTCCGCAGTGCAATCATTCACGTCTTCAATATTAGTCACGGTAGCCTATGATTGCTCGCTAATTAAACGTGAAAACTCAGTCTTATCAAACCATGTGGCCTTAGTGTTGTCACAGTTGGTGTGAGAAGTATGTCGTGTACAAGTGATGCAGAGTGTGGTGCTGTAGTGGTCTGCAATGTGCGTTTGGACGACAGCAGTCTTTACCTCAACCCAATTATTGTGTTTTACAGACATATGATCTATGCAGGACTTACTTTCATCAGTTTCTCGAGTTACACAATTAATACAACTTACTAATCCTGCATCAAACATGTGTTCAAATAACAATCTGCAATGTGTGAAGTACGTAGAATATTAATAATTATGTCTCCAACGTAAATGTATGTCTTATTTTTATTTACATTCCCCAATGGTTACCTCGCGAGAAATAGCCAAAAGGGACTTATTTACATATACTACAACCCCGTCATTGCAAGTTTTCCTATTTGAAGTCCCCACCAGGCTGTAACCCTCAATGTCAATACCATAAAAACTCTCACTCAACCACGCCTCCGTCAAAACAATAAAATCGAACTTATCGTCACAGCTGTTCAACATGACAACCAACCCGGTCCCCCCCCCCGCCACAATATAATATTGTTCCTTCTTAATTTGGAGGTGTATACTCTGACATTATTACATATAAATTATCATGGATACAACATATGATAGATATACATACAAAACAAACACATGAAAATATGTATACACATACAAATCTGCGATAAATTGAGTACTAATCGTTAAGAGTAACCTCATGCCCTCACATTACAAACAATTTGATAAATCAAGCAAAAAATGTAAATTTACAAACATGGCATAAAAGGAAAAATATAAATGTGTTTATATATATATATATATATATATATATATATATATATACACAAAAATTTACGTATGTAGGTGAGAATATAAATGTTTAAATAGGCATAAAGATTAATATTAAATTTATAGTAATTATTGTCCTTTATAAATAGAAAGAATTTTTATTGGTATTGAAGTTTTATTCTGTTTAAAGTCTATACCTTAAGAAAGATTTTAGGCATGTATTATGGATATGAAAAAAAATGTTTGATATTTATAAAACAAAACAAAAATGTATATCCTATAAATATAAGAAAAGATTATTAAACCTGATATTGAGAAAAAAGATAATATTGACTAATAAATTTAATGAGTGTATGTACTCAAAAACAATGCTATTTATATGGTATATGTAATTGGTATGGAATATCATCCAACATGGACACCCCAAAATTCTCTAGTAGTGTCCATGTTGATGGCAACCATTGAGCGGACGCCGTATCGGTATTAAGAGGACTGAGCATGGAACCTATCGCCTACAATCTCCCAAACACTTTGCCCCCAAGTAGCTGGGTTACAGCACTGCGCCACCAGTATCGACTTTCACAACTTTCCTCAGACCACAATGAATCGCTTCTGAATGTTTCAATTTCTAATAACGTTTCCTCTTAAGAAACCTTATTAATTCACATGAGAACCATACTTTGAAACTCTTTTATGTTACACTGGTATGTTACTCGTTATGAACTCAATAATAGACGAATTAACAATAAGCATGGAGACGAATGAAAGAACATGGAGTAAACCCAAGTAATTCCCAGACTGGAAATCATGCACAAAATATCAAAAGTTTCCAAACAGTTGCAAAAATATATTTTCTATAGTATGCTGATTGTAGTGATTTATTATAGCATGAAGAGTTTACATTTTATTTATACATATCAAGGTGCAAGCAGTTCGACCGGTAGGAGGGGGGGGACGTGACGTCTGTTTCACTTTTAAACAGTCACGGGTCATACCTCGTCCATCATGATCTGAAACACCTTGTTGGCTGAACTTGCTTTATATTGTTTTAACTAGTCTAAATGTTTTAACTGTGGTTTGATTTATTTTGTGTGTGTGTGGAGAAGTAAGTTGAAAATATAAGCAATAGTGTCAAGTAAGTTTGGAGTTCAGTAGAACTCTTGTCCCTAAAGATGTGAATGTAATTCACGAAATTGCAATTAGACCTCTAAAGCAATTTAATAATTTAACTGAATACCGTTATTTATCAGGTAATTAACTTTTTATAAAATTTATATTCTGATCTATCCACATCTTCCAAACAATGTAAATACACAGTGAGATCACACATAGAGAAGGAAGAAACAGAGGTTGTATCTAATAGTGTGGTAAATGTGTGTCGAGTAGTCAGTTTGCTACTTCGCTGTGGCGGAAGGTAATGGCAGCACCATCGTCAATCCCTCTCTTCTATCCCCTCTTAACCTCTTCGTTTATTCCCTTTTTGCCTCCTATTTCACACCCAAGCCTCCTATATCTGCCCTTCTCAAGCCACGTCTGTTTGGTACACCAGCGCTGCCTACCATCCTAAATTCTAACTGTCACTGAAACTTTTGCTGTGGCTGTAAGAAAATGACCACAGTTTCTTACCTCTCAGTGGCACTTATTAGATGTTAAAAAGAAATATAAACAAAAAGATGTTCATAAAAGGATACAAGATTTCAGCAATGAGTATTTTGAGTCGGCAATGTGAGCGATGGCAATGTCCACGAACACTCCGATGGCAGCAGTGAACAGTCCGATGAGGAAAAACAGGAACCATCGTGCGACGTCAGTCTGTATCACATAAGGGTAACCCCTGGTGCGTTCTTCATCCACCAGTAGCTTGTTTTCACATGTGTCGTAATCTAAACTCTACGAAAGAGGAAAAAATTATCAGTACATTAAATTATAATTAATTTACTCAAATAAAATACACAATGCTTAGACATATAAAACACCAATTTATGATCACAGTATTATATTTAAACCTCTTAAAACTGCTTTTGCTATAAAATTCATCTAGTCTGACATTTTTATAGCAAAACACATTTTGAAATCTGAGTCATTTTTTAATCATTTATAATCAGACTTTTACTGTCACTAAACATACATGAATGTATGTACAAACGACAAATTTTACAACTATTTAACTAATTTACAAGTAAGTCAAAAACTTATTTAATTGACCAAAATCAACATATTACATGGATTAGTCACAAAAGGATTTACAATCATCATTATTATTAGAACTACAACTACATATGCACAACTAACTAATACATATTTATTCAATAAACATAATTTGAATTAATATTACTGTGATAGAACTTAAGTAATCCCCTTTCCACATCCTTGTAGCCTACCATACCAAGTAAGAACCATCGGTCATGAATTTCCAGACAATGTAAAAATAATACTAGTTAAGAATTATTTTAATTTGACTTTGAAACTCAATTATGATTCGACTCTGTTCTTATCATTTATGGAAGTTTTTTTAACGTAGATATTGCACTGAATGTTTTCTGAAAAGATAAAAAAGAATTATAGTTAGCTGGTATTAAAAGACTATACAACAAATGATGGAAATTGTATTGTGTTTTTTTTTTTTTTCTTTCTTTCAATGCCAGTGGCAATGTTTATTGATTATTTTAACGTTGTGATGGGACAACAGTCTAAACCCACAGAAATAAATTTAGTTGAACCTCCGCAGATTTGAACCTGTGACTCCCTGCATTGAAGTTAGGAGTGCTTACAACGGATAGGCCTCTTGGTAGCCTAGTGGTTAGCACTTCTTATAAGCAGAGGGTGCGGGTTCAAATACCGAGAGGTCCAATTAAAATTTGCTTGATGGGTTTGGACCGTTGTCCCTTAACAATGTTACTACTCAAAGTAGATATACTAAGAAAAAAAAAGCTTACTTATTTTGTGATTAGTTTGTGATATACTGAACTTTAGAATACCTTGTTTAAGAAAAAAAAGCTTACTTAGATATAAAGAAAACAGAAAGAACAGAATATTGTAATATTATAAAACTTCTCCTCAGGGTTGTAGCATTTACATAGAAAATATTGCTCTAAACATTAGTACCGTATTAGAAGAATTTCCATGAGGATATAGGAGTTAACAAAGTATTGAATAAAACAATCTTCCAATATAGAATTGTTCTTTTTAATCTAACAGCTAAATAATAATTTACCTCATATTTTGAGGAGATGAAGCTGAGCGAACCAGACTTGGCTCGCACTGTCCGAAGCCGCGATGACGATGATGTGCTAGCGGACGAAGATGGATTCTGAAAAATAATTGAGAAATTATATTTAGTTAAATATATAAATGAAACTTACAAACATACTTTTTAAATTTGTGTTCTCAATTGTTTATAGTAGACTACGTTTGTAAATGTAAACATTTATTCAAGACGTGAGCAAAACTAATGATAATGTGCATTAAAAAAATCAGTACTAAAAAGTGAAAATAGATTATTGTTTAATATTAATACATCAATATTAGCTGATATAAAACTAACATAAAACTTCATAATATATAAATATAATAATGAATATATTAGCTATGCTACTCTATGAATCTGAGAGGTTTTATCCCATTATAATTGTTTTGGAATGTTTTTAATGTGTAGGAATATGTAGTAAACAAATATGTTTTCAATATAACTAGGACAGATATATTCCAATACTCTTAAATTTAATTTAAAATAATTGGTGATAAATAAAGTATGATTACCATCAATCAAGTAGCACAACTGGAAAATTAAGTGGCCAGTTAATGGCGGAGAACTATCTCAAAATTCAAGTCAGTGTTAGTGACATCTAGACCCTTTTCCTTTATCATTTTACTAGTGGTGCAGTGCTGTTACCCAGCTACTTGAGGACAAAGTGTTGAGGAGATTGTTGGCGATAGGTTTCATGCTCCGTTCTCTTAATACCGACATGGCATCCGTTCAATGGTTGCCATCAACGTGGACACTGCTAGAAGTTTGGGGTGTCTATAGTGGGTAGTAGCCAGTGTTCGGATGTTGTGTAGGGGAGAGAACTAGTCAGGCTTGTCACTTAGCTGAAAATCAGACCAACACTATGTGGTTCGGATTCCACGTAAAGCTGTAGGTCCCTTAATTACCCTGGCTATTGATAAACTATTGGGCTATTAATAAATAGCTCTTTCTGAGAAACAGTCGACCTTAGTTAATAACAATGATTACACCCATTCATCTGCATTCATCACACTCATTCGCCCTTCATATTCGCCCATAACTTTCTGATCGGCATCTTACTATTTAATAATGAAAATAATGACTAGTATTGTCAAGGAATATTTGGAGCACCAGCCGCTTTCGTTATATTGGAAAATACATTCCGTTGATATTGGACAAGAAGTTTTCTATTAGAAACTAGCAAGCTGTACTTAATAGTCAGTTTAAGTAATCTGAGCCATCATTCTAACAATTCACGGCCCTACAAGTTGGTCAAGCAAAGACATGATCTAATTAAATTTTCTCATGAGCTTACTCACTTTCAGTTCAGATGATGCTCTTGCTCAGCACTATTAGTCAACATGGAGGTGTTGCCGTAAGAGTTTCACAAATCTCTATGTAATGTTGAATGTTGACCTCCCATTCATGTATGCTACCGTTGATTATAGAAACAAATAGACTAACCAAAGCAATGCACTAACATAATATTCTTTGGTAAATGAACAAATTATATTCATAAACATAAAAACCTGAAACCATGTTTAAAAACATGACTAACTCCAGGTTTATAAATTAAATCCTAATTCGTTGGAAAGTAAAATTTTGTTATTTTACCTGAGCCGGAAAACCGCCATTACATCATGTTTGCCAACACTGAAAAGCAAAAGTCAATTTCCAAACTGTCCATTGGCGATTTTAACGGTAATAGCGGTAGTCGAAATAATTTCATATAATGACATGTAAAAGTAACTAACCTAACCACCTACTCCACGGCACGCTGTTTTATTGATTTGAGGTGACTTTTTTAAAAGGCAGCGGCAGTGCAGAGTGTGTCTGTCAAGTCAACTAAAGAAAGCAGGTTAAACAACCCATTGTCGTCTGCAACTCTTGCCCTTGTCTACATCTCAAGCTCTGCTATTTCCTCGATCATATCCACTATGATTGCAAAACTACACTACTCAAACATTTTAGCGTTAATCAGGTTCTGACCAATAGAACAAATTATTAATTGCAACTCTTCTTGTTTAAGTTGATATTATCTTTAGGGTTCAATTTTTGTTTGAAAAAATTAAAAATGGTTTGTCAACCGTGCGCCCCTTGGCCCGGGCCTAGTGGTAAATCCAGCCCTGCTAATGTAGAATGGTCTAAAATGTGCTCAGGATGGGTGTAGAGTAAGAGGGATGAAGAGAGAACACGAGAGAAAACAGAACTATTTTATAGAAAAGGAAAACCAGGTTCACAAGACTAATAAGAGCGTTTTATGAACCCAGTTTCAAAATCTGATTTTATAAATGAAATTTTTTTATTACCTTAGTATTGCCTGAAGATCTTGAATATGTTTCTTACTCCAATGTACATTTCGCCGCTAGGTGCGGCATCTTCAAGGAGATATTGTTCTAAAATATTTATTTTAGAACAATATTTATTAATTATATATAGAACAATAATTATATATAGAACAATCTATATATAATTATAGAGTGATTATAAATATTTTAGAACAATATCTCCTTGAAGATGCCGCACCTAGCGGGAAATGTACATTGGAGTAAAGAAACATATTCAAGATCTTCAGGCAATACTAAGGTAATAAAATTTCATTTATAATAAGAGCGGACAGTCTTCTTGTATTCTATATTCAATGACACTACTAAGCCACACAGCAATGGAATAAACAGGGGACAAAGCTATAGGAAGCAGAACTTGACCGCTGATTCTCCAAGACGATCCAATCAGCAAGTTGCTAATGACTTCTTCAGGTGGCTTTAGGTAAGAGATAACCTAAAGAGTAACTTCCAGGTGAATTCATTGTTTAACATCGTCAAAAAATTATGTTTAGATAATAACTAGTCAGCTTGTTGGTACAGTGAAAAACTTTCCAGTACTTTTCAGAAAGACTCACTGAGAATTTTGTATGCAAAACTTACATTATTCTAAGTAATATACAGACGAAAAACTTATTTTATTTTTAGATAATACAATGAATAGTTGCAGGAATACAAATACAAATACTTTATTGCCATTGACCACATTACAAGTGAAATAGGCATAGTCATATAACTGAATACAAATCCCAATCATTACAACACAAGTCCAATAGTACAGTCAGAAACTCCATACAAATCCATCCATCCCCAAGTCAACTTAAAATATTAGTATGTTATAATTAATTAGTAGTGATAAATAAAAATCATCTACATTGAATCAAAAAACTAAGTCAATGTCACAATTAAGGAATTCTTGTATAGTGTAGAAAGGATTAACTAATAGCCATTGAAACAGTTTATTCCTAAAAATAACAATTGACACATCTCTGGCAGACTCATTCAGCTTATTAAAGAATTTAATACAATTAACTCTATGTGATAATCCAATTTTTGTCAGCCTGTGTTGGGGAATATTTAGCTTAGATTTATTCCTTGTATTGTGGCAGTGGATTTCTTCTCTGGTTATAAATAAGTGTAGGTGTGTTTTTGTGTGAACTAATATATGAAATATGTATAAATTTATAACAGTTAACATTTTCAAGTGTACAAATAATGGTCTGCAGTGATCAAAGAAGCCAGCCCTACAAATCGTTCTTATGACTTTTTTTGAATTAACAAAATATCTCTTACTGCTGAAGAATGACCCCAAAGGATTAGGCCATATGATATATGAGACTGAAATAGTCCGAAATAAGCTATTCTTAAGTACTCAACAGAAAGTATATCACTTAATTTCCGTAGAAGATAGCTCACTCGGGAGATTTTACAACATAGACTGTTGACATGAGAAGTCCAATTCAATTTCGAGTCTATATGTTTGCCAAGTAGTTTTAATGATTGAAAATCTTGACCATGAGGAGATAAACTGATTATCATTTTTTGAGTTTTTTCCTGATTGCAAATTAATTTATTTGAGGAAAACCAATTCAAAGCTTTGAGTTCTGCTGAATAAATGGACTGTTGTAGGTTAATTAAGTTTAGATTACTGGTGAAAAGTGATGTGTCATCTGCGTATATAACAGATCCCACTTTCAAATTTGTTGGCAGGTCATTAGTGATTATTGTAAAGAAGAAAGGACCAAGAACGGATCCCTGCGGCACTCCCCTTGTAACATTTTTAACTGATGAATTTAAACCTTTAATTGTGACATATTGCTTTCTATTTGTTAGATAAGACAAAATAAGCTGGCTTGCATGTTCCGATACCCCGTAAAATTTGAGTTTCTCTAAAATAATGTTAAAAGGGACACAATCAAACGCTTTGCTGAGATCCATTAGTGATAAAGCTAAGCATTCTTTGTTATCAAGCGCATTAAGTGAGTGATTCACTATTTCCATGACAGCAGTTGTTGTTGACCGTCCCTGACGAAAACCAAACTGAGATTCAGATATGAGATTTGAATGTTCAAAATAACAAGAGAGTTGTCTATACATAAGAGTTTCAAAACTCTTAAAATATAAAATGTTTGTACTTTACAAATTTTAATTGCAATAATTCTTTAACATATTCATTACTAAATCTGCTTTACCACTTTCCTCAAACTCATCTAGGTAGTACAATACTTAAGTAATAACATATTCTTTTATTTTATTTATTAAATCTTTACACCATTTTAGTACTAAGGATACTATAATAATAAAATAATTTAGTATAACTTTACTATTTAATTTAGTATACTCTTTTTTAATCGAGTTTGAAGACATGTTTCAGAGCTTTGTCGATTTTCTTAATCATAGGATAAAATTTCTAATTTGTTTTATAGTATCCAAATTAAATAAAATAATCAGGAAAAAGATCATATTTTCCACATTTATGAGTGTTTCTGAAAGTTAAGGTATAGCTTAATTACCAGAGAATGTGCGTTAAAACTAAACAACAGAAGTAGCAGAATTCAAACACAGTAACAATACGGGAACAGAAAAGCAATTAGAAGTTCGCTCAGACAACCGGCATACGATAGAAGGAGAAAGTGTGACAAGTCTGTATACTGGTGCAATGATGTCATCAGACTTCTGAGCAGGTCGGACTATCAAGAGTCAACTGTACTTAATTTAAATCAAGACTCACAGACAGATTTGTCTAATTCCAAACATTGCTATGAAAGCATCAAAATTATAGACAAAGTTTCAACAAAATTATTTGTTGGCGAGCTTCCCAGCAGAGGTAAGTTTAAGAAGGGCCCAATGAGGTAAGGCTCCCAGGCGCAATGAGAGGGGGGGTAAAATCCCTGGGGCCTGGGCTCAGAGAGGGCCCGGCAACAGTAGAGAGTACTTACCACTAGTAAAATATAATACTGATGTAGAATCAACAATTAAAATGTCAGATTTATATAGGCCTACATGGGAGATTCTAAAATTTGTTTAAAGTTCATGATGACATAAAAAATAATAACATTTCCACACAGAGGATTTTATTCTAATCTGTGCATGGAGAAAAGGTTTCGCTTGTGCCCGTTGCGATGTTAAACGGTATCCGATGAACGTAGACATAAAATATTTTACTTCGGTTTCCATTGAGAAGATCACTGAAGCCAGTGTACGTATGTATACCTGTTGGAAGGGTATGAGTTGTTGCCTGGAAGTGGAAGGACCGACCGAACCATAATCTTCTCCAAGGATAACAATGTAAAATACTTTTTTTCACGTTCATCAGATACAGATACCGTTGAACGTTCAAATATAAACGATAAGCTATGTGAAATCGGAAAACCTCAAGCCAACGCTTGCGCGCAGGCCCCACCATACCAGCTATACTTCTGCACAGTGTTGCCAGACTTCAAACATAAAATATATATAAAATAATCTTTATTTTGTGTTTTTTTCTGATAATAATAATAATAATAATAATAATAATTCTTTTATTGCAAACAAACATTTAACATAAATGTATCACAATCGTCAGGTGGTAAATAAATATATAAATATAGACAAATAAAACATATAGACAAATAAAACATTCATTCACATCAAGGTCGCAATCAAACATACAAAGATATTTCATACATTCTTAGTCTAATGGTGATTAGTCACTCAGATACAGTCCACAATCTCAGTTTTGAACTTTATTACAATTAATTTTTAATTTGCCCAGCGGCCAGTCATAAACTCATCAACTGAATAAAATGATTTTGACAACAAAAATCGTTTCAAACGAGTTTTAAATATATTCGGAGAGTTAATATTTTTAATGCTTTCGGGAAGCTTGTTAATTAGCCCAACGCCAAACACCTGGGGTAGATGATCGGTTACCGTTAGTCTGTGATGTTGAATTCTAAAGTTGTACCTGCCTCTCGTCTCATACTGGTGAACGCCTCTTCCTTGAGTCAGATCTACACCCGATCTACAGTGCAGAACTACATCAAGTACGTAGAGGCTGGGCAGGGTCAACAAACCAAGCTCCCCGAAAGTTGCTCTACACGACTCTCTGTAACCTAGTTTGCCAATAATGCGGACTGCTTTTTTTTGGAATTTAAATACTCTCTCAAATCTTTGTTTAGAGCAGCCCCCCCAAAGTCGTATACCATACGCAAGATGCGGATATACTAATCCAAAATAGGCCATTTTCATAACCTCTTTATTGCAAAATTGTCCTAATTTCCGCAAAGCAAAGATACCTGAGGTAACTTTTGCACAAATACTGTCTATGTGGTTATTCCAAGTCAGACCACGATCTAGGTATATTCCAAGGAATTTTGTGGACTCAGTTTCTTCAAGGAAAACACCATCTATTGAAACTGCTGGTAGTACAGCAGTATCTTGATGTCTCAAATTGAAATTAATTATATTTGTTTTTGATTGGTTTGATTCCAGAGATGATACTAAACATGTCATACCTTTATAATAGTTACACAAAAAAATGTTACTGTGAATAGCTAACGATTTTGTTTTATTGTTTTGATTACTGGAAAGAAGGTACGGCTTTCAGGTAGAGTCAATATTAGTTTATGACAAAAATGTCAAGGTTTAAGCATTTTTTTTTTTATTTACAGAATTTAACTTCCTCTTAAAAATTATCAAGTTTGTTTAGTAAAATGTTAGTAATCAGCTACAATTTTTTCAATAGAGATATGAAACAGCTTAACCTTGAAACAACATAAACTTCATTCTAATCATAAAACTACCTTAACCCTCCAGGTGACAAAAGTAGATATGTTGATGTTTTTTCGGCTTCTTAAGTGAAATAATAAAATGTGTCAACCTTTTTGCAGAGCTAACTTAAAACAGTTGAAATTCGGCTTCAGAATTAAGTAGTGATTTTATTTTTTCTTATATGAATCAACAGGCTTCAAGGTATATGTTGATAATTCACTTTAATCGATTCTGTCAGTAGGAACAAAATCAACAACTGACAAAGTTTTGTGTAGTTATTGTCTGATCTGAATCACTGTTGGCATTAGTTGTGGAGCAACATTAAAACTGTTGTGTATCTTTATTTTGTCAGGTGTTGTCGGTAATACGTCATAATAATAATGTGCAAAGAATTGGGATCCAATATTATAAGAAACATATAAAAAAAACCAATTATGTTAGTGAAATGAGACATTGAAGACACATTACACCTCTTGTATAAACAG
Organism: Stictocephala bisonia; assembly: GCA_035578905.1. NCBI lineage: Eukaryota > Metazoa > Arthropoda > Insecta > Hemiptera > Membracidae > Stictocephala > Stictocephala bisonia. The sequence goes on along the minus strand of JAQJVL010001361.1, from coordinate 113,786 downwards.
ATAAAAAAATAGTGTTAACAATAGGGATAGTGTTATGGTTTGTATTTTTTCATTTTGATGATAATTGAATAAGTTTTGTTACATTCATTCTGATGCAATTCTCTACTACAGTTTGAATACTTTAGAGTTGTTTATGGGTTTATTGTAACTTTTGTGACAGAGTCCAAACTTTGAAAAAAAAGTTAAAGAAATTGTGTTTAAGGGTATAAGGAAATGTTATTAATTAAGATAATCATCTTTATTTTGTGTTTTTTTCTGATTCCAGAGATACTAAACATGTCATACCTTTATAATAGTTACTAATTTTAATAACTTTTTAATAAAATGCTACAGAATGTTCCCAAAGCCCTTATCATTTAGGTTTTTTATATTGTACACGTCGAGGGTTAATATGGCATTCTGAATATGTAGTGAAAGCAACTGAATCGTCCCTGATCAAGGCATCGATGCTAGTTTTTTTATGTTATAATCAGCTATATTGGCCATGACAATTTTGCAATATTAATTTGTAGTCACTTTATTTACGTTTTAATTGAATTTTTCTAGTATGTCCGTGAAGCTGGTGTTTCTTGTGATGTAATTGGGATCCTTTGAACGCACTCCTCATTATGTATGTTCAATGGTTTGAATATCTCTTATGATATTAAAATCAACACCTAATCTAAGTTAATGCACATATGCCATGACTGATTGACCAGTGTTGCCAATAGATTGCACGCTTTACTTTTACACAACATTTAATGGTTATTATAAAGATCCTTTTATGCTTCTAGAACTTAAAATTAAATGCTGTTAAGAGGTTAAAAAGCTGGAATTATCATACTTGTTGAAACATTGTTTCTTTTTGTTGCTCAAAGCGTTAAAAATAACTAACAAATTAATAACCATGAACGATCCAACACCAACAAAAACTTTCAAAACAATCTATATCAGTTTGAATAAAATATAGAGTGAAGTTGAGCTTATACAGCAGTATACTGGAATTGTTTGAGGTAATTTTGTACAAATTTCATTTATAGTAAATAATATAAGGTCAACAAACTTTTTGTTACATTCTTACATATGAGACGCCGACACACTGTTGTTGGTATTTTAAGGCAAATATGAATGGTTATATGAGTGTAGGATGAGTGTGGACAAGTTACATTTCTTAAGAGGAATAATTTTTTAATTAATTGGAGGATATGTAATTTTTTAGGAATAAACTTGTTTTTCCCCCCATTTTTTAGTTATAAAGGTAATATTATTTCAAACTAGCATATATGCTATTATTATTCGATGCTATTATTTTTTTTTAAACATTCAATTTATATAAATTAAATTATAGTGTAATCTTATATCTAAAAGTTTTTGTATATTTTACGATTTTGAATTTTGATTAATTTTTTTTAACTTCACTCGCAAGTTCACATGGGCTTCCAAGCCTGTGTATGAACTTTATTCAACGAGTGAAGTACTGACTGTTGGCTCAGTGGAGATTCGAACCTTGGACCTTGCCCTCCGCAGTGGGAAGCCTTAGCCACCATGCCGGCAAATATCAATAAATGTCAAATGTGCCACCAATGTCAATAAATGTTTTCATCTGTTTATTAAGCTCTTACTTTTTTAATTTATTCCAATAACCATATACAGTAAAACCTTGATACTTCGACAGTCTTTATAGTTCGACAAAAATAACGGTGACATGGTGTTACAAAATTATTGTCCATGGTAGGTTGTGTGCGAGTCAGCCCGGTGCATATCAATGAAATAACAACGTAAAGTGAATAACAGTTAAAATTACAAATATTTTGACATTGGTACGAATACAATATTGGCACCTTCTAACTAAGTAATCTACTGTCCATACTTTAATAACTACTATTGTAACTCCATACTAATTCAGTAGGACATACGTTGTTACAGAAACATATATAGCTCTTACTTTCTCCCATATATGCGTCAGCATAGAGAAAGTATTGTGAACGTCCAAAAACATTTCTAACAATTTTAATTAAATTTTCAGTACGGTAAAGATGCAAAATACAATTTAAAATATTTAATTACCCACTAAGTTAGGGCTGGAGGCCAAAGCTACAACTCAAGTTGTTTAAGGTTATTTACAGTACAAGTAAACGTCACACAACACAAATATATTACAATATAAGCACAAAATGCACAAATATATTACAATACAAGTACAAAATACACAAATATATTACAATACAAGTACAAAATGCACAAATATTATGGTGATCAATTTCGGTGAAACACGCACACCTTCCTCAGACCAGAGGGATTCACAAAAGAATCATAATATTTGTGCATTTTGTATTTGTATTGTAATATATTTGTGCATTTTGTGCTTATATTGTAATAAATTTGTGTTGTGTGACGTTTACTTATACTGTATATGTACTAACACGTATTATGCTAATTAAAAAACTATTAAGGTTATTTACAAAAAATGTGGCTATGTGATTAATTGAACAGCTGTTTTTGGGGATTATTTTATTCCATACTTATATTTAAATAAAATAAGTTTTTGTCTGAACATTCCTAAGGAATGCATTTAATTGATCATCTGTTTTATTATGTAGGTATCTTATTTAACCCCTTTAATGCTACAGCGTCTACATAGTAACAGGCTTGTTATTTTACTGGCCGCTATCGATGTAATTTTATTCTAAAAGTATTAGAGAATCAATATATAGCCATTTGGTTGCCGACAATGGACTTTTTATATTTTTTTTCGCGCAAAAGAAGATCGAGGTGATGTTCGTCAGTTTGTTTTGTGAAGTTTGTGAGTGCTTTTTGTAGTTCATTTGTATAATGTTTAGTGAACAGAAATGCATTATACATATAAATAGTTTGTTTTATAAAACGCTTATTTTGAACTTTTGTGTTCCGTATTTATAATAAATTCATTTTTTTAGCATAGCTAATAAAAACTTTGCTGTGAACGATTCCTTGCTACCCAATGTTATTGATGAAGAGCTGATGCTTCAAAATCAAAATACCTCATTTACTGTAATAATTTGCTATTATAATAATGGTTTTATACAAATAAAACAGTGCAATGTCATATAAATATGATTGAATAGTTATTGCATACGTGTGTTAAAAACATATGTTTCAAAATTTCAAGTTCTCAACTAATTTTTGCGAGGACAATATTTTTTATAGTTCCTCTATACTCCTTGTTTTTATAAAAATGAAATGAAAACATATGAAATTTGTTCTTCATTAGATGCTCTTTATAGTGAAATAGATAAACAAATTATAAAAAATTATTCAGGCACTCTTATTTTATTCATAATTACAAAAATAAAAAAAATAAAAACAAAATTATTTATTTTTTTAACGAATAAAAAAATACTTTTGTATGTATTTTCTTGTTATAGGGCTGTTCACTGTTTATTTTGTTACAATACAAAACAAAAAGTATGAAGATATGACAACAAATAACAAATCTAGGAGTGTTTTACAAAACTGCTTAGCTGTTTTTGGGTATGTTCCTAGGCCAGCCGGCATAGCGCTGAAGGGTTTAAAAGAAAAATTAAAAATCAATACACTAAACTATTTCAATTATTATTTCTTTAACAAGCTTTGTAAATCTGATATAACAAAGGGAAAGGGAGAAAGTTTGTGCCAGTTACATGGTACCATTTATTAAATTTAGCATCGCCCTTATTACTCTTTTTTGCATGATTAAAATGTTGGATCTTTTCCACTAATTCACTACCACTAACTTTTTTTCAATTTCTAACATTGATTGTCAGTTTGTTTTGTGAAGTTTGTGAGTGCTTTTTGTAGTTCATTTGTATAATGTTTATTGAACAGAAGTGCATTATACATATAAATAGTTTGTTTTATAAAACGTTCATTTTGAGTTTCGTATTTATGATAAATTCATTTTTTTTAGCATAACTAATAAAAACTTTGTTGTGAACGATTACTTACTACCCAATGTTATTGATGAAGAGCTGATAATTTCTAACATTCTATTGCTCTAAAAACTGTTCCCCAATCATTTTTACGTCTACTGTGGTACTCTTTATCTGCTAAGAATCCGATATCGCTGGCCTTATCTTATAGCTTTCCAAAAACTTACACACGGAGAGCGCAATCGGCGGTAAGTCAATCATTGGATTTACCAGTTTTTGATCAATTTTAGTAGCCACTTAACATAACCTGACCTAACCTAACTGTAATTGTGATAATAAAGTAGTGGTATAATAAAGGAAAAGGTCCAAAATTTTAAAAGATTTTTAAAAACTAGTGGATCTAGAGATGTTTATGCCATACACTATTACAGAGTGGACATATGCAAAATACAACATTTTTTTAAATCTATACAGCAAAATTTACCCATTCTTCTTAAAGCAAACAGTCCTACAGATGTTTTAACAAATTACCACATCCACATGATCATTCCAAGTTAGGTTTTTGTCAATTATTAATCCTAAAAATTTTGTTTTTTCAACTAGATATAGTAATAAGTCAGAGAAATTTTTTTGAATTATTTTGTAAGGTTAAGAAATTAATTACAGTACATTGGTTTTAGATACATTGAGGTAACAAATTAGGGCTAACTACTTAGAAATCATTTATAGATTAAAGTGTTTCATATGACACTACATCTAATTCATCTAAATTTCCCCAATAACCAACACATTCACATCGTCTGCGTACAAACATATTTTGTGTTGGTGAGTCATTTAGTTTGAAAAGCTACTAATATAAAATAAAAAGAGTATTGGGCTAAGGATGCTACCCTGTGGATAACCTGAATGAATAGTGTTTATAGATGAACAAGTACTAGTTCATTGATCATTTAAGAGATGACGCAAATCCACAAATTTTTTCCGGTTTTCCAGGTACGATTTGAATAATAAAAGTGGGCTACCTTGTATTCCAAGCAAGGAAAGTCTTTCCAATAATAGATTACGCAACCTGATCAAAAGTACAACTTAGATCTAGAAAAATTCTGCCGATTTATTACCTCTTTCTAAAGTCTCAATGACTAGACCTATAATTACAAATTCCATTGTGGCTGTTGTTGTTAACATCCCTCGCCTAAAGCCATGTTGGTTATGATCCAATGGGCTGTTAACTTCAAGATATTCCACAAGTTGCTGAACCTTAGATAACACTGGGATTAGAGATTGTCTTCAGAACTACTTCATTTGGTAATTTGTAGGTCTATAATGTTAAAATATACGTACATAAAAAAAACAATCATTTTTGTTCTATTTAGAAACTAAGGAGTTGGGCTAAACTTTTTAAATTAATGTTTTTTTTTAATTCAGCAAGAATTTTGATATTTTTACATATGTAGTTTGTCAAGGTCTTAAAACGGGAACTATTGTGTTCCATGATGGGCTTATAGAGGGTCAAATAAATTTTATACTGACACACAAACATTTTAAATTTATATTCTTTTTTTATTAAAATATATTTCTTTTTTTATTAAAATGTAATATTCTTATAATTATTCTTTAATTTTATTTGTTTTGCTATGCCATTCATAAGTGACTATAATATTGCCTAGGCCTACACACAACTACACTCAATACTTTGCTACGGACTATAAATAAGTTATATAAATTTAAGAAATTTAAACCACCTAAGACATCCAATACTTTAAAGGCCTTATTATTCCAGGAAATTGGAATAAAACAATAAGGAAGAGACCTGGAACACTTTGATAACCTCAAGGAGTCAACCCTTTTCATTAAAAAATAAAAATTACTGCAGAGCAATAATAATTTATAAGTAAAATTTAATTAAAGAATACATTTATGTAGGGCCCATCACCAATAACTTTATGAGATTAAGCAATAGTTTGCTTATGCATTAATCATAAGTATGTAATGATTTCTGTTACTCATATTTAAAAGTAAAGAGGGTAGTAAAGAATACCAATCACTATTGCATTTATTATTTTTAGAGATAATTAAAATTACAGATATTAAATTCACGAATAGTTACCAAATTCATTTAACTCGAGAGAGAAGACAGTTCTTTTTTCTTGCACTTATAATCCATCCCCACTGAAACAGACCACCTGGGAGGCTGCAGCATCCCCATTTTGGTCTATTCTGCAAGGAATACGGGGTGCAAATAAGGATATCATTGAAGTCACTTTTCACACAGTTAGGGAATGGTGCTATCACCAAGAATATTGATTTTTCCGCAAGTAATTAACTTTCATCGTTTAACTGTCTGTGATAATATAACTAAACGGTATTTAAAATTTACATAATTCTTGCAATTTTGTATCTCTCCTCAGGTAGGTAAATTGTAAATACAAAACTATTTTGTAAAAGGCTTCTGCTGGGAGGGAAGGGGTGACTTTGGCTTATGGTATTATAAAAGGCCACAGTATAAAAATGTGATATGAACTATATGAAAGGGTATAATTCGTTACAAAAAACTGTGACTGACATTTAATTCAAACTGTTTACAAACTATATATTAAACAATTTATTAATCTCCTTTTTAAGGTAATTTTTATGTTAAGTACAATTAAAAAATCCGTTTCTAGGCTTCAGTTTTTATGCTCTAAAAAACATAATAAAATGACAATGATACTTAATTATTATACTTTATTTTTCTGTCACTTAGATACAAGCAATATAATAATACACTAGCAATATGAGAAATATAATTATTGTTGTTGTACATTTTTGCAAGTTATACATTTTTTAAATTTTAATCTACACGTTTCCTGTGCAGTCCTCTGACGAGAGTTAGTGTTTGAGACTCAGAGGACAGTTAGTTGAGCCATAGACACTATAACAGAAGTGTCTCGGCCAGAGCTGGAGTTTCTTATATTAAATCCTAGAATTAATAATAACACTATTCAGCGACTAATTTTTGGTAGTGTGGTTGGTAAAATATGTTGTTTATTGACTGCGCCAAGCGTTTTATTGTGATATTAATTCTTTGATCAGTATAGCTGCCACTCCATTTAAGTAATTCCAGCTCTGGCCGAGATGCTACTACGATCGTCATGATATGAGTGAATATGGATTTCGAATGAGTTCAATAATCATTTGGTAGCATGGCTATTGAGCTATTTATAAATAGCTCATTCTGAGGAACAGTCAACTAGAGTTAGTAAAAATTACTACACTCATCACAATCATTTGCTCCTCATATTCGCCTATATTTCTATGATCGGTGTCTTTCGAATGAATAATGGTCTAATGAACAGCCAGCAATTATGATACTCTCAAAGGAATAGTCGGTCTTAGTTTGTAACAGCGACTAAATTTGCTCGTCACACTCATTAGAAATCCATATTGTCATTATGTTGACAATTGGCGTCTTAAGAATAAATGAATCAATAAACAAAATGAAAAAAATAAATAAATAAGGGCGACTATCCATCAGAAGGAGTGATTGGGTGAGCCGGTGGCCGATGGGTCTAAGGCGTTAGGACTTTGACCTAGGGTTAGAGATGGCGCTGGTTCGAATCCGGCCTTGATTGGAAGATTTATCAGGAATATTATTCACCTTCTACTGTACTGGTTCGCCCTCTTACTCTGTCTGAATAAGTTCCTTGCAATAGTCTATGAGGAATGGGCAGAGAGAGTAAGGTTAAGAAGAAGATAGACCTCTCCTTCAAAAAAATAATTAATAGGTCAATGAGAAGTAAACTGACAGATTTTATTGATCAGGTGCCCCCTTTCAAAATTTGTTTTGAATCATATTGAAATAGAACTGAAAACACTTAGTTAGCTTATAAAGTTAGGCTTTAAAGTTATCGAAACATGCTAAAGTTTTCCTTGCGACTAAAGAAATTTGTCAAAATAACTCATATTAATATTAAAGAGAGTGAGTGAGTGTGAGAGTGAGAGTAACAATACTAGGACAAAATACCAACATTGTATTTTTAACTAGTGACATACATATTGTTAAATTAGAAGGTTTAAAAGATAGGTACTATAAAAGATCTCTCTTAAATTACAAGATGTTTGTAACTAGACTAACCGTCATAATTGTAATCTTTATCTATTTTTCCAAAGGAACAATTCTTACACAAGGAATTCATACGTAAAAGATTACAATGTATAAGATACATTGAATATATATAAATACATTAAATTTGTATTGGCTGACACTCAATAATAATAAATATCATGATTAGCGTATTTAACAAAATACTGCATAAGTGGTAAACTAGACGGAGAAGAATTCGGGAAAACATAATTATTCAATCATTAACATTAAATATTAAAAATATATATCTACAAAAAGTTGTTCAAAACTGATTCTGCTGTACGCCCTTAGTAAAAAGTATTAAACACGTTAACATTTCAACATATCTATGTATTTTTTAGTTTAATTTATGTAGGAGTTTATCCTTCGTTACATCACAAACTTTTTTATCATTAAAAAGTACGTTAAGTTACATTAAAAAGTACATCAAAAAAAAAAATCTACGTTCGGTATCTTTTCCACTGTATGCACATAATATTTAGACTATTTGTTTGATTGCTGCACTCGGGCCACAGACAACGCTAATTCAGTGATTCACCGATCAATTTGAATGTCTATAGATTCAAGATATTCTATTGTATGTCTATACAAGACAATTTGTATGTCTATACATTTATATTGGGCTTTTGTATAATTTTGTTGATTTTTGATTGCTTCTAAAGTTTAAACAATAATACACAACATAGTATAACAAATTAAATGTATGAAGTATTTATATTAGGCCACTTTACTTTTTTAAGATTGTGACTGGAGTTTGTATAGTATTTATCTTCAAAGTGTATTGTCTTTCTTTATGTTTTCATCAAAGGTACAAGAAAGAAGAACATTTGGCGGTTAAATTTTATCATTGTATTCTCAATAATTTGACATTGTGGTTTGGTTTGATTGAGAGGAGTCGTTATAAATTCTGTGTTAAACTTTCCTGTCAATACTTTACTTACTTTGTTTGAAAATTTGAGTTGGAATTTTAAATAGATAGATTTAGACTGCGAATTACTGAATTTAAATAATAGATTCTTTTTAATTTGGTTAGACTAACCGTTTTTAATATTACCTCTTGCCAGTCATAATCCATTTGAAATTGTTGGCAGGATTAATTCATATTTTCTCTAAGTAATCTCTATTAATAATAAATTAATTATGGTTCGAAGAAAAGCTGACATTTCACTTACTAATGTTAGCAAAAAATTGGTTGCAGTAGCTGCTAAGTAAGTACTGCATAAACAAGGCAATTGTAATGTAAGCCACCCTATTTCTAAGGTAGTATAATAAAATTAGTATTGATTCATTTATAATAGACTGTTCTGCCAGTAAGAACCCTGATAGTATATAAATAGATGGTTAATTTTCTTATAAATGCATTACAAGAACTCTCTACAGCCTAACCCTAAGGACGCTTGATGATTACAAGTTTTGAAAGAAGCCCTAGACCTTTAATATGTCTATCTAATACATGTAATCCTAACAAGAGTTTGTAATGTAGGTGTACACGGAACTAGACAATATTTTGAAATAATCTTGTTTTTTAACCTATATTACTAGCTAATAAATAGCCTAGGCATCTCCAATTTTACAATGATATAGTTAAACAGTAGGAGACGTAATGTAGCCCATAGTCATACAAGTACTTAATATTTATAAAACATTGGTAGATAGTGAAGCAGATGGAGTAGGCCTAATGGTAAAAATATTTGATTAATTTGATAAACAATTCTTACTGTAGCCAAGTCTAAATTCCCAGAAAACGGTTTCAATACGGCTACTTGCTTAACACACATTTTTTACTATAGGCCATGTTACTGAAGTTAAAATTATAATGTCATAACAGCTCGGAGCGAGCTGTTCCCAGTCTTTTTTATGGTGCTAAAGGCCATAGTAAAAAATTACATGGTTTTGTTTACTATCAAAAGAAATAGTTGTTTTGCTTGTTTCTCTTAAATCATCATGTTCCAAACAATTTTTATACTATGGAATTTCTATATGACTATCTAAAAAAGCACAAATAAACAATTGAAAATAAAACTTTCACATTTATATCCTAAGTGATTCTTTAGGACTTATTTAGGATACCTAATATGTAAAATCTGATCCATTTCCTACATGTTATTTTGAACAGTTGTATGTAAGTTATACAATATGTTGCATTTACTGTACATATATTTCATTTTTTTCATTTAATTTTATATAATTAACTTTGTGATGCTGTTAATATGCTTAGCACTAGTGTTTAACCGTGCACTTGGTGGGATAACTTTGGTGTCCGATGTTTTTTTTTTACAGAAAACACAATTTTGTTACAAGAACATTTTCAATTAGCAGGTTTTAATTTAGGTTTTTCCCATAAAGCAATCTATTAGGCTTACCTTTATGTTATTATCTTGCAAGACAACACACAAAAATATCAGAAACTACTGTTGCAACGGTCTTGTGTACGTGGCTGACTAAGCATAATTTCAACTGTAACAATTTACTGGCGCAAAGCAAATAATTACCAAATAATTGCTTATATCATTTTACTGGTGGCTTGCTATCCTAGATGCCGGGATCTTGATTATAGTGAGTAGTATTACTCTAAGAAACCTATGACATTCGCATGTAGATTGATTACCAACGGCAAAAATGTACTTATATTATAATAAATTTTTGTTGTTTGGCATTTTTTTATTTATTTATTTTATCAACGGTTACACTATTTATAAATAGAAAATTACAATTATGTGCACATCAATTTACAAGAACATTAAGAACTAGGTAACAATAATTAACTGTCATATATAAGTTAGAAGAGTAAATAGACAATACAAACAATATATGCTTTTGAACTAGATATAGGTCAAAATGCAATATACAAAACAGCAGCTTTTGAATATTTATGTACTTAACTCGATGATTAACTGGAATAATTATTGAGAAATTATCAGTTTGTATGAGACTGTATTGTCTGTTTATGACTGAATCTTGAAATAGGTTATTTATTTGGAGCATTATTTTATTTATGATTGTGTGATTGAATTTTTGTTTTAGGGGCCTTATTGCTTAGTGAAAGATGGTCATGATATTTTACCTTTTCTGTTATATCTACTTGTCCACTAGGAACGTTGATTTAATTAAATGCTATCGGTAATGCTTAGTTAAGGAAGCTGAACGATTTGGCATCTAATATTTTGAAGTTTCATGTTGATTTCCAATTACAGGAGTTGTGTTTCAGATTACAATAATTTTCAAACTTACAATTTTAGATTATTCATTTTTTGTTCAGTTATTTAGTCTATATATCACGATAATCTTATTGTTTGAAATTGCAGGAAAAAACTGTTTAATGAAAAGGATACTTCTAAAAATAGCACTTTGATGTCATTAGACTCCTCAAATATTTCATCTAATGATACTCTAACGTCAAGAAAAACTAATTCTGCTAAGAAACCAAGAAAGAGTCTGGGACCATCTAAAAAACCGAGAAAGAAGTCTTTACTGAATAAATCAACAAATGTAAGACAACAAATATATTTAATACTATGATTTATTTTGATGAGTTGAGTTTTGAACTGGTCATTGTTGTGTTGCTTGCTAAATTAGCTTTGTCATATCTTGTATTTGTAAGGAAAATGCTAGTTCATTTTATTATTTTGTATTAAGTTAAGACATGTTAGTTATTAATTAAGAAGAATATAAATTGTTTGTTAATTTAAAAGTGAAAAGTACCAGGGCATTTTTTTTTTTTTTTTTTTTTTTTTTTGTAAGGTTTTACGTAAATTAATGTACATAATTAATATAAAAATCTATGAATGAGAACAATTTTTCTTTTCCTTTAACTGTTGAGGTGCATATTATACTAAGGAACATTTTATAGAATTTTGCTTTGGATACCATTTTATAGAACATTTAAAACTGGATAATTGTATATAATTTCATTTGTCACACTAACAGAATTATATTTTAACAAAAATATAACTAAAATACTACATAATTTAGTCACCAAACAGCCAAATAAGTATTTCTGAAAAATAAAGTTTGAGTCTTTAAAATGTATTGTTGTAAGTGTTCTTCTTCTAGATACAGAATATTTATAGAGCTGTAAAAAACAGTAAATCAACTCTTAAATTATAATATAATTTACTCAACATACCGCTTTGGTTGAACTGAGGTATTCCCCCCGGCTGCTTATGTTTTGTGCCGTCTGATGACGTACCCATTATTTCCGTCTCTGTTACCGATTGGCTGAGTAAACAAGACGCAATAGTAAAACTGAGAACAGCGATCATCATATAGATTCGACTAGTATTACTCCAGTAGTTATTGAATGAAAAATAGTGATTCTCTTTAAGAAATACAAAGCGTCTTTCACAGCAATGAAGACATTTTTTGCACCTGTAAGGTACGTTGCTCTCACACTAAAAGGGTTAAACAAACAATAAGATACAACTTTCTGAAACTAAATAAACATCACAATTTCGAATCCTAAATTAACAGTAAAGGAAAACACAAGAATACTCGGAATACAATCACAGAATAATGAGAAGATAAAATAGCTTTATTACATTCTTGATGGCCAAGATGGTTGGAAAAATATCAGATTTGTAAAAAGTTAGCTGGGCTCCATTCCACTGGTCTCAAATGATCCAATGCTTTTTTAGCACTAAAGTGTTTTTATTAATAGATATACAATTATGAGGCTGTTTAAGTTAATAACCTTATGATGATGTAAATATTGTGTGTTTTTTATGTGTATTTAAAACCGTCTAATAAAAAGTGTGATAAATTTAGATGAACAATGGTATTCATTATCACTAACTAAGATCAACTGTTCTGTACACTAACTAGGACAATTGTACAAATTTCAACTCAAAATTCGTACAGTCGTAATTTATAAAATAATAATTGGTTACTCTTAAAAAAATATATTTTGTTATTACAGTAAAAACCCGCAAATCCGAACCAATGGAAATTGGAAATAAAATTAATAAAACATTGTAGACAAAGAATGTTTATTATACAGTGTGAAGTAGAACCTGAAAATTGAATAATGTAGGATTAATTAACTCTCGTACCACACTCCCAACGAAATACCAGTTGCATAGGCCTATCAAAAACCAAAATACATTTCAGAGTAAAATTACGTAAATAACAAATTAAACACCGAATTCAATCAAATAGCTTACTGTAAGGTTAAAATAATACGATAACTACAATATTGCACACTTAACACGAATATACTGAATAAAAACTGCAATGAACTGTACAGTGGATTTGCAATTAAACTCAACCTATGGCGCTGTCTCTGCATCGCATCAGTTGCACGGTAACTAGAACTAGAACAGATGGTACGTATCATGGCAAGGCTAAGCAGTAGACTGTGATGTCATTTTGGCAAAATCAGCTGATTGGATATTCTATTTAATATTGGTAACTAAAGCTACCAATCACATGGAAGCTTTAAGCTAAGTAGTAGATAAGCAAATCACCAGTAATCAGCAAGAATTGTAGCCAAAGAGTTAGAACAAGTATTTTTGTGTTTATTTGTTGATCCACTTCGCTCATGTGACGTCACGGGTTACTTACACTGTTACTTACCGTGTTCATTTCTAGGTATCGTGATCTGTATCATCTATATCTGAGACGGGAGGGTGTGTGATAGAGTGATAGACAGGTACGGTCCATGTAAGATCAACTCATTGACTCGGTAAACATAACGAGGCGTTAAACGGTTCTGAGAGTTGTAGGAATGGTTTGAATGATTAGTTATAGTAATTTTCTGATACTCCAAACTTTAAGGAATCCGAGAACAGGCTGTCACCCCAATTAGTTCGGATTTGCGGAGTTCTACTGTAGTTTTAATTTACTCTAGATTGGTTAGTACCATTTGTCTACTATATTCTCAACACTTGAATAAAATATATCGCACTGTTTGCTAATGAGTTAGGAGCCAAGAAAGGCCAAATTAGCCCCTTTAGGTAGCCATATATCCAAATAATTTTTTTTAAATAATTTAGTTTGAACACCCTTAACAGAAAGAGTACGGTATCAGAATTAATTGTTGTTTGTAAGATTTGTAATTTAATCAATCATTTCACAGAGGACCAGAAATAAAATACAGCAAGTAGAATTAAAAACAAAGTTCACCACTTACCTTTAAGTTTATGATTTCATAGCTTCCATTACATGTTGTCATGTTTTCGATAAATTAACGAGTCTCATAAAGCACTGCGAAGTATAAATCTACAAACACTATCAAGAACTGGCTGCAAGTGAATATTGATGACTAACCGTGTACATTACTTTTGTTTTGGTTTGTTTATTATATTATATACAACACCACTTTGGTTTTGAGTTAAAAGAGAAAAGATTTGAGACATAAATTTTGTTATCTCTTATTTTAATAGTTATTCAAACTTTAAAAACGTCCTACCTTATTTTAATTATAATATCAACACAAGAGAAAAATGTTCAAAAATCAATTCATTATTTTAAAGTGATGACCAAAATAAAAATCAAGATTCTCTTTAGAGTAATTCATTGATTATTATGTTTTCAATTTCTCAGTAATAACTAAATTTTATTGATAAGCTTGGAAATTATCTATGCATCGTGTTCAGCTTCAGTTGTGCAGGATATGATACAGTTTTAAACTTAAAATGTTATAATGATTTCGTTCTTTTGTCACACAACTGTTAATAATTTGTCCAACTACAGTGTCTAATTAAATGTAACTACTTCAATACACTTTCTCATTGTTTGTTCACTGTTCAAATACATGACACATAAGCACCAGACAGATACTGTAGATTTTGGCACCTGACTTCCAAGCCTTGGGAGCCAATGCCAAATATCAGTGCTACCTCACATTTGATCAAAATAGCGATCTGATTTCAATTTGCACACACACTTGTTCTTGATTTTAGCAAGATGGTCCTTGTAATAAATCTAGACAAAATTTATTATTTTATTATTATTTTAGTTACAAAATAAATGTTCTTTAGCAACAAATAATATAATGTATCCAATCAGGTTAATTGTATTGATATTATAAATTTACAATGCAAATTAAATTGTTTAGAATTGTTTGTTGTTAAGTTTAGTCATGAGTAGAAGATGCAACATATTCTTAGTATGATTAAAATACCATCTCCTCTACCGAAACCTCGTTTTATTTTTCTTCGATTGCCCTCGATTTCTCGACTTTTCACGGACATAAAAATTCATAATTTGCATTTTCCATTAAGGTATAATTTTACTGTTGTTATTTTTTTTAAATTCAGGGTGTCCAACAACAGGGAAAACCTGGAAAAGTTAGGGAAAAATCAGGTAATTTGAAATAAAACCTGGAAAATCCTAAAAAGAACATCCGTTTGTTGACATTTTTTATGGTCACTATAGGCTATACTTGATGCTTTACAAAGAATACTTTTTCTGCCAAACTTTGATTTTACATACCATGTAATAATCTAAATCAAGATTAAAGTTATTAAATTGCTTTTGTTATGTTTGCACAGTTTTTTACTGCTACAAATTTAAAACTCACTGAAATAATTGTCTGATCAGTCATAGGCCTAGAATTTATGTTGGTTTTGTTTTGGTGAAATTGTAATATTGACCTTTATCAGGTCACTGAAAATTGTGATAGTTGCCAATTATGTGACAATATAATAAATGGTACATTTCTATTTACTCAAGGCTAATTTTATTATTTTAATTCAACCTTATAATTTATAAAGTAGTCTGAAAATAATAATTGTATCTGTTTTTAATTTAATTATTACTATTAATAAAAATGTATTACGAATGACTGACATTTAGATATTAATTTTTGATGGTATTTATATTTTGTGACGGTGTTCATTACTGATCTATATTAATTAGCTACACGTAGTTTTTATAATGTTATATTTAAGCTTACAATTTGAAGCAATTTTCAAACACATAGAATTTTTTTTATTGGAAACAAAATTTTTCAAAATGTTTTTGAAAATGGCTTGAGATTGTAAGCTAAAAATATAACATTAAAATGATGTAACAATATATTGTTATAAAATATAACATTAAAAATTGTATGATGTGTAGCTAAGTAAAATTTAGAAACATGATTGCACATGATGCTACTGATTAAACTGTGTATACATGTTATGTAATTATGTCGATTCGGGGTCAGGAAAATTTGTTATCAAATCGGAGAAAGGTAAGGGAATTTGTTTAAGGAAGTTTACTGGACACCCTGAAATTAGTTTAGAATCAAAATCAATGTGAAATTTAATCGGTGTATCAATTGAAATGTAACATGCTGATGACTAACAATTTGCTCTATATCCCATGTTGATTTTGGTATATGATCGTTACTACACCAGTCCGTCCCAAATATTTATGTTTGATCAGTTTTTGTCAGTGATATAAAATTAATTTTATTGAATAAAATAGTTTCTTTATTTGGTATTTGGTAGAATTTAGATGGATTTAAATTTAACATTTTTAGTAATTCTACAGTTTTTAATTTTTCATTAATGCATTTTTACAATTACGACATCTTCAGATCATAACCAAATTTGGTTATTGTGATCTAAAGATGTCATAACTGGCGAAAATGCATTAATCAAAAATTAAAAACTGTGGAATTACTAAATATGTTAAATTTGAAGTAAAATAGTAGTATGTATTGTATTGTTTACTTTGTTGTGATCTTTTTTGTGCTCATATATATATATTTAATATGAGCACATATTATTTCTCTTTCCACTCTAGGTAAATTTAAAACTATTATTTAATTTAATGTCGAATTATTATGATAGATTAAATTTTTGTTAAATTATTAATTTTTCTAGATAACAATAGAGCTTTTATTTATTCTTAGGATGCCGATAGTCAAGATATGGGTGAATATGGATTTTAAATGAATGTGACGAGTTTAGATGAGCGAATGTAGTCCTTGTTACAAACTAAGGTTAGTTTTTCCTTAGAAAGTGTCAATAATTAGAAGCCCAATGACAAATTAAAGCCAGTGGTTATCAGCTGATCCCTTTCAAAATATGGTATGACTGATTGGGATTGAACTGATAACATTTACTCTTTATCTTACGAAACTTCTAACTAAACCCAATATTTCCACTCATATTATTTCTTTTTCTTGCTAAAAATAATAAAAGGCTGTTTTGTTTCAATTATAGTTTTGTTTGTTTTTGTGAAATATTTCCATATGGAATTCAATATTAAATATAGCAAGAAGATAATAAGTTTTTTTTTTATAGGACTCAAAGATGCAGAAAAGTAGACGATTCAGACCTGGTACAAAAGCCTTGATGGAGATCCGTAAACTTCAGCGCAGCACGAACCTGTTGATACCTAAACTGCCCTTCATGCGGATTGTGAAGGAAATTATGATGGAAATGAATCCCTTTGGGAAGGAACCTTTGAGGTAACTGTTTTAACCAATCATTTCCATTTTATAGAATACAATTAATTCATGTTGTGTAAATGCTCTATTGAGTGATGTATGTGTCAAGTATAATTGCTGTTTGTCTAATCTAAATGGAAGTAAATTATTTTTCCACTGCTTAATTTGTTGATATTTGTTTTCTGATTTAGTTGGTCAACTGTTGAACTTTTTTAATGCAATTTCTACATTGTTGGTTTTTTAAACTGTATTGTAATAACATGATATTGTGATGTCATTTTACAATTTTTTTTCATTTTATTATAAAATTTATAATAAAGGTTGTATGTACATTGCACAGATTATTCATATATATAGGCTACTAACTGTGTAGTGAAAGTTTATTTAATTTGAATGTTTGTAAAATTGTCATTGCTAGTTAGTGAATGTTGACGTTGTCAATAAAGTAAATTGTACGAGAATGAGATTTACCATGAGCAGACTTCCTAATACAGCCAGTGCCAGTGGATTTGACCCAATGTAATCGCAATATAACATCGAGTGTGGCTATCCATTGGATGGGTGACCGTCTGAGAAATCCCATCCTTGCACGCAGCACGTCTGCCCGGTCACTGGTGGTGGTTCGGAAGTCACCCTCAAGCAGTTGGTCTCTAGGTTAAGTGTTAGAGAGGGCTTATTAACCCTAACTTCACCAGGTAAAATTAGGCAATCTTTAACTTTTTAACAGCCAACTCATATTTTGGGCGGTAAAAGCATTATGAGTATTGTTGCAAAATGAACCGAAAAAAACTGAAGAATTGCCTAACTAAATATTGTGGTTTATTCATTTGATGATTTCTATAGTATTTAAGAGCAATTGCATATTATAAGATAATAATTATAATTTTGTAGGATGCTAAAGAAGCATTCTTGCTTGTGTGACCAATATTAATATTATGTGTATCTATCTCTCAAGGTGTACAACGTTTTAGATCCCATATCAACAGATATCATGTTAAAGTTCTTTTAAAAGAAATTTTATAACTGGCTGCTTGTTCATCATTTTTATCATATAAATGAATGACAACATTTTAAAACAAAATGAATTACTATTTAATTTATTTTATAGATTTATTTAATTGTATATCTAAAATTCTTACGACAAATGATGTGTTTTCAATTTCATTAATGATAAATTTAAAATTATTATATTTTCTTTCAGGATCCAGTCACTAGCATTAGAAGCGTTACAGGAGTTCACAGAGCTTCATCTTACTCTCTTTTTTGAAGATTCTATGCTCTGCGCACTTCATGCCAAAAGAGTTACTCTCAAACCAGAGGATATTCAGCTGGCGAGAAGAATCCGCGGCCGATCTGATCCTATAAATGGTTGATAATAGGGAAGAAGATATCTTTTAAATTTAGATATGTCACTTATTTCTGTTAATCATCAGTGTAATATGAACATTTTATTGACGGATAAACATCCTAAGCAGATATGTATGAGTTGTTAACACTTTTCAGAGTATTTTTAATTTTTTTGTGACAAATGTGACAAGAAGTAAATCAAAACCTATTTTAGATATTAGACTCTTATGCTTGTGTATCTCCTCTAAAAGTAAGTGTTAAAACATCTCATCTATTTTTATATCATTATGTATAAAGGTATTCTAAAAGTAAGATTTGATTCAATTTGTATATTTTATATCATTTATGAAAGTGTTGAATAAATTGTTTACATAACTGATTGAATTTGATTATTCTCTTTCCTCATTTGTAAATGAAACATGAACTGAACTGTTCAAATTATTGTAACTCTTGCATTGGGCTTATCAAACAAGAAGTTTAATCAAACACTTTTGTCCTGACCTGGAATCCTCCATGTTTGATTGGGAGGGGCTTGATATTCTCATAACTGTTCCTTAACCTCTTGATAAGTATTTTTTGTCTGTAGGGTCCAAAAAAGTGAGTATTTATGTAAAGTAAATTCTTTAATATTAAAGCTCTTTACTAATCATCATGCTAGATTTAAAAAATTGTAAAATATATATATAATATCTGAATTTAGTAGTAACTGGTGAATTTCATTCAATGTTTTGCGATATGCCATTTTGCCAAAGAAAATAAATTATCTATATATATATATATATATATATATATATATATATATATATATATACATAAAGACAGCAATCTTTTTTTATGTTTATTAAGATCAATTTCGATCTTGTATCAATCTAACAGCCTACCAATACAGAAAATAAATTATAAAATCACATATCACACTATTTGCAATAAACGTAACCATCAAAGGTAAGTTATCTAAAAGTATGAATGAAATTATTATTAGGTGTCAAAACAAACACTGGTTACTATATTAACTGAGACATCAACCGAGATCAGGCAGTCGAAATAAGAACTGCTATGATTGCTCCTGCAACCTATTGGACAAATTTGAAATTACTAACAGTCAAGGACAACAAAAGAACCAGTTCAGAATAATACTCAAATGGGCTGCAAAAGCTGCAGCAATACTTTTTTGGGTGTGTAACATCAGTTGCATATGCTGTGCCCATACTTGTAGACACAACGTCCGCTGTCCCAATTGGTGCAGCTGTACAGATATGTAACTGATTCATTTAAACTTGGCCAGATAATGATTCACCAAATGATATTTGTTTATTTCTCTTTTTCCAAAAGCGGACTTGTAACTTTTGAGATTCATAGTGACTACATGCACTCAGACTAATTAGTGTAAAAACTAATTTTCTCATGTATACATCAAACTCATTTGTATGTAATACATCTTACCTTCAAAACCTGGTTTAAAGGTCAAGAGCGCCTTAAGTAAACTATAACAGAGTTCCTGGAGTGGAGGACTCAAAACCCATGACTAATAAACACCTATTCTAACTCAAACACTTCACTTTTGAACTGTTCTCTAAGAATATGAGAAAAAAATAATTTTAACCCTCCTGATGTTTATTGCCGATGCATCGGCAATTTAGTACGTCTCGGAAATGTTTATTGCCGATGCATCGGCAACTGTGCAGTCCATTGTTACATATGATATTCTGGCATTATCGTTCCGTCAATAATACTCTATGTGGTATCAATCGAAACAGGAGATGATACCGAATAATCGATAGTCGAGTATGATCGATTACACGCATCGAGAGAATTATGATTTGTTTACAAAATAGCTGTAACAGTCAGTGAAGGAGGATCGGCCATATAGACTCGCCGGTGTTTACGTTTGTTTTTTGTTCTTTCCAATTTTTGCTGAGCAAAACATTTGTATATATTGTATATATTTTTAAAGTTTACTAAATTTTGAACAAGATGGCTATCCTGGATTTGTTTGTTTGTGTTATTTTATTTCCATGGTAACAGTGAAAACTTTTCTAAAACAACGAAAAAAAAATGTTTTCTTCAGTTTTGGATGCACAAAATTTTTCAAAATGAAGGTATGTACATAAAACATATTGTAAAATATTCAGTGTAATATAACAAATAAAATGATATGTAATAGTATGTATTTATAATAATAAATATATTTTATATTATTTTTCAAACAAATGTCTGGAAATCAAGCTAAATCCGCCGAACATTTTCAGGATACATAGTGAACACTAGGAGGGTTAAGTATAAGATTCTTCAAATTTTTACAAAATTTCAAGAAAGTACAATTTAAAAGATAGTCAAGACACCGATCAAGTAAACTCAAAGTAGTGTTGTGTTACAGGGAAAGAGAAAAGTAATGTAAAATAGTCAAACCGTAATCTGTTTTTGAAATCCCGAGAGGTCTACTAAAAATTTGCTTGATGGGTTTGGACCGTTGTCCCACAAAAACATTTGTAGATCAAGTTAAAAATGCCACTGACGTAAATAGACTAAAAGATAAAATTGTAAACAAAAAATAAATAATAACCTGTAAATGCTTATTTATGTCCGGACATATTGGACAGGAAAGCAGAATTACCGTTTTAAATATTCCTTTGAAAGTACACACAGAACAGGTAAAACAGACATGGAGATATTTTAAGGCTAGTGGCCTTCTCTTCAATCCATCACAGAAAGTGGTTAATGGAAGACTGAGACTTACATTAACCCTCTTCTGAGATCGACTAAAGAATAGACCAGTGGTTTTGAATATCTCCACGATTATCTCTAAAAAGATTAAAAACTTGGTTCATAACTGTATGAAAAAAGAGAGAGACCCAGTATATTCAAGTATTCAGAGCTTTTGAGGTCAGTACACTATTACAATAAATTACACTGCAATGAATAAATTAGTTCACATATAACTCAATATTTGTAACATTTTAAATTATCCTTTTAGTTTTAACAGCTGTAAAAACTTCTGCGGTAAACATGGTAAAAAACTCCCTCCAAGCGGATCTAGGGGCACGGGCATCAGAGCAGGGGCCTGATGGATGTTGGTGTGTAAAATGTTTGTTTTTTTGTCCTACATTTATTGTTGTGGGTGTTCCAGGATGTGCCTCCAAGCAACACCTCCCCTGTCCCCCAGAACACTAGCTTGGAGGCTCGTCATGAGAAAATATCAAACGAAAACATACTTTCAAACACAACAGAATTGTTCAAAAACACAGAACAATTACAACACCCCCTCCCCCAATCACCTTGCACAGTCCACCTAAGCATCGCTTAGAGGGGGCTACCCCTCACCACCCGTCACGGATCGGCTTACTGCAAGGATTCAGTTCATCTTTGACGGTCATTGTGAGTTGATCTCGTGAGTGTAGTGGTGCAAGGACTTTCTTCACCTCGCCTCAGTGGAATTGGAAGCTGGTTGAATAAGTTGAAATTTTGTCTATTTAATAAACTGATCTATTCTCTGTTGATTTTTTCATATTTTGCATTTATTTTTGTATGTCATTGAGTATTTGGTCTGTTTAATAACTTGCTCTGTGTTTTGTTGACTGATTTCATATTTTGCATTTCTTTTATATTTGATATTGTGTATTATATTTTGTATGATTATGTTATGTGTGATAGATTTTTAAGAACTTTAAGCAATATTCATAATACAAGAAGTAATTTGGTATTATACGCAGATGACTCTAACCTTATAATGTCATCTAAAGATTATGAAAACCTTGAAGCAACTTGTAAGAACCAACTGAAAGTTATAAATACCTACTTGACTGATAACACCCTTTTTTTAAATTCAAATAAATCCAATTACATTGTTTTTTCGACCAAACAAAACAATATAACTAATCAAATAAATATATCAATTGACGAAAATAGATTGGAACAAATAAATCACCCAAAATTCTTAGGATTAGAAATAGATAGTTATATTAGTTGGGACTTCCATATAGACAACATAGAAAAAAAATTTGCTCAGGCTTGTATACATTGCGAAGAATGACTTTTTTATGTAATTTGGATCCAATGAAGTCAATTTACCATGCTAACATTCATTCACACATATGTTATGGCTTGGCAATCTATGGTGGAACATCAAAAATAAATCTCGATAGAATATTGTTACTACAAAAAAAAGCGTTAAGAATCATGTTGAAACTCGATCAGCTATATCCATAAAAAAACATTTTTCAAGTCTACAGATATTAACAGTTTATGATAAGTATTTATTGGAGATTGTTTACTAATTGTAAAGAATAACATTCAAAACCTTGATTTGAGAAGTAAATTTCATTCTTACAACACTAGGAATAAAAATGATTTAAACATTTCTCAACATAATTTGAGTTTTTATAGAAAAAAGCAACATACATGGGATCAAAAGCTTTGAATCATTTACCAATTGAATTAAAAATTAATATTGAGAGTAAATATTTTAAAACTAATGTAAAAAATATCTATTGAAAAAAGTGTATATTCATTGGAAGAATGTTTTTCTCCTTATTAATATTTAGCTATGCATAAGTTTTTGCAATTGTATTTTAAGTGTTTGTTGTAAACCAATTTGACTCTGTTCATGTATGTATATACAAGATGAATAAAGAACTTTTAACTTTCAACAGTAATCTTTAGTATCTAGCATGTAGTATTAAGTCTTTTCTGATTTAGTATAGGTTATAGAAAAAAAAAAATTGTTTTTGATGTAGGCTAAGTTAGTGAGTACACCTGAAGATGGCAGGAGTTTGTTATACCTGTCAAAACATTGTGTTTGTTTCTTGTGTTTGCCTGAGCAGTCATTTGGAAGACCGTCTTTAGCGTCAGAGTTTGACGCATTTATTCGTGCAAACAACATTGGAGACTTGTTAGGTACCTACCTTCAGATTATTCAGACAGACCCGCCCGCCCGCTCGCCCCTAGACGTACAGTGGTTTACTCAAAGCATTGTAAATCTTCAAATATTATCTACATACCATGAACAATCCAATGCTAATAATTTTCAAATAACAACTTCCTTCTCTGCGCATGGTGGAATCCACCGTGCTATCTGCCTGAGAACCTTCTTCCCTGTCAAGACAGCCAGGATACGCCCTTGACGTATGCATAACTTTTTCAACTAGTGAAGTACGGACTGTGACCTCAGTTGGGGATTTCAACCTTTGATCTTGCACTGAGCTGCAACATCAGCTTCACACAGTTCGCCTTAGTGTTGCTGACTTTATAAAAATTTGGCACGATTGATTAGAAAGCTACAATTATAATACAAAAACATTTATTTCACATTCTTTAACACAATATTTACAACTATCTACATTTGAAACGTACAATTAATTTTTATTCAAAACTAAACAAGTGTTATATTACTTAGTTGCAGAGCCTTGAGCTTTCACAAATATAATATTACAAACCATATTATGTCTTAATTCTAGTCCTTAACAAAGTAGATTCATGAGCTCATATATTCAAATAATCTGGCTACTCCTAACCAAAGCATAGTTGAAGATAAACATTAGGCTTACATTACTTCAATTTAACCTTTATTACATTGTTTTGTATCCTTTCCTTAATATAAACTACATATACAGTATAACCTTACATTTTCAATTTTCTACGGCTCTTATTGGAAATGTTCAAAATACAATACAGGTAATGTTTGTTAGGTTACAAAAATGTCGTTTGAATTCAAAATATCACAGTTGTCAGTAATATTTTATTTTTACTCAGTTCATTTTGTACAAACCTTTATTGTTACATAGTACTTGATTCAGTATTGCTTATGATTTATTTCTTTGTTACTAAAAGTAGAAGAGATTATCCCTTAACATGATGTGACCACTAAGCCTATTTGAATGATACAAAGAGGTTTTTATAGGCCAAGATTTCAGAACCCAATCACCTTACCCATTATTTCTGTGCCATAATAACAATATACATATTTAGGTGAGAATTGCCGTTTTCTAATCCTTGCTTTGTTTTATAAACAATCTAGGGGACACCCCTGCACGCTTCGCGTGCCAACCCTGCCTCCCGCTGCGCTTGATACACCTCGGTATTCGGCATGTGACTTTTGACTATAAAATAAGAATTAATTGTATAATGTAAAATCACAATATTAATTTTATTTATAGTACTTCACTCACACTACTTGCTTCGCTACCTATTTTAATATTATAAAATACCAAAGGTATTACTTAGCCTATTTCAAACATGTTCCGTTTTGTTTTTGTTTAGCAGCTGAATATTAAACTCTTAATACATCAATAGGATAGTGTCAAAAATACAAAACAAACACGTTTATTTACAAAACAGCTGTTATTAATTTACTAAAATCAACCCAATGTTATTCTTATGAAAAAAAGGAAATTTTGAAGGGGTGTTTATACCCCTTGAGAATGGAATTTCAAAAAATCTGTTCTTAGTAAGGCCCTTGATACTAATGCCAACTTTCTTTAAAATTCCATGTAAATCCGTTTGGTGGTTTGTGACATTTTGTGATGAGTGAGTGAGTCAGTCAGTGGTATTTGGCTTTTATATACAGATAAAAAAATCTATGAAAAAAATAACATTAAAATTCATGAAACTGCACTAAAACAGATACAGTTTTTAGTTATGTAATGTTTCTAGATGGAGATGGACGGAACAATCAAAATCATAGTAAATATCTTCAATATAGTCAAGCTGGTAGTTGAAAGGATCAATTTCAGTAATTCTAGTAACCTACTTCACTGATCAACTGTATTACCTCAATCCATGTTAAAAATAAAGAAAAAACAAAATAAACCACAAACTCACTGTATAACACTAATCGTGTTCAACTACACTGCCATACTAGCTATACAATGGTACCAAATGGCTTAGTATTCACAGCTGATATGGAGAAATATGTAACAGTACAATCTTTTAGTGCCAAATGACAGCATAGAATACTTAAGAGGGGGTCTGCAGATCTCATTACACTAAAACAATTATTTTTCGTGATTACATATATATTCGTTTCTTGGCAGATTACCTGTTGGTAGAAATACAATACAAAAAAAACTAGTGTTTGTTGTGTGACATTCATTAGCATTGTACATATATATCAAACATAAATTAAAACAGTAACTATTAATAATAGTTCACTTATCTATTGCAGACTATTAATATATAAAAGTTTTGTTATCCATTACAGAGCGCTAGTGTTGAAATTTAAACCAACAGACCTCACTAACTAATCAAAAATATTCTTATACACGAGATATCTATTTGTAAGTAATATGTAATCAAGGTAATAGTCTGTTATCTTCAGTAATCTACAGACTATTAACGATCAGTCCTAAGTGTTATTTTTTTTTAAATGATATAAAAAAAGATTTGCAAGTTTAGATCTGTTAGCAAAAGTGCAAACACCTTTCGCATATGGATTTAATGTAAAGTACATGAGGATCATGTCCTATCTCGTGCATGCTATTAGGTTTATATTTAGGATTAACCTGATTACGCAGAATTTAGGTGTGAAGACACACCTACATATAGATAACACATAGGGCATTAAAATAACATAGATAAAAACTAGACGTTTAATAAACATACAAACACTTAAGTAAATCATATTGGTAGTCTTGACAATACACCATATAATGGAATTTATATGTTGTTGAAATATTGCCGTTTTTAATTGATTTAAACTTTAAGTGTATTTTTAAATGTTATTTGTAGATCAGATTATTATTTCTTAATTTCTATTTTCCATTTATTTTGTTGTTGTTATACAGTTACAATATCCAAACAAGAAACATTCAGTTCTGAAAGAAATTATTCAAGAACTTAATATTATCTTGGCATTGCTTAACATTTGGTTCACAAGTAGACAAATTTGAACATGAATGAGGTGTAAACTTACATTTAAGTAATCTTTAAGAAGCAAAATCAATTGCAGCATATCAGACTTGCAGATCTGGGTTAATGCGACCTGACATTTGTTTGGTTGAAAATGAGTTCCTTTTATCTGTCGTTGGCTCCATTTCAGTCGCCATCTTGGTTTGGACTGGGGAAAATCGAGGTTTTGCTGTGCAGGTGTACTTTGAAAACAACCTGTCAGTGATCGCAACGCAAAGAGCATTTCGCTAACGGTTCCTCATTCCACGTAATAGCGCCGTTCCGAATGTGAACACAATTCGTTCATTAATTAAATGTTTAGAAGTAACTGGCAGTACAATGAGAAGAGAAACACACGGTCAAAGAGAGATTGTTGAAGAGGTTAGTGCTATACCACGCGCTATATGTAAACGTGCTTTCTAAAATTTCAGAGAACGTCTAGAGCAATTTGTAACTGTTAATGGCCGTCACCTTAGTGACATTATTTTCAAAACATAATGTAAATACAATGGTATCAGCTGATGAATTCAAAAATTAAAACCTTATTTCTCTATGTACATCTGTTCATTATTTACAGCTCCTTAAAACTGCTTAATCCGTTCTGCCGCACCCTGTACAGAAAAAGTTATAAAATTAATTGCCAAAGAAATTATTGGTTGAACTAACAAGCTATCACAAATGCAATAGTTGTATATGTTTATTTTATCCATCCATTGAGTTTTAGCAAACAAATTTTAATATTATTTCTCAAAATTACTTGACAATCCCCTATGTACAAGTGTAGACTTTTGTAAATTGTAAGTGTAGACCTATGTATCAGTGTAAATTGAACTTTATGTTAGGACATTGTTATCTTGCTAAATCAAAATATGAACACATGTTATATGTAAACATAAACAATTTATATAACACATTTGTTTACTTAAAACCACAGTACCTAGAAAAGAAGACGATAGGTATAACACGCATCTCCCATGACGTCACATGGGGGAAACGGCAAAAATAAACAAACAATACTGTTCTGATTCCTGTGGTTACAATTAACACAGATTAGTAGAAAATAGCTGACTTACTATTTAGTTGAAATCTTCCATGTAGTTTGTTGTTAGTTACTATCTATACATATATAAGCCAAATACCACTCACTGACTGACTAAACACGAAATCTCAAAAACCACCGAACGGATTCGTATGAAACTTGGTACGTAGCTTCCTCTAGGGTAGTAGGTGCTTGCTAAGAAACGGTTTCAAAAAATTCAATCAGGTTCGCGACCAAACCGCGAAAAACGCGACTTTTAAATTTATGTATTTTTTGTGAACCTACAAATCACATTGCAACAAAACTTGGTACAAAGCTTCCTTTTAGGTCTTAGATGAACTCTAGAAAAAAGTTTTCACAAAGTTCGGGTCATTTCAGCACTATAAAGAACTCACTCACTCACTGACTGACTAAACACGAAATCTCAAAAACCACCGAACGGATTCGTATGAAACTTGGTACGTAGCTTCCTCTAGGGTAGTAGGTGCTTGCTAAGAAACGGTTTCAAAAAATTCAATCAGGTTCGCGACCAAACCGCGAAAAACGCGACTTTTAAATTTATGTATTTTTTGTGAACCTACAAATCACATTGCAACAAAACTTGGTACAAAGCTTCCTTTTAGGTCTTAGATGAACTCTAGAAAAAAGTTTTCACAAAGTTCGGGTCATTTCAGCACTATAAAGAACTCACTCACTCACTGACTGACTAAACACGAAATCTCAAAAACCACCGAACGGATTCGTATGAAACTTGGTACGTAGCTTCCTCTAGGGTAGTAGGTGCTCGCTAAGAAACGGTTTCAAAAAATTCAATCAGGTTCGCGACCAAACCGCGAAACACGCGACTTTTAAATTTATGTATTTTTTGTGAACCTACAAATCACATTGCAACAAAACTTGGTACCAAGCTTCCTTTTAGGTCTTAGATGAACTCTAGAAAAAAGTTTTCACAAAGTTCGGGTCATTTCAGCACTATAAAGAACTAGCAGAAAGTACCCGTGCTTCGCTACGGATTATGATTAAGGAACGGATTCGAATGCAAATTGGTATGTAGCTTTCTCTAGAGTTGTAGGTGCTCTCTGAGAAACTGTTTCAAAAAATTAAATCGGGTTCTCGACCAAACCGCGTAAAACGCGACGTTTAATTTTCGAATTTTCTGAACTTAAACATTAGATTAAAAGAAAATTTGGTGCTAAACTTCCTTTTAGGTCTAAGATGAATTCTGGGACGTTTTTTCTGAACTTACAAAGCAGATCGCAACTAAAATTGGTGCTAAGCTTTCTTTTAGGTCTTAAATGAACTGTAATACAAATTTTACAACAAGTTTGGTTCTGCTCGGCACTATAACTCTTTATACTTTGCATAAGTGCTTATAAAAAAAACACATTTCAATCACGTTTCAAACCAAACAGCAAAAAACTCGATACTTGACGATTGTTGTATATTTTCTAAACCTAATCCGTAGCGAAGCACGGGTACTTTCTGCTAGTTATTTAATAGAATAATCAAATAAGCTGATTTTGCCCATGTGACGTCACAGTCTACTGTGCAGCATCGTAATACCTAACATATGTTCTAGTTACCGTGCTTAAAACTATATATTTTTATTTATTTTCTGATAAAATAAATCAACAATTAGATCAGTTCTACAATATAGTATGTACAAGGAAAAATTTTCAACACCATTACATGACAAAAAACATGAAGATAGTGATGGAGAAGAGATATTTTATGGAAGGAAAAAACAAGCATAAAACACTTTGTAAATTATAACCACTTTGTAAAAATATAACATATGTCTAAATCAGCTTTATATAATTAAAGTATGAAAGAAATTTAGTATACGATGAACAAGCAATTTACACAAATACATTAGTATCATTAAGATATTTTAAATATGTTTTTCTCTTACATTAAAAGGTTTACTTATCATTTGGCCAAGTAGAAAATCTTTTTTATCTTTTAAAAATAACTTCACTCGCCAGTTGCATGGGCCTACAGGCCTGTGCGTCAACTTTATTCAACGAGTGAAGTACCGACCGTTGGCTCAGTGGGGATTCGAACCTTGGATCTGCCCTCCGCAGTCCGAAGCCTTATCCACTGAGCCACCACCTCGGCAATATGTGTGTTATATTTAGCGCATGTAAGGGTTCCAGTGCAAAGAGGAATCTTCTCACCGCTGAGCTATCTTGCTTTACAGGCGTAACTAACTTTTGCTGTCAAGTGTTCAACTTCCACAACAACGCTTGGTTAAAAAATAAGTGTAACGAACTGTACAAGTTTGTTTAATTGCTATTTATTGTTTACATTACCATTCACTGTGTCATTGCTATTATTAATTGTTGTTTGAATACTAAATAATGATTTTATATAATAGTTCTAAACTTGATTCAGTGTTAATCATTAATGGTCTCTGCTGTTAATGGTGCAAAATGGGCGGGGCTTGCTATTGCACCGCCAAACACTCTGGTTGCCATGACAAATTTTAAATAGAATTACATAGTGGGGGAAGAGTAGTTCTCTATCTCACTTGAACCACTCTCGCCATCTCACTCGCACAAGTGCATTGTAAAGTTGTTTACTAAGCGGCCTATGCATAATCTAAAGTTGTTTATGATTCAAATTTATCCTGTTTAATTTGAAGTCAAAGCCCCGTTTTAATTTCATTGACTAACCGTAACGTCCCATGTTGTGTGAAGTCTCATTCACGTTCCAAGTACTAATAACTCGGATACCTATCACATGCCATAAATGTCCACTAATTTTCTAAAATAATAATAAATATGCTTGAGCCATCATAAGTCAAAAACTTTTAATTGTTTGAGTCAAGCATGTATTAACATTGATTCGCATTACACTTATTTTTATTTGCGTTGAAAACCTAATTTAAACTATATATATTGTATGGTTTGTTGTTAGGTACCATTTATTAATTTATAAAAAAGTACTGTATGTGCATGGGTGAGTGGGTACCAATGGGCGTGTATGGGTGAGTGAGCACCACTGTATGTGTATGGGTGGGTGATGTTGTTCGTGTCCACAGAAAATCTTTAAAGCTGTATGTACTCCCTGATTTGTTCTAAACGAACAAAAAATCTGGTAGCTGGACTGTCACGAACTTGTGATCTCCCAGCTACGGCAGCTACTACAAAAAAAGGCACTTTTGAGGTCCAAGCTAATTTTAAATTAATTCAAACTATGCAGTGATCACTCACTTTGATCAGATTTGAAGTCTTCAGATTGCAAGAATTCATCTGACTCGTTCTTCCTGTTGTTTTTGTACAGTCATTATTTTAAATAAAAAATCATTGTTGTTAAATGCCAATGCACCTTGACTAGAGGGTTCTGACATAATCGCGAGATAAGGGTGATAACAACAATGAGCTTCCCTTAAATGGGTGACTGGTGAGGATCCTGTTCTGGCATGCAGCCTGTCTACCCTGCCACTGGCGTTGGTTTGGAAGACACCTTTTAAGCATTTCTCCCCAGAATAAGTGTTAGAGAGGGCTTCTTAGCCCTAACTTCACCACAAACTGTTTTTAAGTTAATAAAATCTTATCATAGAAATTTTAATTAAATATAAAATGTGGTATTTAGTTCATAATATTTTAGTACCAACAACTAAAATTGCTTACTAAGAATGCATAGTAAACTTATGACTTGCCATAAACCTTTCGTCGATTAATAGCATTCATATCAAGTCTGATTTGAGTTAACTGTGATCTAATACAAGTTACTTGATAGGCCAAAGTATTTAACTCATCACATCACTAAGCTTGATCAATTTTTTTTGTACTACCTATTTTCCTCCTTAAGTAGAAGCTTCAGCATTTTTGAAGATATTAAAGAGTAGCAAATATTAGGCTTCATAGGTTAGGCTCATTGGAAGGACATGATTCTACAGCATACTTTTAATTGTTTTTCCCTTACTAGAAAAAATGCTACTATAACGAAATATAATAGAATAGATAATGGTTGTTGTATGCATTCTGGTTTTGGTGTTGAAACCTAGTTTAATCTCAATAAAAGTTAATTAATGAGAGTTAATTGCAATTTGAAATGCACAGTTTAGTTACATCTAACACTGCACGTGTATGGGTGGGTGGGCCAGTATTACTGTACGTGTGTGGGTAAATTCATAATATTGATAATGAATCATGTTTTCATTTGTGACACACAGCTTTACGTAAAACCCACAATTTTGTTATTATTTTAAAAATCACTACGCAGCAATATGTTGTGAATAAATTTAATGAATCATCTGAATGAGGTAGTGTTTTTACTTAACGGGGTCGACTGATCTTGATAAGGACCATTTATTAATATACCAATAACCGGAGCTATGAAACTTGAATTTAAGAATGTGTTCCGGATAATTTCGTACTATTGATGAGGAGATATTGATACAAGTTAAAATATTGTTGCTTCCACGTTAAATTACTTGAATAAGATGTTAAATGTCTTTAGTATATGAAAATTTCTACTAATTTGAAATTGTGTTGATAATTTTCAAGAAAATTTGCTTCAACTGCCTCATAAATTTTCCAATTGTATATTATAACATGTTAGGTATTTTTCATTAAAATGCATGTTGGAAGTGTTAAATTAAAATGCATATTTTACTTAGCAATAAATATCGGTGTAAGGTTCTCTTCACCCTCTCTGATAAGGTTGAAAGCTACAGTTTTGTTCAGGTTTTTAAAATGAAGTAAAAATAAAAAAAGGTAACAATCTTCTCTCAATTATCTTCTCTCTCATATGGGTAAATTAGATATCATTATTACCTTATCGAACTTTGTAATAAAATTCAAAGGAATACAGTTATACAATTTTGCCTTTGTTTGCAAACCGTTGTCTATGCATGTTGTCAGTTTGGATGTAGTAAAAATCCTCCAATGCCATACCAACACAGAGTGTATTA
This sequence comes from Stictocephala bisonia, assembly GCA_035578905.1. Lineage (NCBI taxonomy): Eukaryota > Metazoa > Arthropoda > Insecta > Hemiptera > Membracidae > Stictocephala > Stictocephala bisonia. The sequence continues at coordinate 81,230 of JAQJVL010001361.1, read as the reverse complement.
TTGCACTTAAAGCAAAAAATAAGGGACTTGTCATTTCTTCCACTTACTTGTGGCAAGTCATCTTCCCTCTTCTTGCAAGTAATCTATAAAGTCATCTTTTCATGGATTGCTCTTTTATCTTTCTACCAAGCTCTCTTGCTAACTCGTTCTTGCTTCGGGTACTATCCTGTTTCTTCTTAGGGCAGGATAGGAACCCTTTCAACTCTTTCTTGCTGTCAGGTGCTAGTTGCACTTTAGGACTAGTACCCTTGCAGATGAATCTCGCATCCTTTTGGGAGGTAAAACTCCCCAGTCTACTGTCGGACCGTTAGGAGGCAGCCCCTCCATGGCAGTATATGGTGGCTGGCTTAACAGGTCAGGCACCTGAAAATCCTTCTTGACAGTTCCAAATACCGGACAAAATATGCCTCGGATGGCTCCAGAGGGACCGTGCTCCTCCTCTGGTGCAGTTGGACCGGAGCACAGGGTCTTGGCTGACAACACCCCATCGCGGGTTGCTGGCATTCTCCATATTTTTGATATACCGAGGGCGGCTTTTGTGTGTCAGTCCAGTCCCCAGTGGTTCACCAAGCCTTCAGACTTGGTAGGACTCTATTCCAGCCAACATGGGAACCTCAGTTTTCGTTTTAAATGTTCCAAATGCAATATCACTTTCAGTAAATACCACGGGGCCACTGTTCACTTTGCTAAGTGCAGTGGTCCCGTGTCCCGCGAGGTTTTCCATGCCCGTACTGCCCGCAGGCGTAGGGGTCACAAAGAGGATTGACCCTCCACAAGAACAGCAAACATCATGAGGATTTCTGCTTCTCAACAACCTCCTGAGCAAATTTCAAGAGTCCGACGATCAGATCTCTGGTCGGAGGACGAGGTCCAAATTCTGTTAGGGAAGCTTGCTGACTATTTTGGAAGAGGCGGGGCCAGGCGTGGATATGCTATATTCATTGCCGGGTTCCTGCCGATGAAGAACGAGATCAAGTCAGAGAGCAGGTCAGAATGCTGATCAGGAACGGGAAGTTAGCCCGTTGCCTGATCCTGGAACCAGTGAGGAAGGACCCTCTCAGGAGGATCCAACTTCACCCGTGTACCGTTTCAGTTAATTTCATTTCTTAGATATAAGCGTCAGTTCTCGGTTATGTAACTTGGCCCTCCTTCGACGTAGAAAGACACTACGAAACCTGATTATTTCTAACTTGTCGGCTCTTGCAAACATCGTTATGTAATGTAGAAAGCGGGGGTGGACAACGCTAGAAACCCGCCTGTCTGTGCAGTTCTTCGCCACGACTTGAGGCGAGCGTTTGTGAGGTAAGAGAGCTACTTCACTTTTCTATAGCGATGTTTGTAATCCGCAAGGGTCTTTTAATAAATTCAATTTTGTTTTTTTTTATTTCAGGTAAAGATTTTAAAAGATAAATTTTCTAATCAGGGTTGTTTTATTATTTTTTGTTACATAGGGCAGATGTTAGCAGAGGATCACGAGCTGACGGACTTCCGAGCTCAGTCTAATATACCCCCTTAAATTTAGATTTCGGTGGCCCTAATAAATATTTTAATTTTAAATAATAATAAAGAAAATGTATTATATTAATGTAAAGGTATTTTCTATTTACAAATAGGCTTTAATGACAACAATTAAAATGTATGTTTCACGCCCACATGTGTTGTTTTAATTTTAAATCTTATATTACCCCACTACTCGTACTCTTACAGTACCCCAAGTAGAGGTTTCATCCCCTGATGGGCCAGAGGCGGGAAATGTCGCCTCTGTACCATGCCCTGACTTCATGGTAGATATCCCCTTTTAACATTGGCCCCGTTAGGTGACACTGGAGCCCAAGTGGAGACCCCAGACGGGTCTCCCTACTGGTTGGATTTACCACCGTTTCCAATCCCCACTGGAAATACCCTACTAAGACAAGATACCACCGATGTTGACAAGAAAACCCCGATTGTGACTGAAGATACCATACCTGAGGCCGAGTTACTGACGGCTCCCTTGCCTCCCGAACACGATCCTCCTGATCCCGAACCACCTGAACCTGATCCGGAACCTCATGGCCCGACGACCGACCCAGATCCGGAGTCGCAATGGAAGAGTCCGGGCCGGTCTGCGACATCGGACGAAGATTGTTGGTGACTGCGGAGAAAGACGGAGGGCATCACCGAAGAACTTAACTCCCTGGTGGAAGAGCTTCAAATTGAATTGAAAAAGACCATAGCAGACCAGGAGGAAAATAAAAAGATATTCTAGAACCCAGGACCTCTTCAAGAAAGATCCTTCGCGATTGGCGGGGCTAGTCCTAGAAAATAAGTTAGAAGAGCTGCAAAGTGAAGACAGACGATTAAAACCCCCCCCCCCCCCCAGTGGAGATGATAAATTAGTTTGAGGCCCTGTGGGGAAATGAAGAAACCTCAACCCTTGAAGTGGCTGATACCGTTGCCAGAGAAAATGAAGTAGTTAATATAATCAAGATCGAAGACGCAAACCAGAAGATTCGCCGCCTGAAGCCGAGGAGTGCTCCGGGATTGGATTAGAATTAGAAGTTACCCTCACTCCGAAGCGACACTTGCCATCTTGTTCAACATCGTCCTTTTCCGGGGTGTCTACCCGACCTTATGGCTGAGAAATAGAACGACGCCGATACCCAAGGCCGGGAAGGACCTGGGCAGAGCTACAAATTGGCGTTCGATCACAATTTCGCCCCTCATCTCCAGGATGTTCTCAGCCATCGTGGAAGGACTTCGCGCTCAGGTGGAGCTGAACAGAAGACATACATTTTTGGCAATAAATGTCAAATAAATTTTACCATATTAGATGAGATGATTAGAATGGGGAAGAGGAGTCGCCTCGCCGGAGTGCTGCTAGACATATCCAAAGCCTCTGATAGTGTTTACCATGAAGCTATCAAGAAGATGCTAAAAGGGTCTAAGCACTGCAGAAGGGTCAGCTATCAAGAAGATGCTAAAACCCTGTCTACGAGATATTGTCGAGAAGATGTACTCCGGCGCAACGACGTAACTCTGGGACCTCGGAGTTGAAATCCCGATTCTCTGAGGAGTGAAGCAGGGCGACCTCCTTTCTCCATTCTTTTTCAACTTGGAGTTGGACCCTCTGCTGGAGAAACTTCAGGCCACCGGCAAAGGCTTCCCATTTGGTATGTAGGAGATCGGGGCTACAACTTTCGCCGATGACGTGGTCCTCTTAGCGTCAAGTGGGGATGAAGATATCACCAGAGAATTGTGGCTGCTTCCTGCTTGAGCGGAAGGAGGAAGCATCGGATCCTGGACTCAAACTACAGTGGAAAAGGCTTCTCTGTTGCAGAACCCTTCCGATATTTGGGAGTAGACTTCATGCTGGCTAAGGGTTTTGCCAATAAGTCTCATGTCCAGAACCTGAAGGCTTCAGCAGAGCATGTGCGGAGGCTGGCACTTAAACCACAGTAAAAGACAACGTTGCTCCTCCAGTACATTGTGCCAGCTTTCGCACAGCGTCTCACAATCGACCCTTCCAGCAGAAATTTACTGAAGAACTTAGATAGAGAGCTATGAGCCTCAGTTAAAAAGATGCTACATGTACATCCCAGTATCACGAAGAAGCAAGATGGCGGTATTGGTTTTCTGCATCTGTTGGACCAGGTCCGCATCAGCGCGCTTCGTGAGGGGATGGCCTTACTGAAAGATCCATTACTGTATGAGCTGGAAAGAGAATGCCGCTGGAAGGCGAAGATGGAGGAATTGGCCCAGCAGCTCAGGGTCATCTTTCCGTCCCCAAGGAAAGACATCGAAAGGCGGAAATATCACCTTAAGAAGAACCACCGAGAGAAGTAGGAAGCCCAGGAGTCGCAGGGAGTTGGAGTCTCCCTGCTTCAAGGATGACACCGCAGGCAACTCATGGCTCTTAAATCAGAAGTTGCTCCCACCCTGGATGTTTATTAGAGCCCTATAGTACAGAACAAACATCTATGGGACCAGAGTGGCTTTAAATAGAGCGACGAAGACAGGAGTTGTGAGTTTCAAGCAGTGTTATCAGAAGCCCGAGACACTTGGCCATGTCCTGTGTGAGTGTACGGCAACCAAGCAAGCTAGAATAGCGAGACATAATGAAATAGTCAGGGTGGTCCAGGAGAGTCTTCTTCATAAAGTCCTGACGGTAGCAAGAGAACAGTCCATCACAGATCAGGAGGAAAACTTAAAGAAACCCGACCTGATCGTCGTTCGAGATGACCGTGTACAAATTATTGATGTCACGGTTGTCTTCGAAAACCAAAACTCTATATCAGTTGCTGCCGTCAGGAAAATCAACAACTATAGAAGTCTTTTACCTCGACTGCAGCGTTTCAACAACCGGAAGACAGGAGAAGTTATCCCTCTGGTTGTTGGAGCGCGGGGAGCTTTCCCAAGTCCACCCTGACCGCCATGAAGACCATCGGCTTTCCGTCACGCAGGATGTGGAAAGATATCGCTCTACTCGCTCTGCGAACATCAGTGGAGACAGGTGCTTCTCACCTGGACTACGGTTGAAAAACCAATTAAACTGTCAAGAAATTAGTTAAGAAATAGAATAAGGCAAAGTTTTAAAAACGAAATAGAGAAAAAGTTTAATTTATTTTGAAGCCCCAATACGGGGCCGAATCATCAGGGAATGCTGGATTGAGTAGATCTCTCTGATGGTGAGGCTGAGACTGGCAAAAGGGACAAATCTTTATTTAAGAAGAGGGGTATCGTTCCCCAACCATAAGTCTAACACTTAGAAGAAATCAAAATAAAAATACAAAAACAATATAAAATACCGTCGGTCTAATTAACAAACCTCGTAACTCCAAAAAATTCAATTTTCTGATGTTTAGGCTAATGTGTAGCTCTATGGTTACTGCACATAGTATTAAATCCTCGTAACTCCAAAAAATATTTTAAGGGCGAAAAAAAATAGAAAAACAAACCTCGTATATTTATGGAGGGAAATTTGTTTTTGCAAAACAAGTAACTCCCATTAGTGGCAGCCTGTCTCAATGCAAATGCACATGTGTGGTGGACACTGCAACGATTCTTGTTTTTAAACATTTGTGTTACATTTTAGCGATCCAGTGATATACTCAATGACATGTAAGTAGTAAAATAAGTACTATTCAACCTTAAAATTAATTCTAATCTGGTTAATATAATGAGGAAAGTAACATTTTAAAAACTCTGTCTGTTACGTGCTTTGTTAAAGTAGTAAACTTTTAGGTTAGGTGACTGTAAAATTGGAGTTACGTGATTTGTTTTAGAGCTCACGTGTATTAAAGATTTTATGTTTAATTTCATTTACTACTGAATGTATTTGTTTACCAGGTAACTTGACACCATGTAGTATTGTTATGTACCGACAAGTTTCAATTTTTAATTACCTGTATTCTGGTATTTTGGAGTTACGGTGTTTGTTAATTTCCTTTTTATGGAGTTAAGAGGTTTGCTTTCAAAACGTTGAGAGGAGTTACGTGGTTTGTTTTAAATCAAAGTTTGGAATCTTTGGAGTTTGAGGAGTTAAGTGGTCAGAAATATTTTTCTGTTTCCTGACCACTAATTCTTCTTTTTTTTTCTCTTTCAGCTCAAAAATGTCTTCAAGAACAAAAAAGATATTACAGCTAGCAAAAACTGTAAATATTATCCAGAAAAATGAAGAAGGAAAGTCTGACTCTGCTTTATCACTTGAAAGTGAAACAACTCATAATAGACCGATTGGCAATCTAATAAAAACAGGAACATATTTGGTTGATGAAAATGGTGATTTACTTGAGATTTCGGAAACTGATTTAATCGATTCTAGTTCCGGTAATGCTTTTTCTGAAAGCTTTACCAATATTCCTGAAAATTTAAATGTTTCAGAGGCTGAATTATTAAATGCAATTGAAAACTTTGAAAATCTTAATTGTTCAGAAATAAGGGAAGGAGATCTTGATAATAGAGTAAATCAGAAGACTAACTTTTTAGAAGAAGCTACAGCATCTGAAAACTACAGTGTTTCCAAAGTCAGTGGAGAAATGCACTACGACATAGCTGGGGAAACCGTTCCTGAAAATGGTGCAGAATTTGGAGAAGGTCCTGAGGGTTTAATATTAGAAGTTGGATCTCCGGAAATTAATAAGAGTACAAGCCTAGTAAACGAAAATACAAACGTTTCAGAAGAAGCTTTAGCACCTGAAAACTATAATGTTTCCAAACCCTGTGAAGTAATGCACCATGACATAACTAGTGAAACTGTACCTGGTATAAATATAAACGTAGCAGAACCTGAAGAAGATATTAGTCCTGAGGATTTAGTAATAGAAGGTCGATCTGAAGAAATTAATAATACTGGCCTAGTGAATGGAAATACCCTGAAACGTAAAAGAAAGAAAAGACATCAAGTGACAGAAAACGAATGGGAATGTAAAAAAGCAAAAATTTTGCGTGAACAAGGCAAAGAATATAAAGGAAGAAAAGTTATTGGAGGAAAAGTGACAGGCTTTGTCAACAGACCGGAAAGAAAAATGGGAGCAATTAACTGCAAGTGTAATGGCAAAACTTATCATTGTAAATCATTAGAAGAAACAGAAAGACATAAAATCTTCGATGAATTCTGTAAATTAAGCTGGGGAGAAAGGAAGATATTTGTAAAAACTATGACTGATATCAGCTTAACTCAAAGATCACGAGATAGAAAAACAGAAAATTCTTCTCGTCGGAAATTTTCTTTTAAGTTCTTTTTGAATGTAAATAGGTCAAAGGTCAGAGTCTGCAAAAAAAACCCTAATGGCAACGTTAGGAATTGGTGAGTGGATGATTAACCATTGGCTGAAAGACAGTGAAGACCAGCGTGATGAAATAATGGAAGAAGACGTAGAAGTCTTAGGCTTAGAAGAAGTAACTGAAAACAGAAGACTCTCAAAGAAGGTATCGAGACAAGAGGAGCTAAGTAAACGATTAGCTACATTGAAGGAATTTTTACTCTCCCTCCCAAATGTCGAATCCCATTACTGTCGGGCATCTTCCCAAAAACTATATTTAGAGTCTAACTGGACCTCTAAATCTCAGCTATACCAGTTCTACTGTGAAAACTGGTGCAAACAAAAAGGCTGCACACCTTATCCTCCTGCACATTCTACAAAACATTTGAAGACCTTAATCTATCATTATATCGCCCAAAGAAAGATCAGTGCGACGTGTGCAGGGCATTTAAAATGAAACATATTAGTGAAGAATTATACAATGAACACATTCAGAAGAAAGAAGATGCAAGACAGGAAAAAGAAAACAACAAGAAGAATGAGGAACATGTTTATACGGTAGATCTTCAAAGTTTGTTGTTATGCCCGAAATCTGATACGTCTGCCCTGTACTATAAGAGAAAACTCTCAGTTCATAACATATGCATATACGACCTTAAGACTCACGACAGATATTGCTACCTATGGAATGAGTCAGAGGAACAACTAACTGCAAATGAGTTTTCGAGTATTTTAAGCAGCTTCATCGAGTCCCAATTACCCCTTCGAAACAATTCCAAAAAAATCGTTTTCTTCAGTGATGGTTGCAACTATCAAAATAGAAGTGCAATCTTGAGCAATGCACTGTTGCATTTAGCTGTCAAACATAACATCACTATCGAGAGTAAATACCTCGAAAAGGGTCACACTCAAATGGAGTGTGACTCGATGCACGCTACTATAGAGCGTTACATGAAACATAGAGATATCCACGTACCAGCTGACTATGTAGACATTTGCAAAAATGCTAGAAAGAACCCTAGACCATATAAAGTGACCTATTTGGAGCATTCTTTTTTTAAGAACTATACCAAACCAATAATGTACAAATCAATACGCCCTGGGTACAAAAAAGGGGATCCAACGGTTGTTGACATCCGCTCTTTAAGATACTCAGATGATGGGAATATTCATTACAAATTAAATTTCAAAGAAGAGTACAAACTTTTACCGGCTTGTGAGGAAAGATCCAAACAAACAGAGGATGCCACAAGAAAATCAAAACGAAAAAGCAATGTTCAAAAACCAGAATCAAGAAACTCATCTGACAAGATCGAAGAAATCAGAGAAGCAAAGTTTCTACGCTTATACGACAACAGGTTAAGCATCGATGAAGGAAAATACAAGCACCTTCAAGACTTGAAAATGTCAATCCCTCAAGACTACCACAGTTTCTATGACAATTTATTGTTTTCATCTCTTAAAAAATGAAAAATCCATGTTAGGTTTGATTGTTTGAGAATAAAAGGTTTCTTAATAATTAATTAATATCTTTGTTTTTTACTACTTTTCCTGTTTCTAGTCTATTGTCATCTTAATTAACATTTAATTTTTAGATTTTTTTTGGTTTATTTAATTTGATGTGGGACCACTTAACTCCAATTGTGGTTCTAACAAACCACGTATCTATCATAGACACAACACGTAACTCCAATGCAAGGCTAGTTCAAACCTCTTAACTCCACTATATATAATAAAATGTTAAAATAGGCAAAAAGTTATATTTCAGTTATGTTACAATCAATAAAAATCATGTTAAGAATATTTTATTGTAAAAGTACAGCTTGTAAAACAAAAATAAATCAGTTTTTTGTTTCCCCTGTAAAAAGTGGAAAATGTGAGTTACGAGGTTTGCTAATTAGACCGACGATACCACCACTGGTTGAAAAAAAAAAATAGCCAAATGCCTTGTCATCTAGTGACGCGCATGAATGGATTAACGAGATTCACTCTGTCCCTAGCTACTATCTAGTGAAACCACAGCCAAGGGAACGTGCTTGGAGAAATCAGTGAGGAAAGAAGACCCTGTTGAGCTTGACTCTAGTCTGGCACTGTAAGGAGACATGAGAGGTGTAGCATAAGTGGGAGACGGTAACACGCCGCCGGTGGAATACCATTGCTTTCATCGTTTCTTTACTTACTTGGTTAGGCGGAGGGCGTTCGTCGAAGGTATTACACCCCGGCGGTACGATCTTCTCGCGCCAAGCGTTCAAGGGTTGCCGGCGGCCAGTCGGCGCGGCGCACCAGCCGTCATTACTTTCAGGTCGGGTGTTTACTTCTACACGAAGTAATTAATTATTAACCTTATTGACTTGTCTGAGAAGTTTTGTAGTAAAAACATTTGTTTAGAGAAATTATTCTAAAACATTCAATAATTATTTTAAATACTATCTTGAAATATGCTATATAATTTTATTATATACATTACATACACTTATTATTTAAAATTATAATTAATACCTATGTACTTCTAGTCTTAGAGTTCAATAGAACATGTAAAAATAATCTGTCAAATTCACAGTTGTATTGCACCTTTACAATGTTCAAATTTAATCCTGTGTTGAAAAATTATGTTCCAAGACCTGATAAATTTATATCGTAGATGCAGTCACAGTTCATTCTGTCGCAGGTTCTTTAAGTTCTTCTGTCACTTCTTCATCTTCATCATCAATTGTCACAACTTCAATTATTTCTACAGTTTTCTTTGTTTGCACTTTATTTTTGTTTTTATTTTGATTCAGTCTCCTTTTCTCATCTTTAGCATCCTCTGAATTGCTGAAACATTTGATAAAAACTGTAATGTAATACTTTTTTAATGAAAGAATGAGAGTAAAATAGTAATTTCTTAACTAAATTAACACTGGATCTGAAATTTTAAAGCTTTCATAATTTGATCGTTTAAACATTAATTCAATGAACATTTTCAGTAAATACATATTTACATGGAAACGTGGACTTGGGCAGAAGATAATTTAAGCAAGTTACAGGCTGAAGAGATAAGATTTTTTAGAGGAGTAGAGAAGATTAGCAGAAGAGGAACGAAATAACCAGAGAAAGGTTGATACAGTGGAGTCCGGTTATAAAAAATAATTGAGGCTGAATCAATTTCGGATTAAACACATTTTCTTAAAACACTCTTTTAATAAAAATAATAACACATATAATATGCTCATCATTTATTACGCTACTTGAGTTTTGAATGTCCTAAGATAATGAGAAGGAAATAATGGATCTTTAATAGAAGAATGCATTCAACTGAGACGTACGATCACACACCGACTTTCAAGACAACAAGTTGGAGTCTCTAGCGGAAAGGCTTAGCGCTACTTAATGCCTTTCCATCTTATCAGCAGAAGCCGTGTGCATATTTCGAAGAGACAAGTATATTCACTTGCAAAGCTTAATTGTATCTCTCACGCATACACACAGAAGTCAAATGACAGACAAGTCTGTTATCCAAGTGAACAGTTATCAACTGAACAGCTTCTTCTACAACCAGATTACTTGGATACCCTGATCGATGAAAGGCCAGATCATTTAGAAAGACTAACTGTGTTATTTTTTAACATGAATTTAATGAACATTTTACATTAAATTCTTGTCTGATTGTTCAAGGTTTAATGATTCTAAAGGCTTTATATGTATTACATGCTAAAACACTGTTAGTTTTCAATTCAGAAGCATTTCAATTTGTATTCATCTTGCATCAACAATTATTACCAATAATAAGATGTTAGTAGAAAATCAAGTAAAAAAAATAATAATAAATAAAAACCACACACTTCCACTGAATTATGAGTCAATATTTTAATTTTTAGCAGTACTAGTGCATTTAAACAAACAGTTTACTTTAAAATAAGGTTGAGAGATATTGAAATTTGTTTGAAATAAAAAATATAAATATTTGAGAAAAATGCCACATACCTCGCGAGTGGCAAACAGGCCAGAAGATTTTCTTACAACTTTGAATAACCAGAATGGCCAAAGAATTGGAGTTACAGGGAGCCTACGTTATCGAACTTGAGATGCTCTTATACTACAAAATGTATTATAACGTATTAGCTCAAATTTAAAAAGATTATAAGTGGGCGGGTGGGTCAATACCACTGTACGTGTATGGGCGGGTGGGCGGATCAATACCACTGTATTTGTATGGGCAGGCGGGTGGCCCAATACCACTGTATGTGTATGGACGGGCGGGTGGGTTAGTTAACAAACCATCTTACTGTCTCTAAGTAGAGAAAGTAAGGACCAGTAGCTATGAAATATTTCACTGTGGTGTTTGTTTCTGTCTCCATTTTACCTCAGATGAGCTGCTTTTCTATTTTTACAAAATAAAAAAAAAAACAGTATACTTCTGTAGTAACGAAACTGTTGAGAAAGAGCAGTTCAGACAGCTTATCTAGAGTTACTTGAATATTCCAGCTTATTCTTGTGGCTAGAGTTTGAAAATTGCTATACAACAATTGTGGGAAAATTTATAAAAGACTAACAAAAATTGTAGAGTAACAATTTATTAAAGAATCTCTCAAAAACTAACGGTATGATGATTTTATAACAATTTTAATAGTTCTGTACCCTAATTCGCCTTTGCTTGAAAATGAAATGAAAAATATTTTTATTTCGTTTAGACTGTAAACTCTTCAACTATCCTCAAGATCTATAATTTGTCAGATTTATAACTATGTATAATGTACATTCTTCAAAACAAACTGTATGAAACTCTACTGAAATAATGGCAAAGGTGGTGTGAACTTGTTAAGAAAGCATTGAAGGAGCCACTTTTTTCAACGTAAATATTTGGTTTATTAATCAGCATATTTAAAGTAGGTAGAAATATGTCACACAAGAAAAATGTATTACAGTATATGTATAAAATGTACAAATGTTATGGTTACCAATTTCAATAAACCAAGTTCACATTCCTCAGACCAGAGGGATCCCCACGAAGGAAGTAAGTATCTGAACAAAGCTTGTGCAGGAACTTACAAGCGTGTTTTTTTTGTTTTATTTGAAATATGTAAACAGCTGGTTATCTTGAATGATACAGGTAAGCTAACCAAACTGTCTACTTTTACTTGTTAATAATGAAAACTTCACTAGCCAGTTCACATGGGCTTGCAGGCATGTGCAGGAACTTTGTTCGATGAGTCTAGTACTGATCTTTTGTTCGGATGAGGATTCAAACATTGGACAGTCCACAGGTTGAAGCCTTTGCCACTGAGCCACCATGTCGGCAATGATTATTTGATTGATTAAGAGATTAAATATCAATAAACAATCTGAAATTTTTTTTAAAACAATTAATTTTGAATGTAAAGAAAAATCAATTACAATGTCTACAATTAACTATTCTTGAAATGTACTCACACATATAAACAAGATAAGTAAAAAAAAATAATTAAGAACAATAACCTTTTTGTCGGTAATTTCAATTAGTCAACTCACTTTCTTTAACTTATTACTACAATTTTGAAAGAAGACTTGAAATTAAGTTATAGGCTACTAGACCAATTTATTATAGAACGTAATCCAACAGAAACACAAGATATAAAAATAAAATTTTAATAAAAATGTGATGCTAGCAAAATCTTCCTTTGCTGCTTGAAGAGAGCCCACGGTCAGCCACTCTTAGAATTACATATTTGTGTTCTATGTTTTACATCCTGATCTTATCTTTTGTGATAAGTTTGCTGATGCTCTATTTCTCCTGGACAGAAAACACTATGGTAGCAATCTGGATCATCGTTAAGGGACAATTGTTTAGATTGCCTATTGAAAAATATTATTTCTTAAAACTTACAACCTGAAACATAAAAAAGCTCATACTATGGATTAACCTCCTTCTTGCTCATGATATGTATAGGCTTACATGATAAAAACAATAATTTTCATATAACTATGCTAATAAAACTAATATAAACTGTCTTAAAAAGTATTAGCTTACTTGCAGCGAGACCTTGTTCCCGGTCCCCAGTTTTTTTCCGGATTGGGTTGATAGCGAAGCAGTTTGCGCATAGAGGAACTAGGTTTAGCCTTCGGGTGGATATCGAAGTTGGCGATTAGATTGGGAGGTTCTAGTATTATTGTTGCTGGCACTGAGCCCACAACCAAACGCTTCTGTGACACAGGATTCATATGCACCCAACATCTAAATACATAACATGGATGAATATCACAAATGAGTATTTACACCATTTATAGGGATTTCAATAGTAAATTTAGATCTTTTTAGCATGAGTTTATTTTATTGTAATCTTTAGAGTGATAACTTCTTTGACCAAAATGTTGTTATGTCCATGTAAAGTGCTCTGAAACGATCATTAAACCAGCTATATCGTATTTATAATGCAACCCTTTTATATACTAAGTTTTTGGGTAACAGAGCAGGAAATCAATTGTCTGAAATTTCCTCACCCGATATGATAAAAGCTGTATCTAAATTTTTAAACTCTAATTCTATGGATTATTATTGGCTTTCTAACTCAATTACTAAACAAACAATTCATTTGATTAGTGAACAACTTGCTTTTATTTATAACAAATGTTTGGATAAGGGATATTTTGCGCCATCACTAAAAATTTCAAAAATTATTCAAATTTTTAAAAAAGTTTACCCCAAAATTACATACCAATGTTAATAATTCCTATATTCTCTAAAGTATTTGAATCATTAATGTACAAACAACTTTTTTATTTATTTTTTTTTTTTTTATTTATTTACATTACATACACCATTTACATGAAATAAATATCAATATGGTAGGTAAATTGTCAACAGGTCAAAGCTTAAAACTAGATTAAAACTAAGTTTCAGTAGTTCAAACTTTCCAAAAATATTATCGAATAGTCACTATTTATCAGAATCTAGGTACTCTTGTACACTATAAAAACAATGCTCGGACAGATAATCAATAATTATAATTTTAAATTTTACTGGTGACAGTTCAGAACGGATTTCTATTGGAAGTTTGTTGTATAAACGAATGGAAGAATAGAATGGCATTTTTTCAAAGAATACTTTTTTATGAACAGGAAATTGAAAAAGCTTTGAATTACGTGTACTATATTGATGGATGTGATTATGAGAAAAGAAATATGATAAGTTATTTTTTACAAAAATTAGAGACTGCAAAATAAATAGACATGGAACAGGAAGAATATTTAAAAATAGGTCTACATGAATCTCTAGTTGATGCTTTCATAATCAGCATCAACTAAGTAACTTCTTTGAGTCACATAACTTACTTTCATCATGTCAGCATGGATTTCGTCAGGGTAGATCCACTACTTCTGCAATACTTAATCCAATCGATTTGTCTCTGAATGCTTTTGAAAGAAAAGAGTCAGTGTCCTTGATGTTATGTAATCTCAGTAAGGCTTTTGACAGTGTTCCATATGATATTCTTTTAAAAAAACTAAAATTTTACGGTATTAAAGATAGTTCTTTAAAAATAATTCAATCATATTTATCTAATAGGAGTCAATTCGTTTCTATAAAAAATAAATGTTCAACTATGAAACATATTAACACAGGTGTCCTCAGGGTTCCATTCTTGGACCATTCTTTTTCTTGGTGTATAAAAATGATCTGCCGCAAAATTTAAATGTTCATTCTATTATTTATGCCGATGACACCACTTTAATGGCCAGTCATAACAACCTTAATGCCTTGAAACAGATCACTATTGAAGCAGAAGACCAGGCTCTTTCCTGGTTTTCTTCAAATAAATTATCTTCTAATCCAGATAAAACGCAATATTTAACATTAAGCCTTAAGCAAGATATTAACATTGAGTCTGTTAGGCTTTTGGGATTCCACATCGATTCAAGGTTACAATGGTCCTTGCATATTGGAACAATTTTCAAAAAAATATCAAGAGTAAATTACTTACTATGGAAGTTGAGAAACTTTGTAAGTTTTGAATACTTAAGAATGTCATATTCAATCACATATACTGTGTATGGTATTTTAGCTTGGGGCCATTCTCCTCTTGTAAATGATATTCTATTATTACAGAAAAATGCAGTCCGTAATATTGCAGGAGTTGGATTACTTACTCACTGTAAACCTCTTTTTATCGAACTCAAAATTCCTACAGTTATAAATTTGTATGTTTTTCAGGTACTTTTATATACCAAATTAAATTTACAAAACTTTCCTATTAGAAACGATGTTCACCAGTATAATACTAGAGGTAGAGTTGAGCTTAACATACTTCCTCATACAGTAGATTGGCCAAAACTGGCACATCTCTCAAACTCAACTGTATTCGTGTCTTTAATAAGCTGCCTGATAGTGCAAGAACTGTGAGTTTTAAACTCTTTAAAAATAACATTTATAATTGGCTAATACAGCATTTTATATGATTCATGATATGATATGAAATTCATTTATATGATTTCATTTTTATCATATAAATGAATTTCTAAATTGTAATTTTGATGTAAATTTTTAATATACAAACTTAAATGTTTAGTTTTAGTTGTTTTTTAGGACTGTAGTTTTTAACTGTGTTTTTAGTTACTGTAGTTGTTTTTAGTTGTAGGAATTACGAGGGTCGTCCAGAAAGTAAAGAACGATTGCGCATCACGGACGGCGCAGTTCCCCCACCACCGCGGGAGTGGGTTTATTCTTTAGTCCAAACCTTCCGCTTCAGTTTGAGCTGTGTAGCGGTGCCGTGAGGTCACGTTTGCGTCTCTTGTGGAAGTTGAAAATGGCGGCGCCAATTGAAAATCCCGCCAAGTGTGAAGTCCGTAGTGTGATTCGGTTTCTGAATGCGCAGCATGTTCGACCCATAGAAATTTATAGGCAAATTAAGGCAGTGTGCGGTGACAATGCGATGAACGAGTCATCGGTGAGAAAATGGTGCATTCAATTTAATGAAGGCAGAACTAGTGTGCACGACGAGGAACGAAGTGGAAGGCCGTCACTCGTTACTGACAAGTTGACGAAAAAATTCAAGAAAACCGGCGTTTCACTTTGAGCGGTCTACTGGCATTTTTTCCACTGCCAGTAGACCGCTCAAAGTGAAACACCGGTTTTCTTGAATTTTTTCGTCAACTTTCGCTGTCAACTCGTCAGTAACGAGTGACGGCCTTCCACTTCGTTCCTCGTCGTGCACACTAGTTCTGCCTTCATTAAATTGAATGCACCATTTTCTCACCGATGACTCGTTCATCGCATTGTCACCGTACACTGCCTAAATTTGCCTATAAATTTCTATGGGTCGAACATGCTGCGCATTCAGAAACCGAATCACACTACGGACTTCACACTTGGCGGGATTTTCAATTGGCGCCGCCATTTTCATCTTCCACAAGAGACGCAAACGTGACCTCACGACACCGCTACACAGCTCAAACTGAAGCGGAAGGTTTGGACTAAAGAATAAGCCCACTCCCGCGGTGGTGGGGGAACTGCGCCGTCCGTGATGCGCAATCGTTCTTTACTTTCTGGACGACCCTTGTAAGTTGAAAGTGTGTCTTAATGCATTGTTATTTGACGTGTCCTATTTCTTTATTGTAAAGGTCAATGGAATAAAGAGTTCTTATTCTTACTGTAGCAAATTAAAGTATAAGAACATTATTTTTCATTCCTGTATGTTGATTGGTTTCTAGTTTGTACTTTGCCTACGTTTAAGGGTGTTTTGTTGTTGAAATGTCAGCTGATTGACCAGCTGTCTTTCTACACTTCTCCCACTGTTCCACAGTTTGTTTAGCTGTAGTTTTATCTTGTAAGTGTGATAATACTACATAATTAATACCTATGTACTTCTAGTCTTATAGTTCAATAGAACATGTAAAAATAATCTCCTGTCAAATTCACAGTTGTATTGCAAATTTACAATGAACAGATTTAATCCTGCATTGAACAATTCTGTTCCAAGACCTAATAAATATATATCGTAGATGGAGTCCCAGTTCATTCTGTCTCTGGTTCTTTAATTTGTTGTGTCACTTCTTCATCTTCAACTATTTCTACATTTCTTGTTTGCACTTTGTTAGCAAATTAATTAAATTGGTGGAATCAAAGGCGTGTTTTCCAGGTATTTTGTAGGTTAAGGAGGTAGTGGAGGACCCATTGTAGTGTATATTGAGGACTGTTCAGTCCAATATATCGGTCTAACCAGTGAAACCCTTAGAAAAAAAACCCTTATACATGACCAAAATTTTGACCAGTGTTACACCACTACAGTAATCAGATCCCTTCCTTCCCATGCCAATACTTCCCAACTCAGAAGGATGGAACTAGCACACCAATTTCACTTATCTCTTGACCCGCCTAATCTGAACATCAGATACTACTTACTTTCTACCCCTCCCTCATCAGCCAACTTCATACAGTATATTCAAACTGGAAAAAACTGCATTAAAACCTGAGTGTTGATCTATGGATATACAGGGTGTTGTTTATCCTTAAACGAATTCCCTGACTTTTCCCTGACCTTTTCCTGATTTGATAAAAAATTTTCCTGACCCCGAATCAACATAATTACATAACTTGTATACAATTTAATCAATAGCATCATGTGTCTGAATGTCAGTAATTTACAATACAGTTTTATTAATAGTAATAATTAAATTACAAACTGATAATATTATTCTTCTCAGACTACTTTACAAATTATAAGGTTGAATTAAAATACTACAATTAGCCTTGAGTAAAAATAAATGTACCATTTATTCTACTGTCACATTATTGGTAACTATCACAATTTTCAATGGCTTGAAAGAGGTAAAATATTACAATATCACCAAAACAAAACACATAAATTATAGGCCTATGACATTTAACACATACTGATCAGACACATATTTCAGTGAGTTTTAAATGTTTAGCAATAAAAAACTTGTTATATAAAAGATTAAAAGCAATTTAATAACTTTTTCTTGATTTAGATTATTACATGGCATGTAAAATCAGAGTATGGTAGAAAAAGTATTCTTTGTAAAACATACAAGTACAGTATATAGTGACCAAAATGTCAACAAACAGATGTTCTTGTTTTCCATGTTTTATTTAAAATTCACTGATTTTTCCCTGACTTTTCCAGGATATTTCAAAAACAAACTTTTCCAGGTTTTCGCTATTGCTGGACACCCTGATATACAACCCCCACCACTGCCACCTACCCAGCAATAGTGGAAGCTAAGTGAGTCTCCCTCCCTCTCTCCTCTCTCCCTTCCCCCCTTTTTTGTGTGTTATATTTACAAATAAAAACACAAATACTTTGCCAAAACGTTTTATACAGTAGTTCCCTTTAACACTTTGAGTCCCTACGTCTGACTACAAGTTCACGGCAAAATTGTACAAGATAAGCCAACATACAGCTAAGAAACCGTTTCGAAAAACATTTTTTTTATTAGAAAAAATTATTTGTAGGCCGTTCTTATTGTTAGCGCTATCAGCTGTTTTTGTTTTTTTTTTTTTTTTTTTTATTCAGTTCTGACTGAGTCTAGAATGTTGTTTATTTCTTGTACAGATGTTTATTTTATAAAAATGAAATGTTCATCATCTTCAGTAAGTGAAAATACTGTTGAAAGAGTGTTAGAAGAGGAAAGTTTGAGTGATGAAAGTTCAGTCGAACTTCATCCCTACTGTTTGCCTATTCATAAATGTTAATTTTTTTTATTTGTGAGAAAATTTTGGAACAGCCTAGTGATGTTTTAAAAACTTAAAAAACAACTTTATTTCTAATTTATACTTTCATCAGTTTTAAAATTTAATTTTAGTTTAGTTTTAACAAGTGTAAATATTTAAATTTTTTACATTTTTAAAAAATTATTATAAAAACTTGATTTTTCAAGATAAGTGTCTGATTGTTTTGTGTATGTACAAAATATACTGTTTATTGAAAGAATACTATGATTTATATGTGACGAGTTTTTTACTAAGTGATTTTTCAGTTAAAAATTTAAAATTTACAAAAATATTGTTTGCTAAGTACAATATTTTTGTTAACATGTTTTATTTTTTATATTTTTAGATAAATATTGTTCTCATGGAAAGGGTTTAGTTGCCAACAAAACAAACCAAAAAGTATGTGTTTCTGTTTATAAATAACAAAAATATGATAGTTTAAACAATAATTGTCAAAACTGCTAATTTTGGTCTGACTCTTCTAGCACTACCATATGGTCAATAGCCTAGCTCTTCTTGCTCACGCAACTGGAAAAATGCCTGGGACTCAAAGGGTTAAACTTATCAACCACAATGTCACCTTCTTTACTTAAATTATAAAATAAAACTATTTCTGACTTTCCCAAGGTCGATGAGGCTGGTTCTGATAGATTGCAACGTTATGCCCCAATGACAATGGACCATGTCTATTTGCAATATTAAGGATTCGACTAGCTCCTATTTAACATTAGAAAAGTGCTAGAAATTTCTTGTCTGTTTGCCTACAATGTTCTGACCAAAGTTAATTGATACACTCACAGTTCCTTGCACAAGTAAACAGGCGTAAAAAATACTGTATGTTTGACATAATCAGTGGTCTTGCCATGCTTGTCTGAGGTCCCAGTTACTTCGACTGCTCAGTATGTTTTGTCTATGGGAGTCCCTCCAGTCCCGGCTTTTGATTTCAGACCTGTTTAGATGCCTTCAGAACAAATTACTTCATATCACAAGTTGCCCAACCCGTTAACGCAGTTGCTGGAGGGTCTTTCTTCTGCTGACGGGTTGGGTCCTGAGGCTTTGTTGACTTTCTTTGGTCATCTTCTTCAACTTAGGGATTTTCCGGGATCGGATGAGACTTCCATTCTTCATATTATTGTGCCCTTCTATCGGGGGGGGGGGGGGGGGGCAGCCTTTCTGAGAGGCTTACTTTGGTGCTGACTCGACAAGGGGGTTTTGATGATTTTCACAGGGAGGCGCTCTAGTTCTTTGTGCCTGCTAGGTTGAGAAAGTGCCTCACCTTTCAAAGATTCTACAGACCTCAGCGACATGGCGAGGATCTATCTTCTTTTGTAGGAGCTGTTCAAGAGGCGAGTCGGGTGCTGCAGTTGACCTTGTCTGAGGCCGAGACAGTTTCTGTCATTCTGGATGGTCTCACCCCTGATGTCTTTGCCGCCCATCCTGTGAATTTCCGAGATTTGGATCAGCTCTGCATCACTGATTACAGTCGGCACTGGTGGCGCAGTGCTGTAACCCAGCTACTTGGGGACAAAGTGTTTGGGAGATTGTAGGCGATAGGTTATATGCTCGGTCCTCTTAATACCAACAAGGCGTCTGCTCAATGGTTGCCATCGACATAGACACTACTAGAAATGTCCATGGTAGTCAAGGTTCAGATGTTGTGAAGGAAAGAGAACTGAGTGTCAGACTTGTTAGTTAGCTGAAAATCAGACCAACACTATGTAGTTCGGATTCCATGTAAAGCTGTAGGTCCCATAGTTGCCCTGGCTATTGGGCTATTAATAAATAGTCCTTTCTGAGCTAAGTCGAACTCAGATAGTAAAAATGGCTACACTCGTTCATCTACGCTCATCACACTCATTCGAAATCCATATTAGCCCATATCTTGACGATCGGTGTCTTACCAGTCCGGGCTGTGCAGTTGCTGCCGTCTGGTCCGACTCAAAGGGCAGTGGGTCCCTTAGTTTGTTTAGGTTGTGGGCAGGTGGGGTATATTCGGCGCCACTGCTCACAGGACCGTCAGTTTGAGCCAAAAAACGGTGGGCGAGGGGGTTGCTTCTCAGGCGGCTCCCCTAACTCCATTTTCACTGGCGATGGCTGGAGGGAAACCTGAGGAAAAAGGGACTGACCTGCTGTACCGGGGTCTGGCTGGTATGGCTGCACTGGGCATCCGGGCCAAGTCCTCAGTGTGTCCATTTCTGAACATCCTTGTGGGAGATACAGAGTATCGAGCACTTCTTGATTCTGACTGAGTATCAAGACCGTTGTCGCATCTCCTCCACTTTGTATCAATGCTTTTCTGATGTTGGTCTTGTCTGACACACTGAGGAGTCGTTTCTGATTTGCTGGACTGCGGCTAGTTCTCCTCTGGCCAGAGGCTAGTTGGATTTGCAGAACCAACTCTGCTTTTTCAGTTTTAATCCCAGAGTGCTGGTTCCTCTTGGAGACTGCTCTTCAGTGTCTTCTGCAGCCCGTTTTGTCTTTAAATGTTTTAATTTTTTTCTGTCACTTAATATTTTTTTAATACTTTTGAATTAAATGTTTTTTCAATTTTCACGTAATAAACAATATTTTTGCCTTTCAACTTGGTTTTTTTTTTTTTTTTTTTTTGTTCTATGTCATCCTCCTGAGTCTGTTGCCTTTGCACCCACCCTTGATGGGTCCAGCGCAATGTTTTGATAGAACGAGGGTGGGTTGCACATGTACCAGAGTATATAACCTGATTCCATACTTTGCTAACTTGTTTCTATCATACTAGTGGAAACTATTATGATCACAAAATGATGCAAGAATCTCATCATCCACCTTCGAAAAATCACTTTAAACAAAGTTTTCATGACAGTTTTAAATGAAATGATTAACCCATTGACCTATGAGTTTATTTGCACTGCACAGTCAGTTATTCGTCATAGTCATATTAAAATCAAGGAAAATGCAAGACAAATATTATAAAAAATATAATTTCCAAACTAGAGTGAAAATTGTTATATTTTTATAGTAAAACAGGCTTCAAAAAATATAATTTTATGTGTACCTAAAAAATAATCAAATCAAAACAATAAAAAAATACAAAGTTTTATTTTATTTTTATAAACTTTGAAAGCAAGAGTATACAATTTTTTAATAAACAATTAAAAATCATTACTGAGTTGCTGTGGTTTTGTTGACAGTTTAATTATCTACAAGAAAATTTATATTTTATAGATAATATTTTTAAATCAACACACAACAAATTTTTTTTCTAAACCGATGTAAAATTCATAATTTTGAGTTTAGCTAATAAATACAAAACAATGTTTACCTAGAGCTACAGGAAGATAAAACTATCGGGAGTTCAACTTATAATACATTTATATTAACCCTTTCGCTTCTGACGTCCGTTATGTGGTATTTGCGAAGACTTCCAAGGTCCTTTTTGGTGAAAATGCATTGTTTTAAGAAATATGCTATATATTTTTTATTTATGAATGGAATTGAATGATTTTTTGTTTTGTTTTTTTTGTCATTAAATTCTCTATAAATATAATTGATAAAGTAATATTTATTAGTTAAAAAATGTTTATTTATATGTATATACATGTATAAATAATTTTTAATTTTCTTTATTTTTGTAGTTTGAACTAACCTACAGTGCACAAAAAAATCTTAGAAAATTTTCAAGATATACATTTTAAAGATAATCTTGTTGCTAATATGCTTACAAATTTGTATGGTCTTACCTTTAAAAATGTCTGTTGTAGAATTTTTTTTTGAACATGTTGTTTGGAATTTTTGCCCAATTTCAACGCTAATGGGCGATCGTTCTCGTTTTTGTCTACCGTTACTCATATTTACACTTCGATATAAACACTAAACAAACTATAAAGAAGCAAATACTAATTATGAAATAAATAAAACACTCTAAAAACAACTAAAAGTAATACGCAACACAGCTAACATCAAACGGACACATATGCTAAAGGTTAGCAGTAAACTACTGATTCAGAACAACAACTCAAGTTGTAAGTCACAGACGTTCAAATTCAAAGATGCGTAAAATTAAAGTTATTATTCCAAAGACGATAAAACCTAATTTCTAGTGTAACCTGTATGTTTATGCATACGTTGCTATAGTTTCATGATAATCAGACGAATTTAAGTAACTGAAAAAAATTTTCCGCGGACGTCCGATATATCGGACGTTGGAAGTTTTCGAAAAAACCATGACGTCCGATATAACGGACGTCGGAAGCGAAAGGGTTAATAAATATGTAGAATTTAAGTATTTCAAAATTAAAAGACAAACTTTATATTATACAAATATAATAAAAATTGGAACTCAAGTCATGGTCCTACCATGACTAATAACAAAACATTTGCACTCGTCTGCTAGTTTACAATCACAAACTGCAAGCTAAATTTGATTGTAAAACAAACCAGTTCATTGTTACAGAGCTAACAAGGAACAGAAAACAATATTGAAACATGCAGGAAACAATAAGTTGTTTATTACTGCCATATAAATCGTTGTTTAGCTCGCAAGCATCATAGTTTGGTGCGCGATATTGCCGATTCACGGTGTATTTTTAGATTAATAAAGGATTAAGTGGTAGCGCATATACTTTTTTTACAGTGTTTCGGTCTTCAATGATTATTTTTATTAATTTTTTTAACTATTTGATGCAATAGTTTTTTTTATATTTAAAAGTCATTGTGTTAGCAATTTTGAGCCCAGATCTGCCGTCACGGAACTGTTCCGTGAAAATGGGCCAATGTGTTAAAGAAATCTTTGTTTGAGACTTGGGTATATCGCAATGAAATCCCAACAGCGAACATATCTGTACATCCGGGGAGCAACTGCAACGAAAGGGGCTGAGGCAGTAGCGTTCCAGGTTCAACTCCCGGTCTGACCATGTATTTACCCCTGTGCCGCTACCGTGGATCAGAGGTTATGTTCAGCTGGTCGTCCAAAAAGCCTATGAAACAAAAATGGGTTCATCAAAGCAGGTGAGGGGAGCTGTGCCTTTATTGGGCATGTCTCCCCACTAAAAGGCATATGTATATGTATGTTCTTACTTACTGCAAGTTAAACCTTGATTACAACATTTTTATTTTTACTTATTTATTACTTCATAAGATGCCGATCGTCAAGATATGGGAGAATATGGTTTTCGAATGAGTGTAGATGGGCAAATTTATGTCAGAAATCAGCATATCTTGTTGCACTTACCTCATAATGTCCCAGATAACTTTAGAAGGAGCGTTGGTTTTGATTGCTGTAGGAGCTGCATGAGATGAAGATACTCTGTAGCCAGCATTCAGAATGGCCGATCTGTGAAAAAATTAATTAACAGTTATCTATGAAGAGTTTAATAGAATGTCAACAAAAAGTGAATGACAATCTCAACCAACTTATTGTGATATTGGTTGATAAACATTTTATTCTTTATTTTGATTATTGATTTATTGATAATATATATTATATGTCTGTATATTTTATTAGTATGTCAATAATAAACATAATTTTATAGAATGTTGTAAGTAGGCATACTAAAAATCAATGGCAATAAGTTGATTCAATAACCTTTACAATGGTAAATTAAATTTTATGAACATTCATTATAACATCATCATATTTAACATATTTTAGGTTAGGTTAAAGGGCACTAGGCCAGGAATTAGTATATTGGAGAGATAGGACATCAGCAAACTTACCTTAGAAGACAAGTTCACTAACACCAGAGTAGTAGTAACATACACAAAATAAACACATAATCACACAAAATTTCAATGCCACTGGCACTTTCTTCAGGTGCTCAATGCCACTGGCACTTTCTTCAGGCTCTCTCTCTCTATACTGACCTGAAGAAAGTGCCAGTGGCATTGAGCACCTGAAGAAAGTGCCAGTGGCATTGAAATTTTGTGTGATTATGTGTTTATTTTGTGTATGTTACTACTACTCTGGTGTTAGTGAACTTGTCTTCTAAGGTAAGTTTGCTGATGTTCTATTTCTCCAATATACCAAGTATTTAACATATGTATAACTTGAAAATGATTGTACCTTTAAAACAAAAGGAACCAAATAAAGAATGAATAAATTTTAAGTATAGAACAATTAATTAATACTCATCTAATTACTCACGAATATAATTATTACTCATAAATTTATGTTATCGACTTGAGTAAAATATTAAATTTAACTTTTGCCATTTCAAGCCAACTCAATAAGACAATTTCATAGTACGTTAAAATATATTTTTCGATAACTTGTTAACGCCACACTAAGCCACCCAATGTACTGTACTTCTGTACTACATTCTGAGCACAATATATTCCATAAATTGCACACTCAGAATATACAGTTTTTGTAGTTAAAGAATGCCTACCTTATATCTATAAGGGGAATCGCCTGGCAGTGAAGTCTGCTACACAAGCCGTTAATCGTGTAATATAGTGGAGTATCTGGCAATTCTTCTCTTATAACTTCCAGCATTCCTGAACAACAAAATCTAACATGAATCAACTTTTGTTTTTAAAATTATTAGCGTTGTTAGAATTTTACAAAGTAAAAAATTCAGTTTGAAGGTACGCATCACAACATGAAGCGAATATAATCATTTCATTGACTTAAACTTTTGACGTCAAGTTTAACTAACTTAAAGTTTCCTAAACATTCAATGTAGATCTGACTTACTTATAGTGTGTATAAAATAATGAACTACAATATAACTAAACAACAATAATATAAAAAATAACGATGCATTTTCAATTCAAGAAAGTTCCTACAGCAGACATGTTTGTAACAGTATTTAGACATCCAATGCCTTATATTACACAAGTAAGCACTGTTGTAGCAAAATGTAACTGGATGAAGGTACATTATAATAGAAAATAATATGCAATGTAAATACACCTTACAAAAGAACTGATGTGGCGCTGTGCCTAATTTAAATTCGCCACCAAAACCAGTTCAACGATAGTGATAGCTGGGTGACTGCTGAAGTCGGGAGAATGACGTGAGTGGTTTAAAGCAATTGAGTTAAAGTGCATTTGCTTCGTGTATTAACTTCATTCAATAATTAATTGGCTAGGGTTAGTGCAAAACAAAGGGATAACAATATGGGGGTGAAAAATCAAAACTCAAAATGCCTAATTCTATACTTTAAGCCACAAGTTATATGTTGTAGTGGGATGAGTGTTGGAAGAGAGAGAGATGAGCTGATCAAACAGCCAAGCACCTCTCTCTCCCGGACTACTGAGCAGCAGTGCAATAGCAACCGACCTTGTCTGCCGCCAAGATCTATCAACAGATTTGATAAGTCTAGGCTGTTAGATAAATATTTAGGAATCTCACTTCTGTTTCTGTAATAGCTTCAATCCAATTTTGTTTTTAATGCCAGTGAAGCTGGCATCTGCTCAATGTCAGGCTTGGATCCACGGCCTCAGAGGCTTAAAATTTAGCTTCCATAAGTAACTTAACTGGCAGGTTAAGCAAAGTTTTCAAGCCACTTTGCTTTTCTAAAATGTTCCGATCAGTTGGGCTTGAGCATGCACTGTACAGAGCCATAACTCTAGCAGCCAGTGAACAAAAATTATTAATTTGTCCTTAAAAATAAAGATATTTCAGAAAAAAAAAAACTTTCTACAGACCCCAGAGAAAAAAAAACACTTAACTCTTTTCACTTACAAAATAAACTAAATACAGTTTACTTTGTGTATGTGGCTACCGCCATTTCCCTCTACAGGTCATATTTATTCTTGTAGTGGCCTGTCACTTCATACAGTAAGTAGAACGGCAGGCCAAGCTCAGGACCCACTCAAGGAAAATCGTTCTGAAGTTGGTATAATATTCAGGTGAGACTGTTTGAACTGACTAAGTGCTATTTCTTAACAAGAAACAACTGAAGTAAATGCAACAAATACTTTCTCCAGTGCTGGAAATGAATGGAACTTACAACTGATTAGGTTACAATCCTTTCAATAATTATTTCAAATAAATTTTCTGCTTTGCGAGTTGAGGAGCCAATTTGTAAGAAAACAAGTGAATATGTCATTGATAGGCCTGTCCTTTGTCCCAAGAAGAATACTGCTTCATGTAAAGTAAAAACAAATAGAATTTTCTTACGTTCTGATGGGATGCTGTTCCCTATTTTAAGTAAGTTAAACAAACATATTCTATGTAAGGAAAATAAGTTATTATACATTATGATGGTCAGTGACTCCCATGGACGTAATCTATACCCTCTTATAGGGAAGAAAGTGCAAGGCCCCTAAAATGTAACCTGTATTGTTAAGCATGGAAAGACACTTGAAACTGTACTAGAGGACAGCACTCGTACTCGGAAATCGCTGACCAAAAATGACAGTCTTGTTCTCCTGGCTGGAACAAATAATATTCCACAACGCTGTGGTGGTATGAGGGCCTCTTTGACTGATTCCCTCGAATCTTCAAAAATGACAAACGTTGTGGTCCTGGGTAGTATACCCAAGAGGTATGATATCCCTGACCTAAACAGTGCAGCTTCAGTTGTTAACAGCAACTTTATTAAAATTGTTGAGCAGTATGATCACACAAATTTTGTATCTCTTGATCAAATCCTCGACACGGTTTAACAAGGCATGGCCTGCATCTCAACTGGAAGGGTAAAAATCTATTATATAAGTTGATTGTAGATGCAGTCATGTCTCATAACTCAAAATCTAAACAACATGTAGCTCAAAATACTTCCATTAAAAAAAGCTATAATGGAGTAATTAAAAAAATTCCGTGCTAGAATTATATATAAGTACAATTATAAAAATAATGACAGTTTCACTTCAAATACTTATCATTGTGGTTCCAACAATTCATTTGATAGTCCAGCCTCTGCAGCTACTGTGGTTGGTGATCTGGTGGAAGGTGAGGCCCGGAGCACCGAATACCTAATTTATATAGTAATCCAAAACCTCAATGTCCTCCTCTCAGAATCTTCTATCAAAACATATGTGGCATCAGAACCAACAAAGAGCTACTCGAAATGCACCTTCAATGTGAAAGTCCTGATATATTGTGTCTTTCAGAACATAATCTTAAACAAGAACAATATGATTGTTTCTCTCTATCTGGATATTCACGTGTTTCGACATATTGCCGAGATCTGAGGAGAAGGCAGGAGGGGATTTGCATCTAGATAAAGTAGACATTGAGTTTGAGCAATTAGATGTTACTCAGTTCTGTTCAGAAAGCTACTGTCATATAGCTGCTGCAAGGTTCAATCTTTAAAATTCCAAAAAACTTCTAGTTGTTGTAATCTACAGAATTCCTGGTAATGGATACAAACAATTTATTGAGGGCTTAACGCAATGTTCTGACTGTGTTCTGGTTGGATCCATGCCTACAGTTGATGTTTTGAGCGATGGGCTCACAAGTCGGTATTTTATACATACATTGTCAACATAATACAATCTCAGACTATACTAGAGAATTTAAAAACTCCAAGTCTCAATAGATAACATATTCACGAACATCCATGAATCTCAAATAAATAGTCAACTTGTTGTAGCTGCATTATCTGACCATCATGCTCAGGAATCTGTTCTCACTGTCTCTTTACCAGATCCATTAAATGTTCCAAAATTTAAAGTTTGTAGAGCATTCACTGATGAAAATATTCAAATTTTTAACACGCTTTTGAAAAGCGAATCTAAGAACTCTGTTTTTTTTCTTTTTTCTTTTTTTGCTCAGGACAGTGATTCTGGGTTCAATGAATTTCTCGACAGTTTAAAACACTTGTTTGACATTTCCTTTTCATTAAAAACAAAAAACAGTGCCAACAAACAACACAGCAGTTAAGTTCAGCTTGATTCAGGGACTTTGGCACTGAGAGAGGAAGTTTTGGAACTTTATTTAGACACAAAAGATCTTGACTTTAACCATCCTCAAAGAGCTCAGTATAGGAGATTGAGGCACCTTTATAAAGTGTGCTCAAATGTAAATCAAAGGCTGCGCTCAGTAAGATTCGCCTGTCATCTAACAAAACTAAATGTATTTGGAGTATAGTCAATAGTTGTAAAATTTTCAAACTCAAAAAAATCTCTTAGTCCACCTCAAATCAGCTTAATTAGAGAAGATGGCACGAGTGAAATAATAAGTCACCCTTATAAAGTAGCTGACAATTTTAACTCGTTTTCTCTTCAATAGGCCATCTCGACTCTAAATCACAACCAGGTTCAAATAAGTGTTAATCCATCTAATAACTTGCAATTTGACCCTCTGCCAATCTGACATCTTCCATATTTCTTTCCGAAGTGACAAATGAAGAGTGGAAAGAGAGATTCTGGTTCTGAAATCTAAACATTCCTCGAGGTCAGATGAAATCTCTTCATATGTGTTGAGACAGGTCAATGATCTTATATCAAAGCCACTTACATTTCTCAGTAATTTGTCATTTGATACAGGTAAATTTCCAGATTCTCTTAAACGTTCAAAAATTAGATCAGTACATAAAAAAGAAAACAGGGGAGATTGCAGTAATTATAGGCAAATCGCCCTTGTCTCGATATTGTCAAAAGTCTTGGAAAGAGTGTTCTTGTCTAGATTGTTGTCTTTTATTGGAAAAAATAACATCTTATCAAGTAGTCAGGCTTTACTAAAGACAAATTGACGGCAGACACTGTACACTTTTTAGTTTCGTCTATTTCCAAAGCGTTAGATACAGGAACACCAGTCATTGGACTCTTTTTCAACTTAAAGCAAGCCTTTGACATGGTGGATCATGACCTGTTGTTTGCCAAAATCGACAGGCTTGGAATAAGAGGAATTTCCCAATCTTGGACTAACACATATCTTTGGGGAAGAGTTCAGTCAGTAAAAACTCGGTTTGTGAACAATAATAACTATATGAAATGGGCTGAATCTTCATCTGTTCCCGTTCTTAAAGGGGTCCTCAAGGGTTGGTGCTTGGGCCTGTTTTGTTTCTTTTATATATTAATGACTTGCCATTGAAAATATCCGACAAAGGAAGTAGGGTGTGTTTATTTGCGGATACGTCTATGTCATAACTGGTAAAAATTGATCACAACTTGAAGAAATAATATTCAAGAAGTCTAGTATTCTACTTCAATGGTTTTCCCATAACCGTCCGTCAGTAAATAAAAACAAAACCAAGTTTCTAGAATTCCATATCAACAACTATGATCATTATCGCCCCCTTTCTTGCTTTATTGGTGACACATTAACCAGTCTTTCGGGTAACGAAATTTCTTGGAATTTAAAAAGATAATAACTTGAGATTTAAAGACCACATAGATTCCGTATGTAAACAAAAACAACTAAGTTCTGGTGTATTTGTGTTAAAAGGTCTCTTTTCAACTCTGGACACATCTGCCCTATTAGCCGTATATTATGGTTTAATTTATCCTCATCTTAGTTATAGCATTGAAATTTGGGGCTGCGAGAGTCAAAGAACAGATCTCGTGTTTAAACTTAAAAAAAGAGCTATTAGAGCCATTTTCCATCTTACTCGTAGAACATCTTGCAAACCGTACTTCAAAGAGAATAGAATTCTGACTTTTTCTTCTATTACATAAAAAGATCAGTACTTTTTGTCAGAAATAATATGCATACCTTTCAGACACTCCAGAACAACCACAAATACAATCTTGCTCTAACCATAACATCAATGTTCTTTCACATAAAACATCTTTCTATGAAAGACAGTTGGTCTGTAATGGTTCCAGGCTTTAAAATTCGCTACCGGATTCTCTTAAGGCCGAGATTAGCATGCATAGGTTTGAAAAACAGATTAATGAGTTGTTGGTGCAGGGCTGCCACTACAGCATATGGGAATTCTCAAAATAACTTTCCCCTGTTTCCTACCACCACATGCTATTAATAAAACTATCTGTCAGTATTATTGAAGGTTATTTTTATTCTAAGTATATTTTAAATAGCCAATAATATGTTTTTGACCAAATGTACTATTATACTGACGGTGGCATTGATTACTTATAATACTATTATAATAGATGCGGCTTGATTGGCTGTTTGAATAAAGATTATTTTCTTTCTTTCTATATTTATCCTTTATTATATTGGTCTTATTTGAATTATGATTACTTCTGATCTATATTCAGATGACAAATGGTAAGGGATTTTGAATTTGAAGAAAGTGGTTGTTATACATCAGTAGTAAAAGCACAAATCAGTGCCTGATATTTAAAAAAAATAAACTGTAATACTAGGTATTTTATTTTCAGTTGTGTACAATTAACTCTTTTATTATAAGAAAGCTTCTTTTAGAGTAACAATCAGTTTCCAAACACAAATGATCTTTTTAAAAGTATGATGTCAAACATTACTATTTTTACACTATTAAACAAAGAATTATCTTGTAATTATTTATAACTAAATCAATTTTATAATTATTTTAACCTAGTTGGAAAACTAACTTAACCCTTAAAACGTAGAATCCGAATATATGCACATGAGTACAATAACCCATAACGCGGTCTCTGTATATTTACGCTAGTCAATATTTATAAACTTATATGTATATTAAATTAAATACGCAGCAGCGAGCTCTATTTTTAGGTTGTTATTCGGTTATGAATCATATGAACTGGTTACTAGGCAACGACTTTAATAAGTATGATGATTTACTAATCACTGGTACTTTCGAAGTTACCGCTAGCGCTCGATGCGTATATATGCGGAACGTGAAGACAGACGACACGCTGCTTAGAGCTCAGTTGCTTGTTTTCTGTTCCAAACGTAATTACTAACCTTGTTTGAATAAACAACTTTTATAATTTGCCCTTTACTTCATATTTTTTCAAGTTTCATTTATTTTAATTGTTTTATTTTATTGTTACATAGTCTAGTTGTATTCTGTAGGATTGTAAATATTTTCGCAATGACTAACCCGGACGATCTAGATTTTGATGAATAAAAATGTATCTCATAGTTATATTTATTTTTTCAACCTTACAATTAATTGGTTAAAATAGAAAAAAAATTCAACTTTAGAGAAAATAAAAATTATATAAATAAAAAAATCTAGTGGTAATTGAAAAATTACAAACAATTACTCAACGCTTGAAAGGTTAATGTCTTCTAATTAATTGATCAAAATATCTTACCTCCTAGGCTTATATTCCTTGTTTATAAATAACAATTTCTCACTTAGACTAGATACAAATATTCGTTAAGGTTAATGATTTTTTTGGAAAAAAATAATAGTAATTATAGACAATTTGTACAATTTCAAGACATTAATTTATTTGAAAAAACTTAAATTTTAATTATTTAATCAGCCTACATTTATTTACAATTTTTAGATTAGGTTAAAGGGCACTAGGCCAGGTATAGTATATCAGGAGTTATAGGATATCAGCAAAAACTTACTTTAGAAGACAAGTCCACAAACACCACAATAGTAGTCAACAGATACAGCAATTACACGTTTCACAAATTTTCTGTCACTAGCACAGAATTTGATCTTTTAAAATTATAATTATTAATACAAATTTAATTGAACAAATAATATAGTTATCTTGTTTAGTTGATCTGCTGTATGTTAATATTTTGAATTTCTTTTAAATTTGTTGCTGTTTCGTATTTACATATTAATTCTGTCTTCTCTATTATTAAAAATAGATCATCATTTGTAAAATAAAACCTAAAAATAACTTTAGCAGTAAAGTTTTCCTTACTATGAAGTTACAAACTAAAGTTATTTACAAATAAAAGACTTGCCTTGCATGCGCTTGGCAGTTCCGAACCTGCCATTCTCTACCACTCGCAGCATACTTTCCACAAACTTACTACTATAAATTGGTGCTGTCCAGATTGGGCCTCCCATCTATAACATACATTTATAAAACATACATTAAAAGGGTTCCTACCCTACAACCAAACCCATTGTGAAAACTAATATATTTAATATAAGAAGAAACTGATATTATGTTCAAAATACACTTAACAAATATACCTACTAAAAAGGGATGCCTTTGCGTTGACCATACCATTTTACTTCAGAATCTTCACACCTATGGAATCTGAGGAGAACTGCTTCAGTGGCTAGAATCTTATCTTACCAAGAGAGAACAAACTGTTCAAATTTCCAAAATATGATCTGGATCTAGATGTTTAAGTTATGGAATTCCACAGGGATCGATACTTAGCCGTTTCTTATTGCTGATATAGGGTAATGAAATTGGTTCATTGCTTCAGCAAGGGTTACTCGTGCAGTATGCTGATGACACAACTCTCTCTACTTTACAAAATTACAAATCGAGAGCTTGAAAGTCATGCATTCACTGAGTTGTACAACTGTATAACAAAATTTCAAGAACTCAACCTAAACACAAATTCAACATAGTCCAATTTCATGAACTTTTGTTCACAGTCACCAAATTCCGTAGGAAGTCTGACACAGTCATAGATGAAACTGAAATAGAAGAGTTAATCTTATTTCGTAGTCTTAAGTGACCGGTGTCATTACTAATATCTAAAGCTTCCGGTAACGATCGTGTCAATGTATTATTTAGAATATTTACATCACCAAACGTTTCACCCATGCTGTGATGTGGCATCCTCAGTGGTCTAAGACTGCCACTAAGGATACCACATCACAGCATGGGCGAAACGTTTGGTGATTTAAGTATTGTAAATAACAACTTGACGTGGTTGTTACTGGAGACTTTAGTTAATAGTAATTGAAGAATTAAGTTCAACTAAATTCCTTAATATATACTTCAATCAAGGTTTGACTTGGAATATCCACAACGAAAGCTTTTTTAAAAGAAATGTCATCCAGCACTTATGTTTTGAGAAAATTGGCAAAATTTTGCCTGAACTGGATACTAATAACAGATTTACCATAGGGTTTGCTTTATCCTCATCTTTCAAATGGTGTGGCTTTGTAGGCTTAATGTTCTAAAACAAACCTCTACAGAATATAAAAAATTAAAAAAAGGCAGTCACAATAGTTGCAAAATTACATTGGAGATTTATGCAAACCAGCATTCAAACAGTTAAATCTCCTGAAGTTACCTTGCCTCTATATTTTAGAGGTCGCAACATTTAATAAGTGTAAGACTGCTCTTACAAGAGGCAGAAGATGTCCAAATGTATCAAATGAGAAGCCGGAATTTACAGTATATTGAACTGGACATCATAGAACGGTAGTCTATGAACACTTGCCCTTGAGAAGGTAGGTATTTGTATAATTAACAGACTACCAGACTTTATTTAAATGCTACAACGCCCAGGGCATTTAAGAACTGTCTTAGAAAAAGTTTGTCTCAACTAGCATTTTATAGTATAAACAAGTTTGTTGCATTTGATTGGGAAGCCACTAAATTTTAAAATTGATTCAGAAGAATTTGATGGCGTTAATCATATTTTACTTAGGAATGTTGTGATACAATTTTGTGAATTGTGGTTTATGCAATAAAAAAACATATTATTATTATCTATATTATAAAAGAGGATGTTTGTATATATATTTGAAGTTTATGCGCTGCCAAACCATCCAACCAATCGCCATGAAACTTTAGGATGTTGTCCTGTATACTCCCGAGATGGTTTCTGTGAAGTTTGATGCAGATTCGTCCACAGGGTCCCGCCCCACGGGCTCCTAAAGATCCCACGTTATTCAAATGGAGAATCTGAATTGTTTACAAAAAACATATGACTGTGTGGTTTAATGTAGTTTCACATGCCATAAGCAGATTGAAGTTCTCACAACAACAGTACTGTATATGTTTTGATTTATTGTAGTTCTACATTTCACCTTGAGAGTGTAGCACACACTAATTTTACTTGATCAGGTGATCTGTATTTGGTGTTAACCTTTTTTCCTCAGTAATTAAAACATGTGGTGAAACGTGAAAATAAAAAATAAATAATTATTTGTTTTGCAGTCTACTTTTTAAGACATGCCTCCTAAAAAATCTAATATTGGTAGAAGAAGCAAAAATGCTCGAATTCTTTCAGATATTAGGTTCTAACTCAAACTCAATATTATGACCGGCGAAGCGGGCGTGTACAGCTAGTTATTATTAAAGTACGAGAGTAGCTGTTCCATTTTATAACTGTAAATCTTTTATGGATGATAAAACATAATTACTTCAGTTCAAGTTATAGAGTAGACTTATCTGAACAATTTAACGTGTGGTCAGCAACTTAATGTTTATTTCTGAACTACTGAGAACTTGTCCAGGCAAAAATATGTATGTTATAAAAACTATAGATAACTTTTAGTTTGGATTTACTATTTTGTAGTCATTTGGTTTATTAAAATATTTATTTATTCATTAAAAGTATTGCATTAGGTGACATTTATGACAGGTGATTTCTTGTAATTTACAGATGATTATAAAAAAAGAATAATACTAATATAATAATAATAATATAAACTCATATTGAACCTAATTGAGACTAAATTTATATTTTCAACTGAATTCAAAGAATTCAACTATTTGAGTAGAATGTCTTGTTTGATGTTTTCATTGGTTAGCTTGTAAAACATTTCATAATATGACTACATTTTGAAAGTCAGGTTGTAATTTGTTGAATATTTTAGGCCCTATGTATAACTAAGTACCCTGTAGAGAATTTGTGTGATTACTTGTATATTATGTCTGTTCCTTGCATTATAATTATTGAAATGTACTGGCCCAGAGGCTTTAATTTAATGGTTAAATGGACCGAATTAAAGGTTTTGCAGTGAATTTAGTTTTAAGATTTAATATTAATTTTGAAAAAGACAAACTGCTAGCACTACAAGTCCTGCTAACCTTGTCAAGCCAGCATTGTTGAATACACAAAGTTAATCGGAGGACGGCTAGTAATGGAGACAAAGACCCCATTTATAGCAAATTATAAGGTTTCAAGAAAAATCTACAGAGCTAATGCAATTAATTGTGTTGTTGATAGGATAAAGAAAAAATTGAAGGTAGCAAGAAAAAAATAAAAATTAAGTAACGTCAAAGTTGTTAACTACCAATAATTGTAACAGATACCACATTTTGAGTTGTTTATGACTTACTCCATGCATAAAAAATAAAAGTGCACGGTTAACACGACAGAGGATGGCTTTTTTTCCCTAAAAGATTCTAAATGAGAAATTTTTTTAAAATCCCTGAGAGTCTGGAGTTGCAACTGGTGCAGACAAAGGTTATTTGGTTAAATTTATAGTGAGTGAATTAACTGAAATATTATTGCATGAGCGTGAATATTATTCATAAAAAAAAAAAAAAATAAAATAAAAAGATAAAAAAGTTATCAACTTAATTTGACATATGAATGTCCTTACAATATAATGTACTCCACAATAGTTACATACTGACCAAAATACAAGACTATAATCGTAAAGTAGTTTGGATAGTAACCTATTTCTGAATATTACCCAATTCACTTTTACCATCATGTAAATTCTAGAATGTAAGAACTGGTTAAAATGTGAGAATTTGAGAAAACTATCAATAGCGTCTTGTTTAGTGTAATTTGACAAATAAATCACAACAGTCAAATGTTAATCGTAGTGATGAGCGTCCCAGTTGTGACATTCAAACATAGCTATCTTTAAACACGTCTAATTTTGTTAACGGATCCAATCACATTTTTGTTTGTTAAGAACATCAGGCCTCACGGTATATTCCAATAACCAATTATATGCAATATGGGCTCAAGGAGCAGCATGGAAATAAGATTTATTTACGTCAGCTATAATTGCTGTCAGCTTTCATTGTGCACGATCATATGGAGTTTGATGTTATTTTTTTGTTCGTGTTTATGTTACAAGTTCTAATAGTAAATTAAATAATGTATTGAAAGCTTATAATTTAATGTTTTACACGGAATTTTAAATATTTAGTATAATAGTATTGAGTGATAAGTAATTAGTAGTATAATAGTATAGCTATAATAGTAATTGTCAAAGATGAGTGTTGCAGCTGGGACGTTCAAACATAGCTATCTTAAACATGCTTAACTTTCTACTTTGTTGACGGATCAGGTCACATTTTTTATTGTTAAGAACATCTAGATTCACAACCTTTCAAAAAAAAAAATATATATATATATACACATAAACATATATATATATATATATAAAACAAATAAACATATAATATAAACATATAATACATATATTATAACATAAACATATATACACATCACAAAAATAAACAAGGTAAGTTTCAAAAGTTGAGTTCTTTTCCTGTTTCAAATTGAACTGGTCACCAATAGGTGTCAGCTCAGTTTGTTATAGTACAAACCGCCGTCTGTCTATGCGTGATAATACGAAACAACATCAAAACAGTTCGCACAAAATCGATCTATCAAGAGTGTACAGCACTGTTCCCTGATATCAGAGTTGATGCATAGCATTCTGCTGTGAAGTGTTCATTAGCACCTAGCTGTTTGGGCTGCATACTTTTGATAAAACAGAGTAGCTCATGACTTGTAACAGATGGACAGGAGTATTAGATGCTGGAAGCCTCTTCAGAGCAATTGGGGTATAGGCCATGGCATCTACTACTAGTGTATCATTTCTGGACTGATTACCTGATGAGCCTGAGCACAAAGATTTTCTTACATGTGCAATCATCCAGATTGGATCCACCATCTACTGTCTTCCGTAAGGTCTTTTTGGCTTAGGGGCCGTTACCAGGTTTGAGGCCTGTCCCTCCAAATCGTAAAAAAACTGTCTTCTGTAGGACAGATATGAAGCTGAACATCATACATTTGTTCTTACGTTGGCAAAATTAACGTGTCCGCTTGACATGAAGTTAAATAATGAACAACATACGTTGTGTGTGTACATGAAGTACAATAAATTCACAAAATAAAAAGAAGAGGAAGTACATAAAGATATAGAAATACTGACAAATGTTATGAGACTAGCAGACTTGTGTAAGTATGTGACACTGAATTGTTGATTTTTAATGAACACTTCCAACTTCAATATTAAATAAATTTAACTGCAAAATTGGTTCAGATTTCTGTCCTGTTTGTAACCAATAATGTTATTTTCGAATAATGTTCCTAATTTTATTGGAACCCACGAATTAGCTCTATTTAAAATGAATAATTAGTTAGCGTTCAACAATTACTATTTATTCTAACAATAATCCTAATACTGTAAAAAACTACTAATTATTATGAACATAAAAATGTTAAAAATTATTATAGATTAATAAATTATGTTGATTATTAATTAGTAATATTTATGTAATTAAATTGAAAACCTGTGGTCCCTTTTGCGAGGCCAGGTTTAAAATATAACCAGAATTTATAAAAAGGTTGCTGACCCCCGATTTATTCTGAGAGAAGTTACGTACTACTCTATCAAAAATATACTGCCGAAACATCTAGGCTGCTAAGACTGGAAAAACTGTGCAATATGCGTTGATTCCATCATCTATAAACAGTGATGTGAAAACTGTCTTGATAGATAAACGTTGGACCATCTCTTCAATTAATTACGGATGAACAACTGTGCTGCCATCTACTGGTGTCCAGTTCCATTAAAAGCTCAACTTCTGAATGTGACTTAGAACAATACAATTTATACTGACATGATGTTTATGGTGGCAGTGGAAACAGTTGGTGTTGACTGGTGGAGCATGTGCGAGCGAGAATTTAGGTTGAGTGTTGGCATTTTCCTGAGATACCAGACCCAGAGGTTGAAAATTGAATGTCTGACAGCCTGTACACTGGAAAACCATCGCTAGCTTACTGAAAAAACACACGCATAAATTTAAAAACTGTATCAACAGACATAATTGAGAATAAATGTCTGATTTATACGGTTGGACTTATTAAATAGTATACTGGATATAATTGATTAGGTCACATGATTTTTTTTGAAGAACTGTTTAATTAAGAAAATAAATACTTAATTCCAATCAATACGGGTTAAAAAATAACATCCGTTTAAAAATATTTCATTAACCATTTATTCAAAAGTATGAATAAATTTTTTAAAACATGAGATGAATAAAAAGACACATTAAGTTGATATTAACACATCAGCAAGGCCCTTTGCACGTTCGGGGTTTTAGAACTGAAATGCCTAGTCTCAGTGACCCTTAAAATAATCGATAAAACAAATAAAAAAGTATTATTATTATAGATATTTCAGCTGAAACTCTTATGTAATACCTGTATTGTACTGTTAATAACAGTATTTTTAACATACCTAGTCGTCCTCTTACATGTGACTGGGGAAGTATAAACTTGGATAATGACTCGGATGTAGAAATCTGCACTGAAGCAAAGAAGAGGCACAGTGTACCGCCCATACCGGTTGGCATGTGATTCTATACACTGTAACGCTATCCTGATTGCCTGGAACACATATACACAACTGTGAGCTTCTGTTCAGTATTTGCATTAATTCAATTAAACTGTTATCTATTTCGATCTTCCACTAACGGGCACCTTAAGAGTTAATGTGAATTAATTATAGCATTGAAATGTAGCAATTCTCTGCACACACTGTATAACAAACTAGCAAATTACAAAAGAAAGTTTCTGAGTGTAAAACACCTCCTTACCACATTGATAGAAAAATTTCAATATTGAAAATCAAATACATGAATATTGTAATTTATATATTTGTAGTTTAAGATTTAGGGTTAATATTTTGTACATTTCATAAAATTGCATAATTTATAAGTACTGGTCAATTTTACCTCAAATTAGCAGTGTGCGAGTAGTGATTTTTGAGTTCAAGCCGAGTCGAGTTGAGTAGTTGGCATTTATTTCGAGTATCGAGTAATTTCGAGCGAGTATTTACAGAAAGATTTCCTGTTCACCCAAGACAACTGTAAAAGGCAGACACCATCCTAAGCCTATGTTAAGTTTTGCCAGATTCGTAAATATATACATCTAAACTGAACACAATAATTTTGATTTGTTGTTTGTAACATTTGATAAATAAAACTTTTTACTTCCTGTCTTACTACATATTTATGTGACATTGTTTTGTTTAACCTATTTCCTTCATGAATAATATTATGTGAGAAAGTATATCATTTATTTAAACAACGTGGTTTGTGAAGATTTTATCTATTCACTCATATCACAGATCAGATTTTCTATGCATGCCAATTATACTGTTACACAGCTGGCCGATATGTTTATATGGTGGTTCCGTTCAAAGTGTACTGCGAAAACGTAAAGTAGAGAAGCTTGTCAAACTGATGCTAGAATTCCAAGGCGTCATCGCCAAATGCAGAACTGCCTCCTCTCAACAAAAAATTGATTGTGTACACGCCATGAAAAGTGGATCTGTGGGAATTTAATTCAGTAATAACAAGGTTACAATTAACCGGAAATAAGCTGTGAGTTATATAATGAAGTTTGAAAATCTGGATGACAAAGTAGTTCAAACAATAATAACTAATCAGGTTTACTAAAAATAAATTTTAAAGCCGCTTAAACATGAATTAGTTTTTAAATTGTGATCGGTATTGAAATGTGTGCAATTTGAAACTACTTCGATACATGAGGCTATACTGAACAACATATAAATAATTACTGTATTTCATAAAGAGAAATTTATGAAAACCTGGCGTATTCGAATGAAAACCATAGACTTAGTCAGAGGCGTATTTGAAGATTTGCCGCCCCTGGGCTAGACACAATTTGCCGCCCCCCCCCACCCAGTGGAGTATTTCACGTTTTGCCGCTTAGGGGATATAGCGGCTATCTGCCACCCCCCCCTGCCCTTTGTTTGTATCATAGCTAATGTTGTACTAAAAACTTAGTAGGTAGTAGGTATCAACATAAGCTGAACACTATAAGTTAAAACCAATTTATTTTAATCGTGTTATTAATTGAAATGTTAGTGGTGATACATATGTCTTCCTCTACCCCTCTTCCCCGGACCCGCCTATCAACAAAAGCACACAACTTCTGCCGCTCTCGCTCTATACAGTACATACATTCGTAACACAGTTAGACGACAGCCGTAACTTGATAATATTTTGTAAAGAACAGTTCTTTGTACTTGACATTGACGCCCTTAATTTTCAAATATTCTCAAAATACCATTACATGCCTGGTAACTTCCAACTTCTTTGCCGCCCCCAAAATTCTGCCGCCCTGGGCTACAGCCCCTATAGCCCCCCCCCCCAAATACGCCACTGGACGTAGTCGGCTAATATAATAGGTCTAGCTGATATTGGCGACGAGATGCAGTCTGAAATATCAGCTAAGTGCCAACTAGTGATACAGAC
Source organism: Stictocephala bisonia (assembly GCA_035578905.1). Taxonomy (NCBI): domain Eukaryota; kingdom Metazoa; phylum Arthropoda; class Insecta; order Hemiptera; family Membracidae; genus Stictocephala; species Stictocephala bisonia. The sequence goes on along the minus strand of JAQJVL010001361.1, from coordinate 40,595 downwards.
GTTTGATAAGGCTTCGGTTCAATAAAAATTACTTTCCGAATCTCTGAATTCGTCGTATTTTGTTTTATTTGTTAAAAAGGTCTTCCAACAACTTGTTTCTCCTTCATTTTGATTCATTGTTTTGCATTTTACTTTTACAACGATATTGACGCAGTAGTAAAAATATGAACAGGCAACCGTTCAGTGAGTTTTACGAATCAAAATTATCGTATTTTACAACCTTTTACACTCCAACTGTGCTATTGTCTAACCGAGTCAGGAAACTATTCAACAATTTGACAGAAAAAATATCGTATGCACAAATGTTACATATAATTTTGGTGATCTTAGGTGTTTATGGAATAAAAATTAATATACGTTAGCTACGGATATCTATTTTTTATTCGATGGAAAATAAATCAATAATGTTATGTCAAACCCTGGTAGAACGCCATTACCATATTTCATATGATATGACACTGTATTTTCTTACCTCAAATCATTGGACGATTTACTGCTCAGGCTTCAATCTACTCACGAGAAATACTGTATATGATAATTTTAGTTCCTTTGATCCCTTGCACGTACAACACAACCGAGATGGACTTTCACCTAGAAAAGATGGGAAATTCAATACTTGGGATTTAAAGTGGCACGTTCTCGGGATCCTTTTGATTGAGCGATATTATTGATATGAACGAAAATAGGCATATTTACCACAGCGAACAGACCATTAGATTTGTGTTGGTAATAGGTATTTTTTTAGCATCTTAATCCGGATCTCTCATCCCCTTTCTTGGGTAATATAGACACTAACCAGCACTTCTCTTTTAATCACGCTATTTTAGGTTAAGTTACAAATGACTAATAGAATCGGTCAACTAACATGTGTGATCGCTACCTTCCCAGCTCTGTTGTTCACTTTGAATTGAACTAGTTCAAATCATAATGAACGAACTCGTCCGTTCACTACATTGACTAGTTCATTTGACTGTCGTCGTGTACTACCAATTCTTAGGCATATCGTTTAATTCATAATTACGCATAACAAACTGATAACGTATGATTAAGGGTAAAATAAAACACAAGGAAGTGTACAGTATTCATTCATAACTTATAAAACTGTTTACTCTTAAAACTAAATTAGATGTAAATCTAGTATTTTGTAAAATACCACTACTCGATCAAACTTTGAGTAGTTTCGGGAGCTTCGAGCCGAGTTCGAGTAGTAAAATACTCATCCAAATACTCGAAGTTTCGAGTACTCGCACAACCCTACTTCAAATGTATGGAGGATGATCAGTTTAGCTATGTATACTATTGAACTAATTGTATGTTTCTAAAATAAATACTTCATAAGTAATGTAAAAATGAACGGTAAAGCTTAGTCGACACTTACAAACATATTTCCGGTAAACACTTATTGCAAAATGTTTCCTGTTTTTTGTGATTCTTTTTTAATGTTTCCCACAGTTTGGAAACAGTTTGCAAACAAAAAAAAAAAAAAAAAAAAAATGGAAACAAAAAACAGTATTTACTGATTTGAAAACATGCTAACATACTTCCGTTTGAAATCAAAAGTTGGGACTGTTGGGCGAGCTAGAATGAGTCATCAGCTGACGTCAGTAGTGCTTCACTTTAGACATCTTGTCTAGCAAGTGTGTAATGCTAGTCTAAATAAATTCTTTATGTATTATATAAAAAACAAAATTTGATAATAACATTTATGAAGGAAACTATTAATTATTTGAACATTTTTCTTTAATTTATAGTAAACATGAATTTTAAAAAAATTAATCAATGATGATTTGTGTATGTACTTTATTTGCACTTACAAACCCTTATGGTGCAATAATGGTGCTTCACATACTTTTGGAATTTTTTTGAAAAGGTATATTACAAGATTTTAAATATATGTATACTGAAAACTCGTAAATGGTCACCATTAGCAAAATACCTCAAGTGACAGAGAGTCCAATAGCAGCTGAAATGGAGGTTCTGTGTTCTATAAATTTATATTTGTACAAGTCTTTACAAAACTTAAAATCAACCACAAACTAGTAGTAGTGGATGATCAACTGGTTCTAGTAGTTTTCAAAACCAATGCTGATGGTCATCTGCGAATGAAAATCAGTCTTACCATTTCATGGCAAGCAGGTGAGCGGAGACTGATTGCACCATATTTTGCATGACAACTTTCAGGTGAGTTGCCGGCCAGCACTGCCATGTCGGTACAAGTGACTAGTAGCAGTCCGCCATCCCGTACCACCTGAACTGCGCTGTCTAGAAACCGCGAAGGGCAGCCATAAGGGTCCAAGTCGACAGCATCGTACCACTGCTGCGCAGATTGTCGTTGGTACATTAAGAACCTGCGGAAATTACATGCACTCATCAATAATGAAATTTACCATCTTCTGTCTCAATAGTGTCGATATTCATACCAAATTGATTTTAAATTATGGTTGGATTTTGATTAGTGATGTGACGAGTCGAGTACATCTTGACTCGAGTGACTCGGACTCGCGTACCAAGTCAACTCGAGCTGTGACTCGAGTCAGACTCAACTCGGCCTGCGTTAGCACAAAGTCAATCAACTCGTCAGTTGCTCATGTCAGTTTGATAAAATGTCTGCTTTGTATCGTAAAATATTTTTTGGCTAGTGTTGTTGTATTTGGTGGTATAATTTTTTTTTTAACTATTTTAGTTTTTAATATAACAGATGTGGACACTACTAGAGAAGTCTGGGGTGTCCATGTTGGATGGTAGTCAAGGTTCAAATGTTGTGTAGAGAAGAGAACTGAGTGTCAAGCTTGTCAGTTAGCTAAAAATCAGACCAACACTATGTGAAAGCTTTACTTGGAATACCTACAGCCCAACTGTCCACAACTGACAACGAATTAAAATTGAACAAATTGTATTTGGCGATGCAGTTAATACTCACCGTGACCTTGACGGACGGATATGTGACCTTGACGTCCTCCAAGGATAGGTTGTGGACAAGGACAACACACTTCGTCCTTTGAATATTTAACCAATGGTATGATATAGTCGGTACTAGTGGCGCAGTGATCTGATACAGCTACTTGGGGGACAACGTGTTGTGGAGATCGTAGACGTAGACGAAAAGTTCCAAGCCTGGTCCTCTTAATACCGATATAGCGTCCGCTTAGTGGTTGTTATCAGTGTGAACACTACCAGAGAAATCTGGCATTGTCCACATTGGGTGGTAATCAGTGTCCGGTTGCTGTATAGGGATTCCAAGTAAAGCTGTAGGTTCCTTAATTGCCTTAGCTATTGGGCTATTAATAAATAGCTCTTTCTGAGTAACAATGACTACACTCATCACACTCATTTTCTCCTTCTTATGTACGCTGACGATACTATGGCTATTATAAAACACCGTAATATCAAAGATCTAAAAGAATGGTTCTCAGCAAATAACTTATCATTGAATGAGAGTAAAACAACGTTTGCTAACTTCCAAAATAATTATAAAAAAAGTGCCAAATCATAATTTAAACCATTAGATGGATCAATCATTCCTTCCTTATATTCCAAGTTTTTAGGTGTAAACATTGATTCATCAATTTCTTAGAAAAACCATATTTCACAAATTGAAACTAAGCTTAGTAAATAATTTTTTGTAATTCTTACTCTTTCAAGAATGGTAAATGAAAGCATACTTAAAATGGTATATTATGCTTACTTTTATTCTAATTTAATATACTGTATTGAATTTTGTGGTAATGCCACAGAAATAAACAAAATCTTCCGAATTCAAAAAAGAATAGTTAGAATTATAGCTAAAGTTTCTTCTGATACATCATGTAAACAAATTTTCAAGAAACACAATATTTTAACTGTTCTGTGTGTTTACATATTTCAACTTCTTTTATTCGTAAACAAACAAATGACATTTTCTTCTGGAAAAGCCATCTATAACTATAAATTAAGACATGAACACTTTTTAAATTATCCCATTCACAAAACTAGAAATTTTGCTAATAATGTTTACTACATGGGAATTAAATTATACAATAAGTTACTCCTTGATATAAAACTAGCAAAAAATAAAAATATATTTAAAAATAAGCTACTGCTCATTTTGAATACCAAATGTTACTATTCTATGCAAGAGTATCTGTCGTGAGTTTCTTGTTATTTCTCCATTTTCTAAATAATATACGTTTCAGTGCATATCTGTTATTTCATTTTTAGTTTTAAGGCTTTAGTTTTTAGTGAAATTGACATGTCATCTAACATTAGAGCAAAACTCTGTATTTTATGCTGTAACATGACTTTGAATAAATACATATTTGCCCATATCTTGACAATCAGAGTCTTAATAATGAATGATTAAATTTTATCTTGTACATAATGTAATTGAGTGATTAATCCACGTGTATCAAAGACAAACGTGGACAGGTTGTTTATCAGAAAAACATAGTATCAGTAATAAGTAGAACAATAGTTATACAAAATGTTGCTAAAATGGTGAAAACTATGGGAACTGGAAAATATAATGAAATATATGGAAGTCAGCTCTCTTTTAATTAATCTGTCAAAAGCGAGCAGCAATAAGTCAGATCTCGCACATAAGTTTGAATTGCGTGACTCATAAAAAGTCAAATTCGGTTTCTTTGTACCACGGATTAATGTCACTTAAGTTTGTGGAAGTCTTCTCTTTTATCAAAAAAAGTTACACCCGAAATGACTAAGAGGTTTACGCATCTCCAGGGGCTTATCACTAACATACCGCCGGTTTAACTAGAGTCCATAAAGTTCATCACTACAGCAATATGTGAATGCCTGTGAACTGGTCTAGTGCCTACGTCAGCTGTGGGTGTAGCTTCACTCTCAACTCTCCCTGAACAGTGTATTTAAGTCTGTGGTTTCTATTCAAATATCTAACTTAGAGGAAAAGCCGGAGTTTAGTGTTTAAAAAAATGTAGCAGGATTAGTTAATATTGATTACAAAGTTACATACGAGGCATCACTCCTGGCTGTAGTGACCAGGTCCTCGACTCTGTTATGTTCAACGTTTTTCTTGATGCATTCCACTGCGTCTTCTGAAAGATCATTTGCAATGATTTCCTTCACACCTGGAATCTCACGAGCGTATCTAATAGACCGTAGACCACTGGCAGACAATGCTTCCAAAATTGTTATTCCATTCTAAAAAACAACATAATACTGTTAAAAATGTGACTACTGTATGGGCTAATTTTTCTTTATACAATTCATTATATGGGTTCAGTTAACAAAAACAGATGTCCACAAATGGATTCTTAAGTTAGCTCAAATAAAATATCTGACCATAATGACCAAACTTTCACTGTATTAGATTTACAATGGTTTTTTGCCATCGATTTTCATGTATACATCAAAGTACAATACTGTACTACATACACCTAAAATTAAATTGTTTCTTAAAGAATTCTTTATTGACAGAATTAAAAGCCATGGACATATTTAGAGGTTGTGTAGTCAGTTTCTAGAAATTTAATTTAATGACCATTGGTGGAGTAAATCATGCTTAGGTTTCGGTGTTTTTTTTACCATGATAAGATAAGATTTTCTCAACTGTAAAAAATATTCATCTCCTTTGAAAATATTTGAGTTAGAAGATTCTTGATTTCATTATTACTTACAAAATGGATATTTGACTTATAGGAATATTTGTGTCAGTAATTAGATTAGTTGGTGAGGTCTGCCACTAAAGCTGGTTTAAACTGTATTACATTTACATGGGAGCTGATAATTGGAAAGATAGAATTTACCATTAAATGAGAAATCTATCTATAAGCATATCAAATCAATGGTCAGACTCAATTACCTTAGTTTATAATCTACTACTCACCTCAGACTTCTTGCCAGGCACAAAAACATCCTCACCGGCGTGACTTGAGTCAGATTCATTGTTATCTATTGTTTTGCGTTTCTTGCCCTTATTCCTGGTGCGTGGATCTTGCTGGTGCATTTCAGAAAATACAGTCAATGCAGCAATACTACAAACAAAAACAAAAAAAAAACATGGTTAACTTAAATTATAAGGGTGCTTAGGTAAAATATAAATTACAATCTATTTGATAAAATTAAACATCTTTTTCTAAAATTTTAAAACTATTCATCTATAAGAATAAAACCAGTAAAGTATATCAATATCCCTGCCAAAAATTACGCCCACTTGGGGGGGGGGGGGGATAGCCTGTTCGGATTATCCGAAAATTAGCGTAACTAATCATTCAAAGCATTCCTACAACTCTCAGCACCGTTTGGCGGGGGTTTTTATGTTTAATGATAGATTATGACGACGTTGTTAAGCCAGGATGAGTCACTGACTTGACCTATGCTACTGTACCTGTCACTCTATCCTTCTACCTCTTGTCTCAGATTGCGTATAGACACAGATCACAGTACCTAGAAATGAATACGGTGCGTATCACGGGCATAAATAAATAAATATTTTTTTATTGCAGAAGCACATGAGAACATCAAAATCCATTACAATCGTCAATTTCTTAGGCTATAAATTAAGTTTTAGTTCTAAATAATATTCAACATATGTTCACATTGTTACTGTATTGTAAAAGTAAAATAAATATAATAGTAACAAAAATAGAGATATTTTGTCAACACTATTTTATATAAGTTATCAATCCCAAGGTACAATACTTAATCAGTAACAAACAAAATGACAATTAATAGCAATAAGTCAATTAACATAATAGAGTTAAAATTATTACATTTAAAATACTTAAAATTACAACGCTTATTCAGACTAAACCAACATTTATCATCAACAAATAAAAAATAATAAGTAGTAATAATACATAGATCTATAAATCATAGCCATAATTTAGAAAATTTTTTTTAACTTTGTACAAAATCTATTTCATAAAATTCACCTATGCTATACAAACAATTAATTATTAATTAACAAATGTTTTAGAAACTCTTTAAATTTCTTTGTCCATAACCCCTGACATCACGTTGACAAAGTGACAGCTGGTTAGAACAACAAATAAACACAAAAATACTCTAATTCTTTGATTACAATTTCTAGCTGATTACTAGTAAATCGCTTGGCTACTTAAAGCTTCCATGTGATTGGTAAATTTAGTTACCAATATTAAATATAATAATTAAATCAGCTTATATTACCAAAATGTACGTCACAGCCGTAGCCTCGCTGTGATATGTACCGTCGGTTCTAGTTCTAGTTACTATATTACTGACGTGCAATGACAGCACAGTTTTTTCTAGTTTAATTGCTAACCCAGTTAGGCATTAATATACAGGCTCTGCTAATACAGTTCACTGCAGTTTTTATTCAGTGTATTCATGTTAAGTGTACAATACAGTTGTTATCGTATTATTTTAACCTTACAGTAGGCTACTTAATCAAATTCAGTGTTTGATTCCTTATTTTTGTAATTTTACCCTAAACTGTTGTTTGGTTTTTGATAGGCCTATGCAACTAGTCTTGCGTTGGCTTGTGGTGCAACAAGAGTTAATTAATTTTACATTCAGGAACGTACCCACGTCTCAATTTCGGGGGGTGTCCAATGACTTATGAAAAATATTTTATATAAAATATTTAAACATAACCTAACTAATCCTAATTGTCTATTTTCTCAACAAAAATTTATAATTTTCGTTGATTTCAAGTGTTTGGCCTCTGTGATGGCCTGCTGGCCCTCACTCCTGCAGGAATATAGGTGAATTCAGTTTTTGTGATCAATAGTTGTTGTATATAATGATTGTATAATGTCCGCTAATTGCGATTCGCCGCAAAAGTAGTTTTTCTGTTATACCTCGAGAAATATTTATAATAGACTAATATAGTTTTCAAATTTGTATTCAGCGCAAAAAACACACAAAAAAAGATGATTAAAAAACCATTTAAATGAACGAAAATATGAAAAATATACCAAGTTGTGACATTGGTATTTTTATTTTTAAGGTAAAATACGTTATTTCCGGGGAATAAAAAGCATATCTCATGAAAATACAGCCAATTCTAGACCCATTTCAAGCAAAATTTTTCAAATTTGTTTGGTGGCAAGAAACTGCATAAATACTTGGTTTTTCCCCTATCACATAAAAGACTAGTTTTTTAAATTTTTCGGTAAAAAAAAGTTTTCCGCGTCTAATATCAACCTTCTCAAGAATTATAAACTCATAATTTACCACTCTTTGAATAAGAAATCGCGTTTTCAGAGGCGTCTAGAAAGTGCATAATTGCTAACAGGCTAATTGACATTGTGTTGAAATTTGTTTATCGATACAGTATATATCAAATTGATTTTATAAAAATTAAAATGTAGCATATATTCAATTCTAAATTGTTGGGACACTTACCGTGGGCTACAGCCCCTATAAGTTGTATAATTTGATAAATACACATAACTTACATAACCTACCTCATATCTCGGTTAAACTCCTGAACCTTGTTATAAAATACATTCTTAGGTAAAATCAATATTTCGGCAGACCCTTCTTCAACATCGTTTTTTGGTTGTGATGTTAACATTCTGTCATCATCTTCTGTTTGGTCGGAACTGTGACTAACTTTTGATTCATCATGACTTTCATTGTCCATTTCATGTACGGCATCATCATTATTTGTGATTTCTTCCACACCATTCTCTTCGTCTTCTTTAGGCTCAGGATGTGATTCACTGACATTCTCACTTTTAGACTGTACATGAATATTTTCAGAATCATTTGTTGTAGGTAGTGTGGTGTTTGATTCTGTTAGCTCTTCTGAGTTATTTTTTGCAGACAGGAAACTTATAAGTGAATCAAACTCTTCATCTATATCTGAGGATTTATCAGAATCAATTTTAATTTTCTTACTCTTTTGTTTTATTACTGGTGACTTTGAGCCAGGTCTCTGTTTAGGTAAAGTTGGCTTTACTGAAGTGCTGCTTAGGGAAGTTGGTGCTCCTCCACTTGATGGTGTGATTGATATAGATCCTCTGCTAGCAAGTTTTTGTAGAAGACTCTCTTTACTCTCTATGACAGGTTCTTCCGCAGAGATAACACCTAAACTAGCTAGTCTTTGGAAAGCACTTGCAGATTTATTAGGTTTTTCTTGTCCATTCTCAATACCATCATCTGGCTCAGAATCTCGAAGTTTGTCTGTTTCTAAATTATTCTCATTCAATTCTTCTAACTGTAAGTCCATATCAGCTTCTTCAATTGTCTTCATGTCAGTAATGGCACATTTGTTTAAATCAGCTTCTTGCTCAATATTTTTGTTTGTACTATTCTCCTCCAATTCAGATTCTTCAACTTCACATTGCACTTGATGGGTAGCTAATTCCTTAGATTGTTCTTCAATACTTATATCCATAGCAGTTACTGTGTTTTTATTTGGTTCTGTACACATATTAGCCATTTCTGAGTCAGCACTCTGTGGTTCTTCACAAGAAGTTTGGATGGCATCAATTACTGAGGCAGTTGTGTCCATATTGGTACAATGATTACTTAACAATTCATTTGATTCATGAGCTCCTACTAGTTCATCATTATTACTTACGATATTTTCTGTATTATTAAGAGAATCTGCTTCAGTGTTCGGTGTTGGCTCACTAACTTCACTTAACCCCACTTTTGAGTTATCATCTATATTACTTTCCATGTTTGTAATTACTCCAAATTATAACCCGTTGTAGTTGAAAACTTATTTTAAAACATTCATACTATGATTTATTGAAGATATAAATGCATGTCTATAAAAATCCAATAACAATAATATGCCTAATGGCTTTTTTTGGTTAATAATATAAAATAAACTAATAATTAATACAGATTATGGCTTATGCATAAACTGTAACTATAAATTGTCTAACAATATACTGTATATGCGTATTTTGTGAACTTTACTTATTTTCGCATAATATAACTACACCAAACCTAAACATACAGAAATCTCACTTCACCACACTTCTTTCGTTACTTTGTTACTTAGAAAATCAGAATTCAGAATCACACCATCAGTTCAATCGATGGCAATGTTTGGGTGAATGTTAATCTTAAATACACAGGCATACAAACATAAAATAAGAAGCGAGAATATATAACAAATGCCAACAGTATTGTGTACAAAATAATTATTATATTATCTTTTTAAATAACAGGTTCTGGGTGAGATTGTAATCAATTCCAAATTAAGATATGATGCAGTAAAATTATTTTATAAAAACATAATACATAAATTATTGACAGTCAAAATGTTCGTTACAATGGTATATTTTTGCATAACCATCATATAGTACACACGCAAGTGTGATCAAACGTTTGAAAGAAACGCTAGAAGTCATAAAGGCATCTCTGGTCGTTTTGTTGTAAAATGTGAAAAAGGAAGAGGTACTATTAAAATGAAAAATCTTACATCCCTTCTTCTTCACCATTACAATTGAGATATCCTCCTAAAACCTGGTGTCCTTTTAAAAGGACAGAACCCTATACTGCTGTAAAACCCAGGGGAAATTTGCTATTTTCTGAAGTATAACCCAGTGTCCTTTTAAAAAGACAGCATCTGATACTGCCCAAAGACCCAGTGGAAAAAATGACCTATTTGAAGTTAAAACCCACTGTCCTTTTGAAAGGACAAATTTTTCCTTTAATCTTCATTTAAATTAGGGAATTTCTATACCCAAGGTTGGCTACTCTGGTTACAGCCTAGCATGTTTCCTAGCAACTGGTGTTTGGATTTCTTCTTCTTCACTTTCGTTTGGAGGTTATGAAAAAAGGAATCACCACGGAAAAAACGGAGGCTTTTCAAACCTATATGTAAGTACTATAAAATTGTTATTTACCAGATGTAAACATATGTTTGTTTAGTAAATGTACCTCAGTAATGTCGTGAGCTATCATGTGACTGGTATGGTCCTTTTTAACAGTGTAATGTAATGACCAAGTATAGTGTCCTTTTAAAAGCACATCAGGTAATGGTTCCAACTAGGGGCAAAATATCGTGTTGTTTTAAAAGGACACTAGGTACTTGCATTAAGTATAATGAATATAATGGTTTAATTTCTTTCAGTGCGATCGGACAACGATATCCTAGCACAGCTGGATCAGACAGATATAGAAATATCTGACGGTGAAGACGATAATGAAGGGGATATTGTAGAGGCTGCAAAACAACAAATACAAGAAGAAATTAATGATGATGATAAGGCTGAAGAAGTTATAAAGGGAGGATGGTCTCATTTATTAGAAAATGCCAGTGATGACACGGACCAAGACCCCGACTATGAGCCTGAAGCGGACAGCGAATATGAGCCAGATCAACCAAGTACCAGTAAAAAGAAAAAACGTAAAGTATTGGTGATTAAATCATATTAATTAGGCTATATTCTTAATAAAAAGGGGTTTTAAGGTGTTTCATCCTACTAAAGAGATGTGTTTCTGCTACAGGAAATAATTTTATATACAAATAGGCCTAGGTAATAATAAATCCCCTGGATAACATTAGAAAAGGACTTATTGTATAAATTATTCTAAATTATTAAGCTATAGCCTTCTAAATATGTTTACATGATTATGCCCTGACAGTGACTAATTTCAAACCCAGCTGGAGTCTGGAAAACAACCATTTACCGTTCTGTCACTGAAAATAAAATTATTTTGGAGACTAGTTATGATTTGTACTACTAATTCACAAGGAAATTACAAAGTTACTTTTATTTTCAGAAACCCCGCCCTGCTCGTGCGGTCCCTGGTGCGGAACAATCGGCCAACAGTGAAGCCACAGGTACAAGGAAAGATGCTACAGCTAAAATCAAACGAGGTAAAAAGAAAAATGGAGATAATCCTGATGTAGTAGGTAAAAAAACCAAAGTAAAAAGAAGAAAAAAGATAAAGAAGTAAAACAAATATGGATTGATGCTGATTTTAAACCTGAGCCAATACAACTATCAAGTCCAACATACCTTCCAACTGAGTCTATGGGATGGGATTCATTTAAGTATATTGAACAATATTTGGATGAAGAACTTTTTCAGTTGATTGTAGATAAGACAAATCAAACTCATGTTCAAACAACAGGTAAGATACTTCTTACCCTACAAGAATTCAAAATTTGGCTTGGAGCGACATTTGTAATGTCAACACTGCAGTACCCGCAGCTTCGTATGCACTGGATGCGGAAATTCAAAGTACCATTAATCGCTCACTCTATATCAAGAGAAAAGTATTTAACAATTAAAAGGTCTCTTAAATTGGTGTTTGATCAGGACATAACTGATGAAATGAAAAAATGTGACCGATTGTGGAAAGTTAAGCCATTAATCGATAGGGTCCGTGCAGGTTGCTTAATGCAGCCTAGAAGTCAACATGTAAGTATAGACGAAATGATGATCCCTTTCAGTGCCAAAGTTCATTAAGACAATATGTACCTAATAAACCCAATCCAGTTGGATTGAAAGCATTTGTCTTGGCTAAACCTTATGGTATTGTCTGTGATTTTGAAATATATCAAGGAGCCAACACATTTCCAAACGAAAAACATGATGGCTTCACATTGTGTGAAAGTGCGATACTTGCATTGACTCGTAGCTTAGTACCTGGCCACATAATTTATTTCGACAGGTATTTTACAACTTTCAGATTGGCAAATGAACCATTATCTCGTGGCTTCAGATCAACTTCTACAGTAATGAAGAACAGAATTCCAGATGACCCTTTAAAATCTGACAGGGAAATGGAAAAATTGGGCCGTGGAGCATTAAACTACAAAGTAACTGAAGATAGAAATTTGTGCATTTTGAAATGGCAAGATAACAAAGCTGTTACAATGTTATCATCAAATGATGCTAAAGAGCCTCTGAATGAAGTTCGTAGATGGTCAAAAGTTGACAAAAAATATATGATGGTCCCTCAACCAAATGTAATAAAGGCTTACAATAGTAATATGGGCGGGGTCGATTTAGCAGACCGTATGCTGTCGTACTGCCCTTCAAGGCAAAGAACCAGGAAATGGACTACCCGAACTATTTTACACTTTCTTGACTTGGCTGTTAGTAATGCTTGGCTATGTTATCGAGAAAATGAGGTAGCATCTGGCACCCCACTGAAAAAAGTACCACAATTGCGGAAATATAAACTTGATTACGGAGAGTACTTAATTGAAAGCAGTGCAATCGCTTCAGAGAGTGAAGATTCGGATTGGCTACCAGAAGATGAAGTAGACGCCGAAACCCCGGCCGGCTAAGAAAAAATGTACCAAGAGCCTGCCATCGCCTCGTTTCAGGTCACATGGCAATCACTTGCCATCAATCAGTGGAGGGAAGCAACAGAGATGCCGAAAGCCTAAATGCTCAAAAAAGACTTCTGTGTACTGTTTGCGTTGTAAACTTTATTTGTGCCTTACAGCTGATAGAAACTGTTTTGCTGAATTTCATAAATAATGTAGTGAAACTATTAAAACTTGTGTTTTATTAAGATTGTATTTATTTTCTATTCAACACCTAGCTATAACCCGATGTACTTTTAAAAGTACATCAGAAAAACCAACAAAAAAATGAGATATATTTTTAGAAATATTTTTCCTATACACAAACAACCTACGTAAACACATTCCAGTTGAAAAATTCAAAATTCATACCGTAAAAATGTTCTGGATCTTACTGCAGTAAAAGGCAATGTACTTTTAAAAGGACACTGGGTTTTACCAAAGAATATCTCTATTTTTTTTCTGGGTTCAAAGGTAGTATGGGATACTGTCCTTTTAAAAGGATACTGGGTTTTACTTAAGAAAAAATAATTATTCCCCTGGGGTTTAGAAGGATATGGGAGTCGTCCAATTTCATCTTCTTCCAATCTGGAGATGTATTTTAATGGTATTCTACAGCCTAACAAAACATTTCCACTAAAAAACAATTAATTTTTCCACACTGTCAATAATATTGTATCTATATATATAAAAGGCAAAGCCCTCACTGATTAACTCACTCACTCATCACTAATTCTCCAACTTCCCATGTAGGTAGAGAGCTGAAATTTTGTACAACTGTTTCTTTAGAACTTAAATAGGACAACTAAAGTATTTTCATCTTGATAAAGTACTCGTAAGGGGTATAAAGCACCCTTAAAAGATTGGTCCATAAGGATAACATTGGGTTGATTTTAGTAAATTAATAACAGCTGTTTTGTAAATAAATAAACATGTCTATTTTGAATGTTTGACATTATACTATTTAATATTTTACTATGAGTTTAATCTTCAGCTGTTAAACAAAAATAAATGAAATGAACACTCTTGAAATAGGCTAAATAGGTGGCAAAGCAATTAGTGTGAGTGAGATACTGTACCGAAATGTAATATTGTAATTTTACGTTATATAGTTAATATACCGATTTTTGTATTGAATAGTTACATGCCGAGGCCGAAGGCCGAGGTGTAGCGAGCGTCGGGGTTGGCACGCGAAGCGTGCAGGGGTGTCCCCTAGTTTGACTATAAAGACGTTTTAAAACTGCATTGAGAGTTAAACTCCGTTCGGAAGAAAGGTATATCCCATTAAGATTCATGACATGTGTTTTTTTTAGGCCTGTGCAAATGGTTTGACATGAGAATTTACTATGCACAGGAAGATTGTCATATTCGCAATATTTGAACCTGACTGGTAAGTTTGTTCACCAGGGCAACGTCCCCAGTCTTATTTAAAGTATCTTTTTAATTTATTAAAATTAATTAAATTTAAAGATAAAAACTTACTTGAGCAAGTTTCATTTCTTATAATCCTGTAATATTTCTTGAAGGAATTGTATCAATAACAATAAATAAACGTGTGTATTATGATTCAGTTAATCCGAGTATAACTGATAAAATTGTTTGCTTATTACTGGATAGTACCATTGATTGTATAAGCACACAGATACATGTCTCATCCAACGTTAAGTTGTGTCTCAAATTAACTGCTATTTTTTGGTCCATTGTGGAGCGTTAGTGTAGTCCCAGTAAATCAAATTCAGTTATATATATCGTCCATTTTTATCAAAACTACTAATGATTATTTGTTGTATACACAAAAATAAATAATATGTTGTATACAGAGTGAGTGTGTGCTCCCAATTATAATTTAATGTATATCCTTGCCTGATTAAAATAAAACACCTATTTTAAAAACTGCATGTGCATCTTTAGTGTATGCACGTGATAAAACAGAACTGAAGACGTTGACTACAAAAAAATCAGTCTATGTGAAGAAGTTTAACCATAGACCTTCTATTCTGGTATAATAGAAGGTCTATGGTAATACTAGCATAGAAGGTCTATGATACTAGTGTTCGGACATCGAAGCCCTAACATCGATGTTACCATCGATGCCGACATCGATATGTCTACATCGATGGCGATAAATCATCGGCCCGAAAACATCGATGTTTGAACATCGATCATTATTAATTTAGCGATACACAATACTTAAGCGATATATCAACACCTATTTCCTTTCATTCAGCGTTTCGGATAATAATAAGTTCATTACGAGTTTATTAAAATAGCTTTAAAATAATAATGTTAAACTAATATATTATTAAGTTTCCTCCAAGTGCTATCCTATGCATTATTAAACAATAGTATACTAATTGAATGAAAAATTAATATGGGTGTAGAGTAATTTTACACATTGCAATACAATAAAACTTTATTAAACAAAACATTTGAGCAAAAACTATGAAATCTTGAAAAATGTAGTATGTAAAATAAATAAATTACATGAATGAATAAAACACATCAAAATAAAAAAAAGATGATTAAAATACCATAAAAATTAACGGAAATATGACAAAAATACTAAAAGTTGTGACATTGGTTTTTTCGAATTTTTCGGTAAATACGTTATTTCCGCGAAATAAAAAGCATATCTCGTGAAAATGCAGCCAATTCTAGACCCATTTCAAGCAAAATGTTCCAAATTTGTTTGGTGGCAAGAAAGTGCATAATTACCAAAATCACTAAGAACGAAGAATCATAAACGGTTCACTAATTACTTATTTAAATACAGTTAGCAAAATATTGACCGTAAACAAAACTGTGAACTTGAATCAGTCAATCAGGAGACTTATAATTCTATATATGAGTTCAATATATGAGTCAAACGAGAAATCATATATTGACAGTCAATTGTTATGTGCTGATGTACAACTAGCAACGAAACCAGACTCTGGTGAATGGATAAAAGTGCAACAGAAAGAAAAAAGAATTGAATCAAGGAAAGGAAGGCAAAAGAAGGATCTTACAGAATTGGAAATCCAGTCGTCAGCTAATTATTCGACTTCTGACAAACTGGAGATAGCTGTTCCAAAAAGGAAATCAGTGTTAGAGAAGAAGAATTCACATTCTACTTCGGATTATGCCAACGCTGTGAAAACTGGTCGTAAGCATAATATTCGTAAACCTATATTTGGTACAAAGGACATATCGAAAGTTCCAAAATCATTTAAGATTGTTGAAAGGAAGTTTTGGCTTTTTGTTTCACGGCTGGATCCATCGGTAGCTGGGGATTCGATAAGTGACTACATCAAGGAGGCAGGTATTGCTGAGGTTGAGTGTGTGGAATGGAAGGCTAGACATGATACCTATGCGTCATTCAAGGTAGGTGTGCCAGTTTCTGCTATTAACACTGTTTTGGACCCTGATTTTTGGCCATCAGGTACACTTGTGCGTAAATTTATCCCTAAAAAGACTACTGTTGCCCAAGACAAGCCTTTTTTAGTACAAAGGACTCAAGTCTTGAGTCAGCCTGTGGGCTAAGTCTAGGCCTAGATAGGCCTATCATATCTCCTGTTTTGAGTGACACTAGAAACAGTTATAATTTTATGTTTTTAAACATACAGAGCCTGGATAGTAAGATCACTGAACTTGAATTAATTCTGGCTACAGAAGAATTTGATATGTTATGTCTTGGTGAACATTGGATGGTACAAGACTTGCTGGTTTCTCGACCAATTTTTTGTTTTGAATTAGTGGGTGCGTATTGTCGTAGTACTTTAAAACATGGTGGTGTCGCTCTTTATGTAGCTCGCACTCTCAAAAACTCTTTTCAGCATATTGATGTTGCTCATTTCTCCTCTGAATTGCACCATGAGTTTGCATGTATAGCTTTAACTAATATAAAAATTTTAGTAATTTGTACGTATCGATCTCCAAGTGGGGATTTGAACTTATTCTTTAATGCTCTGGAAAGGCTAGTGATATTTTTGAGGAATATTCGTCCCCATTACCGCTTCTTAATTGGAGGGGATTTCAACATTGACATTCTGATTAAAAACAATAAAACATCAGATTTTATCAACTTGCTTAAGTCCCTGGACTTGTATATATTGAACTCGATGGCGACTAGAGGATCTGCTTGTCTCGATAATGTGGCTAGTGATATGAGGGATGTTGTCGAGACTAAAGTTAGATCGTTTGCCCTTAGTGATCATGACGCGGTGTGCATAAGGTTATCCTTACCTAGGTTGGCTGTGGATGATACCAAAAAACCTCTGGATAAAAGATGTATTCGACCCATACCTACTCATAAATATGACGATTTTAAGTCTACTTTGGTTAACATAGACTGGTCTCAAATACTTGTGTCCAATAGTGCGGAAACAAACTTTAACATTTTTCATGAAAGATTCTTGTATATTTTTTACAGTTTTTTCCCTACAAAACTGGTGTGTGTAAACAAACTTGCTAGGCCTAAGGTTAAGTGGTTTAGTCAGAAACTTGTAACTCTAAAGAGATGGGTATTGCTGACTCATGACATGTTTAAGGCCAACCAAAACGAGCATCTGAGGGAGGTCTACATGACATTGAGGCAAAAATACAGATTAGAGCTTAAGTTAGCCAAGCATGGCTCTAATGCACGTTTTATTGAAAATAGTCAAAATAAAAGTCTCGCTGCATGGAAAGTCATACGGCAGGAATGTAGGCCTGTCGTTCAAAGAAGTCCGTCTGTGTCCCCTGATGACTTTAACTTATATTTCATTGACTCTATCCAGAAGGTACGTATGGAGATTGAGAGACCACACTCAACTGCCTATCAGCTTCTGAAGAATTTGACTGCTCCACGATGTTCGTTTTCTTTGGAAGAGGTCAGCTGTGAGCAAGTAATTGACATTGTAAGGGATATGAGAAGAACTACTAGTAAGGACATATACTCTCTATCCACTAACTTTATTAAGTCAGCTATAGAATTTATTATTGTCCCACTTACTTTGTGTATAAATATGTGCATTAAAGAAGGGACATTTCCTAGGGTTCTGAAAGTCTCAAGGATTGTGCCTGTACATAAAAAGGGTTGTTGGTCCCTCCCTGAAAATTTTAGGCCTGTCTCGGTGTTGCCCATATTTGGTAAGATTTTTGAAGGAGTAATATACAAGCAGCTTTATAAGTACTTTGAATCAAATTTTCTGCTAAATGATTTTCAGTTTGGGTTTCGCACTGGCTTGTTGACCATTGATGCTGTGGAGCAATTGGTGGATCATATCCTTCATGGTTTTGAGGTTCGGGGATTTACTGGAGTGACGTTATGTGACCTCAGTAAAGCCTTCGATACCATAGACCATTCTGTTCTTTGTGAGAAGTTAAATTTTTATGGAATACGTGGCTGTGAGCTACTACTTCTTAACTCCTATCTCAGTGGTCGTCAGCAGGTGGTCGAGGTAGAGGGTTCTTTGTCTCAGGTAAAGGATGTTGCTTATGGGGTACCTCAGGGTTCAATCTTGGGCCCCCTTTTGTTTATAGTCATGATGAATGACCTAGGTATAAATGTAAAATCACATGCTATCTGCTATGCAGATGATACAACATTGGTTGATTTTGATGTAAATAGATTGAATCTAGGAGACAGGATGAATATGTCTCTGATTGAAGCTGGCTCCTGGTTTCAATCAAACTATTTGTTCCTAAATAAAGTTAAAACTCAATCAATTGTTTTTTCACTAAAAGATGAAGTTGATATTACTAATGTGAAGCTTTTGGGAATACATATTGACAGTAGGCTAACTTGGTCCACTCATATAGCTTATATCTGTAGTAGACTGTCCCGTGTTATTTACTTATTAAGAAATCTTAAGAAGTGTGCAACAGATGAATTTGTAAAAACTGCATATGTAGCATTTTTCCAGGGTGTATTGACCTATGGCATCCAACTGTGGGGCTCTGCATCTGATGTAAAAAATGTAATGTTGTTACAAAAGAAGGCTGTACGAATTATTGCTGGTGCTGACTTTGATGCCCACTGCAAGCCTATTTTTGTGTCCCAGAGCCTAATGACTGTATATTGTTTATATATTTATGTATCTCTGTATAAGTTAAAGCTCTCATTGGGTTATATTGATTGCAGGAGTGATGTACATCAATACAACACACGCCACAAACAAATGATTGACATACCTTTTACAAGACTAAAGAAATGTCAAATTAATTCTGACAGACTGTGCATGAAGCTTTTTAATAAGCTGCCCTACTCGGTCCATTATATGCAAAATTCAAAATTTAAGAGTAAACTGAAAAGATTGTTATTGGCCAATCCACTGTACTCCATTAGTGAGTTTTTTGAGCTATCTTCAGAGTATGTGAGTAGCTTTTTTTAATTATATCTTAGTAATAATGAGACTAACACTGCATCTTGCATGGTGTTGTAGTTTTGGGTCATTTTATTTTAGATTTAAGACGTTTGCTATAACATGTATTGTTGATTGCAATAAAAAATATTCTATTCTATTCTATTCTATTCTATTCTATTCTAAATATTCTATTCTATAAAAAGCAACTGATATGTCTTTAAAACACAATTAATTTGGAATTTGATTTATAATTATTGTACATTATAGTATAATGGATGTAAAATTTAATTTCCGTGAACTGCTATCGAATTTGAAATATCGACCTATCGACATCGATGTTAGAAAAACATCGACAGCTGACCATCGATGGCAAAAACATCGAACAACGATCTCATAACATCGATGTTTCAGAAACATCGAACATCGATGCCGAACACTATATCATAGACCTTCTATTATACCAGACAGTCCCATCATACGGGCGAGCTGGTCGTAGTTCTGGCTCAACGTGTCGGCTAGTTGTTCGAGACCTCGCCAGACTGCGCTAGCGTTGGCTCTCTCCCCCCTCAACCCATTACCCACCCTCCTTAGGAAAGACGTCAGGCACTACGTCACGTTACGTCAGCTCTTGTTGGTTATCATGAGAGACTGGCCATGTCCCGGCCCAAGGCTGCCTGCCCGCCCAAAAGCTTTATGCATTTTTAATCGTTTTCTGCCATCGCTATTTATTGGTACCAAACACTGAGGCAATAATTCTAATACCTAAATTCAATCACACTCCTAGTTTGCGAATTAAATAAAACTGTTGTAATATGAGATATTATCAGATCAATCCAAGACAATTATGTCTTATTTTTAGATAGGTACCTATCATGCATATTGTAAATAATAAATATATAAAAACCAATGATAAGACATTTGACATTTAGGTGTATTTATATGTAACCTTTGGTATTAATTATAAGTATATAATGATTAACAACTAGGCATATATTTAGCATTAAAAAAATAATGTTATAACAGTTATAACTGTTTAGTATATATAAGCATAGACCTTCTATTATACCAGACAGTCCTATCCCAATCAGAAAATTGAATACTGTTAAAATCGGAGCGGAGGCAGAAAAAAATAGTAGGAACCATTATAAACAATCTTATACCCAATGCTCCTCACTGGCCAGCTCGGAAATTAGACCTGTGACGTAACTTGATGACGTCTCTTCCTCCTCACATTCCCGCTCCACGCGTGGGAACGGTGGGAATTCGAGCCCAGCACAGAGACTGTCTCCATTTCTGTTTACATTGGATTTGCTATTGTTGTGTCAGTTTTTAATACACATATTGCAGAACCAGGTAAGTTTATTTAAAACTTATTGTTGTAAAAAGTTTAAGTTAATTTAAAGTGTCTATTATGTTTTTGTATTTGTTACGACACAAGGTATGGTTATAGTTAACAGAAAAGGTATAAATACATGTAATTAATTCCAGGATTGTTTTACAATATTTTGGATTTTAAATAATGCTTGAATAAAATGTATTTTTCGAATTTTCTCCCGTAGATATAACGTTTATAGGACAAACAGGGTGTTTTTAGCCTGTCCAGTATATTATCAAGAAGATGTGTTTTTCTAGCATGCACTAATTAAAAAAAAAAACTCATGTTATTAGCATAATCGTTTGTTTTTAGTGTTATAACTAAAAGAAGTACTCTTTGTCATACGACCTTTCATGACTATTATATGCGGTTGCGTTACCAACAATCTTTTATGTCTGTTTCTTCTATTCATATACCTGCGTCTTTTAATTCATATACAATATACCTGCGTCTTCATTTAATTCATATACAATTAAATGAAAAGGAAAATCTTTTATTTTTAGAAGCAAAATAAGTCTATTATGCCCTCTTTTACACAAAAACTAAAAAATGGAAAAAACAATATTTTTTATTATATATAAATATATACTACTTAGCGCGCTGTTTTGGAAGTCAAAGAGCAAAATGACCGTAACAAATAATTGAATCCATAAAAATAAACATCAAGTGGAGTAAAACATAAAAATGAATGATAAAACAAAAGCCAAACTAAACATAATAACTATTATATATATATATATATATATATATATATATATATATATATATATATATATATATATATATATATATATAAAGAACAACACTTAGCAATCTTTTCTTGATGTTTTTAATGTTCAAAATCGATTTCTGTCTCGAAAGACCATCATCAGTTGAAAACAGAATACAAATAGGGTTATAAATATATTTAACTTTAGAATAATTAATTTAACAGCTGACACTATAAAAATTTAAATAAAAATGTAGATGGATAAGTTGTAGATCTTGTTAAATTTTATAAATTTGCATCTTCATGATAGAATCAAACATAATACAGTATTTGATTGAAATTTTATTTGATCGTTGAGTAATAATGATGGGTTTTCTTTTGTGTTTTTGTATATGTAAAATTTTTCAATAGCATCGTTTTTTACTTTTAGGTGCAAAATGGATAATGTCTAAATTTTCTTCAATTGATGAAATATTATGGTTTTCTTGTATTAAATGTTCAGCAAATGTTGATAAATTTTGATGTTTGTTTTTTGGTATATGTTCTTTGAATCTTCTATTAAAACTCACGCACTCACGCAAAGCAAAAGATAACGGTGCAGCGAACGCAGACAGGGATAGGACAAACGGATGACAGCGGGGTGAGTGAGCGAGCGTGTGCTCGAAGCTTAAGGTTGTTAGAGAGGAGAGAGCCTGTCGCGAAGGCAAACTCCAGGAAAGAACTTTCCAGTGTAGTAAATTCTATAGATTTCCGGACGGGCCGAAGTATTTTCTACCAAGTAGTAGTATTTTATTATTCACTTCGTTTAGAGAAAATACTAATACTTCGTAGTATTTTCTTCAATAATGTTCTACTTTTTATTCACATCACCCATTATGTTCCAAAATCAGCTCAAAATAAGTAACTTTTCGTTCAGTTACAAGTTAAATTCCTCGCATAATCTAATATAATGTTTTCATTGTGTGGTTTTATATATATATATATATATATGTGTGTGTGTGTGTGTGTGTTTGTTTGTATTCAGTTAGACAGTAAATAAAATAATATTTATATTTTATGCAACAAGGCTTATTTATAGTTACAGTATTTATATGTTACCCTATTCCTTTTGAAAAGATTTGTTAAATGTTTCACAATAAAACCGGTGCTCTACTACGGGTATAAATATTTTGATATAACTTTAGTTGAATTGTCACGCTTCAGTAGCCTATTTAGGTTAAATTTATTGTCATATGAATTACAGAATATTTATATACGCTTGAATGAAATGCTTGATTGAAGATAAATTGAGGATATTATCATTGAAAAGGGCTTTAACCGTTAGAAAAACAAAACAATACATAACATACATATATTTTTATTAAAAGCACATTTATTTTTAGGTTACTTCACTGAATTAAGATGGCTACAAATATTCCTAAAAAAATTTACCAACAGAAAAAGTGTTCTTTTATTGGCTGCAACAAATCAAGAAATAACTTTCCTAACCTGCATCTGTTTCGTTTTCCAATAAAAAGGCCTTCAATTTGCAAAGAATGGGTGGTGAATTGCGCAAACGAGTCACTACTTGACTTGCCAGACAAAACATTAAATGGAAAATTAGTCTGCGAAAACCATTTCACAGAAGACTGTTTTTTAAGCAACATGAAAAACATTTTAAAGAAAACTGCAATTCCAACACTTATTTCATCAGTTCATGAGAGACAACCTGTACAAATTGAGCAGCCCTCTTGTTCCAATGAGGTGGCCGCTCAAGATTCTGTAACTCTTGAATCCCCATTTAATGAAACTCCATCAAATAGTGGCAGTCTAGACACTACTACAAATAGTAGGAAAAGTACAGATACGGTATGCAGAAAAACCCATTTTGCCACTTCAACCCCTGAAACTCCGAAATACAAGAAATTCAAAAGTGTTAAAGATCGTAAACCAACTCCCAAGAAGGTTATTACTCCGAGAAGAAAAAAACTAATAAATAATCTTAAAGAAATCAGGGTATTACAAAGAAAGAATTTGCAGAAGATGAAACGGCAAACAAAAATAAAACCTAATATAACAAAGGAAATGATCATGCGCGCTTTAAATGATCTGTTGCCACCAAAAGTTTCCAAGTTTGTGGCACTTCAAATTCAACATGCCACCAATAGTACAACTCCTTGGACAGAAGAGGAAAGAAGACAAGTACTGACAATACGATACAAGTCACCAGTCCTCTACGACCAACTAAAAAGTGAAGGTTTTGCCCTGCCTAGCCGCTCAACTATTGGGCGATGGCTAAGAAATATTGATCTGCGACCAGGAGTATGCCCAGACATTCTCAACTTTTTAAAAACAAAAATAGAATGTATGAGTGTTTGGGAAAAGAAAGCAGTCATTATGTTTGACGAGATGGCCATACAAAAAAGCCTTGATTTCGACCCGAGAAATGACAACATTGAAGGTAAATACAAAAGGTTTTACATAAGATAAATGTTATATTTTTTTACTTACTTTATATTTTTAATTGCTTTGCAAAATCCTAATTAGTGTTATAGAAAAATATGAACAATTTTTTATGAACCATTTTAATACCATGATTTAATATTAAAATTGTACTAAATGGCACCACATAAAAAATAGGTACCTCTGTATTTAAAGAAAACAACCAGAAGGGTCAGTGTTTTCCAAATCCATACAAACCAAACTAAACTAAATCCATAAAATAGACTTTAATATATATATGGGGTCAACGCAATACCGTACTAAACATACTTCAATTCGGGTAAGCACATGACATTGTGTCATACATAGTACGGGCTCTTGAAGGGAATGTGCTAATATTTGGCTATCTAGACACAATTCATGTTTAAATTGTTGTAATATTAAAAATCTACTCTGGGGCGTTTCCCAGGAAGTCTAGCACCGCCCATCGCTTTGATGGTAGCTCTCGCCGCCCGTCTCCCCAGGACTCAAAATATTCTACCAAGGACTAACATCTTAGTTAGACCATAGAGAGAACCATTATTTATAAACAAGTAACTTTTTTGAGGTAGCATTTCTTACCAAGCTTGCAGAATGATGATACTGTTTAAAGTTTCATAAGATGAAATATCATATTTTTCATCATTCATCATGAAATATTATAATACATAATTTTATAAAAATATATTGTGATTTCTTATATCTTTGAATTGTTATGTAGCCAAATGTTTTACGTATATTTATTAATATTAATCGTTATTATAACGAGTTGCCAGTTCAGCTACCACAGAACTGGTAAGAAATATAATTGATAGATTAATTAACTTTACATGTAATCTTGATCTTATTACTGCACTCTACTAGTAAGCGTAACTGGTATCTCGTTATAATACATCCAACATACTGTATTATTTCTGTACAGTTATATTTACAATTACAGTGCTTAAAAATCGTTTACCAGGTGTGACCCAGGGTGACCAGACGTCCGGCTTTAGGAGGACATGTCCTCCTTTTTAACGTTTGTCCTCCTGCCCTCCCGGCTTTTGAAAATTATGTGAAATGTCCGGATTTTGTGCAAACCAGCTTGAATTATTTGAAACTATGGTAGCAACGCATGAAAACCTCCTTCCGACGTCTCGAGGATAGGCCCCAGGTGTTTTTTTTTTTTTTCATCCTACTGGCCAGTCACGTCTCACGTGTATTCATTGTTTGTGGAAACATAACCTCTTCTGATGGTAAAATAGTTTATTAATACAATATTATTTTAGTGGACAGTGGTGGACTGGAATCTTGTGTGTTTATTTCGAAATTTATAAATGTTCACCTTGTGAATCATGTCGGACAGACGCAAATGCAAGTTCACAGACACTTTACGAGCGAAATACCCTAACTTTTCTCGAGGAAGAAATGAACACGAAGCTAAATGTCAGGTTTGTGATCTATATTTATCAGTTGCAAACAAAGCTAGTGGAGATTTGGAGCGTCATCTAAACAGTGACCGTCATAAACAAAATATTCGTAAGTCTGCAGGCTGCTCTAATGTCAGCAGTTTCTTTGTTCCTAAGTTTTCAAAATTGGATGATCAAGTCAGTGCAGCTGAGGGTACTATGGCGTTCCATACTGTCAGCCATCACCTAAGTTACAGGTCCAATGATTGCACATCTGGTTTATATAAAACAGTATTCAATGACTCTGAAACAGCAAAAAAATACGCTTCTGCTCGAACAGAAACTGAAGCAATAATAAACAGTGTTATTGCTCCTCATAGTATCGATGTAGTGATTGAGGCATTGAATGGAATATCATGCTTTGGTGTGTCAGTGGATGGCAGTAATCACAGAAACCAAAAGATATTCCCTATTTTAATTCAGTATTTTGATTGGAAAACTGGCGTAAAAACAAAAGTCATTGAGCTGAAAACCCTACCGAATGAGACTGCTCAATCTATAAGCACTTATATATTGGATACTTTGAGAAGGTATGACCTAACAAAGAAATGTGTTGCTTTCAGCGCTGACAACACAAACACAAACTGGTGGATTAAACAGAAATCCAGGTGAAAATATTTTCACTCACTTGAAATCAGAAATGAAAAATGATCTTCTGGTTGGGGTAGGCTGCCCTGCTCATATTTTACATAACACAATACAACATGGATGTGATCAGCTAAGCTTTGACATCGACTCAATTGTAATGAAAATCTACAACTATTTTTCTATTTACTTGGTGCGAAATGAAAAATTGAAAGAGTTTTGTGATTCCGTAGATATTCAGCATAAACAGCTGCTGAATCATTGCAAGACTAGGTGGCTCAGCCTTTTTCCAGCCATCGAGAGAATCTTGAAACTGTACCCTGCTCTGAAAGCTTACTTCCTTTCACTTGACAAACCTCCTATCCTATTGAAAAACTTTTTTGAAGACGACCTGTCAGAAGCCTACTTGTGGTTCTTGCACTCTTTAATGTCAGTTTTACACCTCAAAATAGAAGGAGCACAAAAAGAGATGATATCTATTTTAGAAGTCATATCTTATATCAGGTCCCTGCAGAAATCATTGGAGGACAGGGCTGAAGAAAAATTTGTTCCCATCAAAGTTAGAGCCATAGTCAAGGACGTTCGAGCCAAAGGATTTGAAGAAAAATGCGAAAACTTCGAAGCCGAAGTTTTGATGACATATTCATCATGTCTTGACTACTTGAAGAAGTGGACAACTAATTTAAATGAATTTAGATGTTTCGAGTGGATGGATCTAAAAAAGGAACTGGCCGAAGTCAACTTTGAAGATATTATTTCAAGCTTGACTTATCTTCAAGAAAAGGGCCTCGTTATTGAAGATGACAAACTCTTTGACCAATTCATGTGTTTGAAAAAATTTGTTGCCACTCATCATGAAGACGACTTCTTTGAACAACTACTGCACTTGAAATGGGTAGAATTTTTTTCCAAGTGTAAGAGTCAAGATTGTTTTTCGGAGTTGTTGAAAATATGTGCATTCCTGTTTGCTCTGCCTGGATCAAATTCTAGCATTGAGCGGGTATTTTCAAACATCAATGTACAATGGAGTGACGAAAGAAACCAACTGAACATTGAGTCGGTTAAAGGTATAATTTTGGTTAAATATAATTTTAAGGATATGACATGTGCGGATTTTCACAGATACTTGCTCTCCAAACCAGAATTGCTAAAAAAGATTTCATCCAGTGAAAAATATTTATAATCATGTGTTAAAAGCCAATAAGCGTTTTTTCTATCTTACTAATTTCAATCAAACCAAAGTTGAACCAAATTGAGTTGATTTTCTATCTATATATTTTAATGTGTTGATGTTATTATAAAACTGTATGCATTAATATGTTATGGAGATAGTTTCTTTTCATTGAATATTATATACTATGCTCCAATACTAATTTTCAATGTGTGTTTTCTTAATAATGCATAAATAAATGTTTCCGCAAAGTTTCTAAGAATATTAAATGATGTCCTCTTTTTTGCCACAATGTCCTCCTTTTTCAGTCCAAAAGTCCTCCTTTTCAACATTTGTGTCTGGTCACCCTGGGTGTGAGAGACCTGGGTGAATTTGGTCGGCAGCCAACGCCTGCATCAGGTGTTTTAGTGATAATGGCCAGAGGACTGATACACAAGTGGAAGTTGCCTGTAGCATATTATGTTGTCAACAGTACAGTAGACGCAAATTGTATCAGCAAAATCATACCCAGATGTGTTTCTGCTCTACAAGGTGTGGGACTTGACATCAAGGCTGTAGAGTGTGATCAAGGTATGCTTTCGCAGTTTGTATTGCAGTGCACATTCAGACATGAATTATTTCAGTATAGTCTACTTATTTAAAGTTGAATAACTTCCCACAGAATGTTGAATTTATTATGTTTTTGAATTTTGTTCAGAAGCTTCAAATGTACGGGCTGCTAACTTACTGGGAGTCCAACAAGAAAAGCCCTATTTCTGTTCAGAGGGAAGGCGCATTTATTTCATATACGACTTCCCACATGTAATTAAATGCATCCGAAACAACCTGATGAAACAAAACAAAACTGGAGAATTCATTGGACAGATTAAAACCAGTAAAGGTGATTATTTTTGCATTTTTAGAGTGGCTTGGCAATATGGTTGCAATAATTGTTATGTACATCTCAAACATATTATAAATAATGCTAGAGTATAAAATAAGACTTAGCTATAATTTTATTCTAAAAATAATAGTAACTAAGCCGAGTCGTTACATTTTTTTTTTTTTTTTTCTTAGGTGTTGCTGATTGGAAACATGTAGTTTCTTTGTACAGTTTGGACAGGAGCTCATCCACTGCAAGGGCTACCAAATTAACAGATAAACATATAAGACCAAACAGTTTCCAAAAAATGTCTGTTAAATTGGCAACACAAGTCATCAGCAAATCGACTAGCGCAGCTATGAAAACTGCTGTTCAATGTGGTCAGCTGCCTAAAAATGCAGAAGAAACAGTTACATTTCTTTTAGAAATGAATAACTTGTTTGATGCTATGAATAGCAGATATCAATTTGACCCAAATCCTTACAAGTAATCATGACTTATTATATTCAATATGATCTGATGGTTTGTTATGGTTTCATATAAAATTTATATATAATTATATATTTTTTTCCTATCTTGAGTTTTTATCCTATTTAAGTACAATTTTTGATGATCCTCTAATCAAAATACAGTAGTTTCAGATAGTTTTGTTAAACGCTTGTACTGGATAAAATGCTCTCGCTCTATGTTTTATAAACAAATTATGTAATACAACTAGATAACCCCTATCCTAATGAGTAAGTGATTTACTGTATTAATGAAATGAAATTATTTTTTATTGTTGTTTCCCAAAAAATACAATATAACATTGGACTTAACAAAAAGTTAACAAAATATAACTTGTTTATATATTTCAGAATAATAATTAAAGGCATTCAGAATAATAATTAAAAAAATAATGTATTGTAAATTGGTACATGTATGCAATATTTTGTCCTTGGGGAAAGAGCGTACGTAGGCCTGCACATGAGGGGAAAAATACTAGGAGTGGAGGAGAGGGCTGTTCCAGTCCCACTTCTGTTATACCCCTCCCCCTCCACCACAATGAAAATGATATTTATCAAAAAACAACTTTTGTTTCCAGATGCGCAATATCGGCTTCTAATAACAGTCATTTGGCAACGTCTTTGAAGACAATTAAAGATGGAATTGAGTGGGGAAAATCCTGGGTCATGGTGGAGACAAACAAGCGCCCACCTTCTTTCAATGGATTGGTCCACAGCTTGACTGCAACAGTTATGTTGTGGGAAGAGGTGCAAAGTGAGGGTGTATCCTTTCTATATAATATTGATTACTATTAAGTTATTTATTACGTAGGTTTTCATTTCCCTTGAGGTGTCAGAGTAAATTTAAACATTAATTGAAATTTTTGACAAAAGTTGTATGTAAAATAGTTGTTGTTCATAATTTGGCTTTCAATTAGTTTTAGAGTATGTTATCCTATGTACATGTTTTACATACTATTGTAATAATAATTTTTCTCGATAAAAATAACTATTGTCTCGATGAAATATAGTTAGATTCCTTATTGAATTCTAATTGGTGCCTATAAAATAAATACAATTTTATTTTTAAGGTTATTTAATTATGGCAAAACAAAAAAGTTTAAATGGTAATGGTAGTATTGTTTCAATTAGAATAATTAGTTAATATGTTGTGTTTTCTTTTTTTTCAATCAGTAGGAATGTTATTTGGGCTTTTGCCAGTGTTGAATGCTATCCTAACTTGTTTTTCATAATACTGTATTATAAATATTGCATTTGTCTAAACAATTGGTTTGGGAAATTAGTATTATTTTTTTACTTATTACTGTAATATTTTTATGAAAGTGTTATTTTTTTACATTATATACCATTAATTATAGTACATATCTCATTTATTGTATTGTATTTAAGTATGTTGTTGCTGTGATGAAATGTTAAAGATGAAACATTACAGTACATGATTAATTGTGATGGTTTAATTTAAACGTAAGATGCAGTTTATTTCATAACTCAAAGATGTTTAAAGTGGTTTGTTGTTAACAAGAGTATTATATGTCAATTTGTTTAGTTATTTTATTTGTTCTTCTTTTTTCTGTGGTTCCAATTTTATGCAGGTTTGGTTAAATGTAAATATATATTATCTTATAGTTGTTATTCAATTTTCTGAAAGTCGTAAATTTCATTTAATAATACTTGGTACCAAGGTATAGACATTCGTTCTAAAATTACATATGGTATTAATATTATATATCACCAATTTAACAAATCAAATCACATATCACTATTTTATATCATATTTTATATTATATTTTAATCATAAAAAACTATTTTATAATTTCCACCAACGATAAATACATCTTCAAATGTTTTCTTAAATTGCAAATTTATTTTTTAGGTTCCACTTTGATAAATGTTGTACCAAATGTTACAATGTTAAGGTTATTTTTTGTAGGTGTTACTTATTTCCTTAATAAATATAAATGTCATTTGAATTATTTTGGTAGTAAATTTTAATTGTTATATTATACCAATGTTATTATACTTCTAAGGACCAGTATTCATTTATTCCATGTGCTTTTTTAACGCGTTATTACTGTTAAATACTGTTATAATACAAAAATTAATAAGGCTATTAGAAAGACTTTTCAACACAGTAAATATACACTAAGTTATAAAACAAAGAACAATACTTTTACTTTAAATGGTTTTTTGGTATAATATGTGTTGGTACACATACAGTACAAGTAAACGTCACACAACAAAAAAAAAAAAAAAAAAAAAAAATGGCATTTTTTTAAATAATTTTTGTTTTGTTTGCATGTTTAAAAATTTATAGCCTGTTATAATTATGTTAATTTAAAACCTTAATTTATTAAACTATGAGCGAAATTAGTATGTACTACCAAAATGTAAGAGGGCTGCGGTCAAAAACTGTTAAATTCACATTAGGCCTTTTAGAAAATGAGTATGATATTGTAGTGCAAACGGAAACTTGGCTGAATAGCTCAATAAACAACTCCGAACTATTTTCAGATAATTATCTTGTTTACAGAAAAGATAGGGATGAGTTGAGGACAGGTAAAAGGAGAGGAGGGGGAGTTCTGATAGCTGTAAAGAACTCCTGTGTAAATGTAAAACGGTTACACAACCTTGAAACTGAGGAGGATAATATTTGGAATTCATTTGTCCAATAGCAATACTATTGTCTTGTCAGTAGCTTATTTTGCGCCAAATTATCAATTAAATTTATAAAAACAGTATTTTGAAAAGTTAGATTTGTTTCAATTTAAAAAAGAGCACCTAATAGTAGTGGGTGATTTCAATCTGCATGTTAATGGCATTGAACATGACCTCTCTAAAGGAAATGAAATATATAAGCAACTTATGTTTTTTAACAGATTATATGGTCTGACACTAAAAAACAATGTTTTAAATGTGATGGGAAGGACATTAGATTTAGTACTATCAGATATAGACGATTTATGTGTTGTCAAGGAAAATGAACCTGTTGTTCAAGAGGATAGTCATCATCCTGCCTTAGTTATAAAAAATGTTGGGGTTCGTTTTAAAGAAAATATTAGCTTGATTAAGAACAGTAATGAGATTATTTATAATTTTGTAAAGGCTGATTTTTACGCTCTTTATAATGAATTCAAGAATATAGATTAGAGTAATTTATTTTTAATAGATGATCTGAATAAGGCTATATAGTTTTTTTACGATAAAATACAATGCTCTGAATTGTCATGTTCCACACAAACAAGCATTTAAGTGTAAATATCCTCCCTGGTTTACTTTGGAATTGCGAAAAATTATTAAATATAAGGAAAAAAATTAGGCGACGTTTTAAGAAATGTCAAATGCTTTGTATGTTAACCAGATATAAAGAAGTAAGAGCTGATGTAAAACGTATAATAAAAGTTGATTTTGATGCTTACGTTCCCGCAACTAGTATTCGCAACAATCCAAAAATATTCTGGGGCGCTATTAAAAAGTTAAGAGGTACTGATAAGATACCAGCAACAATGCACCTTGATGATAAGGAAGTGGAAGGGGGCGCCGAGATAGCAGAGGCTATGGCTGAGTATTTTGGTTCTGTTTACGATCGCGATAACAATCTTAAACACGACCAGCTGTGCCAGGAGGCCGTCCGGTCTCCCGTCATGGACAATGTTACAACTTTAAGTTCGCATGATATTACCGTAACTGAAATAATAAATGCATTTCAAAAATTACGACTCAAAAAACCCGCGACATGAAATTTTGAAGAAGCGAGGAATTTTTTTTATTCCTTGGTCAGGTAAGTTTGACCAGCGTAAAAAAGTTTTATAAATAATCAAAGTAATTAATAAATCTACCAGAAATGTTTTAAGAATTATAGTTTTTTTACAATGGGGCTTAAAAGTGAAAAATTAGCATTTCAGTGTCCAGAATAAACACTTATTTTTAATTATCAGGCTGGACGAAATAGTATTTTGAAAGAATAGTTTTATAGAGCATACAATTCTCTACAACTTTTAAATTTAAAGTTGGTTTCTATATATATATTATAGTTCTTGTTTAATTGCTGGTTTTGTATATTTAAAAAGTAATTAATTTTGTGAAATAATTTAATAATTAAGTCATGAAACATGGTGGTCGTCAGTGTTATCCATACAAATATAAAAAGGATGTCAAAATTCTCTGAGGTACTGAACTGAGTACCCCAGTGTATATTGCAAGATTAAAACCTTCAACGCTAACTGAAATGGAGACATAGTTGAAGAATCTGTTTGAATGTTTGGGCTTCGCTCGCTTTATTTCCGTTCTCACGCCACGCAGGTATTTGCCTCTTGGAGACATGAGGGGGGAATGACATCATCAAATTACGTCACAAGTCTTATTTCCGAGATTGCCAGTAGAGTCGCATGAATCAGGGGGTATAAAATTGTTTGTAGTGGTTCCTACTAGGTTGCTCTGCCTCCGCTCTGATTTTTACTGTCTTCAATTTTCTGGCTGGGATGGGACTGTCTGGTATAATAGAAGGTCTATGACTATATGATACTAGCATGTGTTTGCGTACTAGTCGCACCGGTTTATATCACACTAGTCACTCTAAACTTATTCAACCATTAATTATCACTCTTGTTTGGATTTATGATATTGTACTCAGTATAGCACCTGCATGTTGTTGTGTACTAGTCACGCTAGTTTATATCAAATTAGTTATACCAAACTTTTTAACATACTTATTACTAATTATTATTTATTACTTTGCTGTATCATCGTCTATTGTCTTGTTATAATTATATATTCTTTAATCAGTCGTCTGTGCAATAACGTTTGTAAATATAAAATCGTGTATACCGTATATGTACAAAAATACAAATACGCCGGCGGATTTGTTGAAAGGGTATGAGACTTGGAAAACTTTGGATTGATAGTTAATTAAAAAAACTAAAACAAAATTACTATTTACTTGAGATTTTATTTACGATTTTTTAATTCAACTTCCATTTTTCTCCTTTTTTGTGCATAGCAGGAAAGAGCCAAATTATGTATAATATATATGTATGTGTTTCTAAAATAAAACACACATGCACAAACAGAAAACATATGAACGGAACAAAACCTTAACTACAGAGAGCAGACAGCCAGCAGAGAAATAAACAATAATTATCCTAACATAAACATTTCAGATTGTTGTCATAAAAGTTATATTGTTTTTACCATAAAGAATTCTCTTACATTTATCGAACTTCGCCAGTTATGAAATGAGTGTGGAGGGAAAACATGACGATTTATTCATGAACATTTTGAGAGAGGAAGGGCAGCTAGTTCCCTTCTTAGATGCAGTGTTTGGTTTTTTGTATAGGAGGTGAGGTTAGGGTTTACTAATTATGTTTGCCTTTAGTATTAAGATTTGAATATGTCTGATGTTTGTAATATCACTAGTTTTAAATCCCTACAATTAAAGCTTGTAATATATAAAAATAAAAACATTGGCCTAGACACCTATGGTAAAAGGTATATACAGACTATATAGCCTAGACTTTCATCAAATTAAAATAATCATATCGTGTATAAGCATATTACTCATGCTGAACACAAACCTGAAACTTGATTTCTATCTGATAATTGTTTCATACAAAAACAAAAGAAAATTTGAGGCTAATCGCTTATCGCTGCTACATTCATGATGCTTATAACCAGTAACATTATCCACAAAATATAATTGCATTAATTTTATTTTAAGTCCAGCCTTTCCTGAGGCCAGGAAACTGATGTTTGAAAAGTGAATATGGAATTCTTGACAAGGATTCTTGTTATATTAGACCAACAAGTTGTACAATTTTGTTAAGAGAGACTGCTATAGAATTTTCCCTCATCAGCATGTTTTCATGAAAGATTGTTCAACTGTTATGAACTTATCCTGGTTTCTTACACTTATTGGTCCAGCAGTTGAGGGTCGATCACAGGTAGATACTATTTATATAGCTTTTAGCATGCATTTGGCAAGCTTCCCCATCCTCTATTTTTAAAGAAGCTCTCTTATTTTGGATTATCCCCGGATCTTACTCAGTGGATAACATCTTACCTCTTGGATAGAACTTTTGAAGTGTACTTTGGTGATGTGTATTCAGAGAACTTTATTTGCAGTTAAGGAGTTCTGTACCACAAGCTCTAATTTGGGATCTTTGTTTTTCTTTTTATTTATTAATGACATTAAATATATCCTGAACTGCAAAGTTGAACTTTATGATGATGATATTAAAATATCTTTGCAGATCACAACAAGAGACCATCTACCTCTTCAATTATGTGGGCTGATTTGGGTGTGACAACTGTTAGACCAATGAATCTTAGCAAAACAGTGGTAGTTTTGTTCACGTGTAAAACTAATCTGCCATTTTTGTATGCTTTCTGTCTGCATCTTGGGTGTTCTCATAGACTCCAAGTTGATCTTCTCTGAACACGTAAACTATGTTGTATCAAAAGCTTAAAGGAACTTTGGTCTCATCAGGCAAGCTTGTTTAACTCTGTTCAAGCCCTTTGTTCAATATCACCATGAATATGCCACTGTTATGTGGAATAGAGGTCGGATATACACAGATACATTCGTCAAGCAGTCCAGAGGAAATTCCTCTAATGGATGGTGTGGAAGTTTCTGGAGCTAGGTGCAAAAGCTTGTCATACTGTAATTGACTTGCTAATTTTTATCAAGTGCTTCATGGAGACACTGGTTCAGTAGAGGATATTGGTCTTAGAGTTCCAGAATATAACTTTTGCTTTACAGAGCAGAGAATTACACTTAGGCTACTTTATATTAGGGTAGATAATTTTGAGAAAAGCCTACTATAAATAACTCATCAAAATAACAAATTTTAAAATTGGTTAGTTTTCAATTTTGTTTCAAATTTTTTTTATATGAAAAGAGTAAATAGTTTGTTTCTTGATAAAATTACTATTTTGAGTAGGTCAAGCTATGGTAACTAAAGGAATTAACATTACATACTGTGACTGTGACGTCACATGGGTGAATCAGCGGGTTTCATAATTAACTACTACTCACAACTAATATCTACTTATCTCATGAAAGTTTTCTGCCAAACTGTAAGTAAGAAATTTCCCATTAATCAGCTTGAATTAAAACCACAGTAATTAGAACAAGTATTTTGTGTTTAATTATTAATTGTTGTTGTAGCGGGCTGCCTAATCGCCTGCGTGATGCTGGATGCGTGTGATATTTCCTGTCTTTTCTGGTTACCGTGGGCTTACTTCTTATGCAGTTTCTTGCTAAAAAAAAATTGGAATATTATTCAAACGTTTTAGTTATAAGTAACTTATTTGGAAACATTTATAAATTGGTAAAATTATAAATGTTACTAATAGAAATTATAAATAATTTCTATTAGTAACATCAATTATGGTTAAAGAAAATACATGTAAATTAAAAAAAAAAAAAGAAAAACAAAAAACAGAAATTCTTAAAACAAATATCTTGGTCTTCAAAAGAATATATATATATATATACAAGTGTGTATACTTCTTATCCACCGAGAGCTACTTCATGGATGCTAGGGCAAGCAGCTTAAAATTAATAAAAGCTTTAGCTGTTTTTTTCCAAACAAGTGTTTCTGAGTTTGTATTGATATGAATATTTTGTTCAGTTTGGCAAATGTGTAATAACAATAAATCAATTCTGTTTATAAAGTTGCTTATTTACAATTAGTCTTAGAAATGGTAACTTTAAAATAAAAGTGAAAGATATTATCTATGTTCTAGGACTGATTTTTATATTGTATCAGAAAATGCAGATGCAAAACTTGGTCTACCTCTTGGAGTAGCGGAGAAGGTTGTTAGAAATACATTTAGAAAATGGCAAAATGAAGTGCTTCAGGATAAAAATATGTATGTAATTGTTTTATATAATTTTTTTTGTCATGTATATGTACAGATACATTATTGGTTAGTATTGGAAGTAGTAAACCAATGGTTTTATGATTCTTAACATGTTTGAATGTACCATATGATAAACAATAAAGAAAAGTGCTTCAGTGCATCTTATCATCGCTGACGCAGTGTCAGTATTATATCATACTTGTCATAAAGTCATGTGACCCTCATTGCAACTCTTCCATCGCTTCCAGTGTTGAACAGTTTCTCCTAAAATTGTCACAAAGTGTACAACTTCTAAAAGAGTGTATCTACTCTGAATCTCTCCATCTACAAGATATCTTACAATGTGCTTGGTGACTCAAATCCAGAACAATCCCCTTCAAATAGCTTCCCAGTTCATTTTAATTGAATTCATACAAAAAAACCAACTGGTCATTATTAACTGGAAATATGTTTAAATGGATGGTTTCAACAAAGTTTATGGTTATACTCTATGACTATCATAAGTGGAGTCAACATTCTACGTAAGGAATGTAAACACATATGTTGTTTGATTGCAGAGCTTAAACTCAAAAGCTATAAATCACATGGTCAATTGCTGCCCATTAGATGTTCTTCATTCAGTTGTAGAGGCAGGTGTTCACTAGTTGCAAACTCTGTGATGGGAGATCATTATTTGAATGCTAAGATACTAATATTTTGAAATGTGGTTTATGACCTTCGTTTTTTTTAAATTCAATTGTTTCCTGTTTTGGCGATTGAAAATAAAAAGCATTTTGATATAAGTAGAACCTCGATAGTTTGATTCTTCCAAATAACATTAAAAATTTATAAATTTTTTGGACATTAAGTTATTGCACCTTGTACATACTGTACTTTCCAGACTTACATCTTTGTAATGTAACTGCATACCAATTGAGTAGGACGTTCATTATTACAGCAATACATAGCTTTTTTTAGTTTTGTGAAATGTTTAGCTATTCACGAAGAAAATACAGTACAATATTCCTGAAAAAGGCTTTTTCCATTCATGTTTACCATATTTTCCTTATAATTTGAAAATTTGATTATTTGACACTCTTGTGGTTCACAAAATGTCAAACCATCTAATTTTCATGTGTATATGAAAATTGTACATTGAAATTAATTAAAATATTGAGGAAATTCAGATTTTTGTATAGTTAGGCATTTCTCTACTATATTATTATTATTTTCTACTAATTTATTTATTATTTTTTAAAATTCCATTCCTATAGGATATATGGCCTATAAAAGAATTGTTTTCTCAAAAAAGAATAACTTAAGTCTTAGTATAAAAAAACCTAATAAACATGTATAATCAAGATAAGTATTAACTCTTAGATACAATTTGACATTTAAAAAATCTATTTACATTTCCAAGCACAGATATCATAATATTTTTAGTTGTAAAACATGCAAAACAATTCTTTTGTGTATTTATTTACATTTTTGTTGAGAGATGCTTCTTTAGCAAATATATTTCTGTAACAACAAAACATTTAATAACTAAATGGTTTAGCAAATTTTAGAACACTGTTCAACATATTTATCAAAGAGGTTGGATTAAATATGATAAAGCTTGTTGTAACACAGAAAACAAGGCATTGAATACAAATCTTTAGTTTAAGTGAAATCATGTTTAGGAAACAAAACAACTGGAAAGATTTTTTTACCTGATAGAATATAGAATATATTGTAGATATACTTTAAATTCTAGTGTTTTGTGTATATGGATTGTGTCGGTCTGATAAGGTTAGCTCTTTGCCAATAAAGTTGATAATTTTTCTGCATTAATGTATGAAAAGGAGTTGGTTCAAATTAATTAATTTTATTGTTTCCACCAGCTCATCGATGCAAGGGGACATGACAGACCATGTTATTCATGAAGAAGAAGTTGTAACCTCAGAAGAGCTACCAGAAAAATCTGAATGTTCAACAGACCACATACAAGAAAACTGTAAAAGGTAATTTAGCTTAAGTAGTTAAAAGAAAAATCATTGTAAGATTATATGGTACCTGAACTGGAATGGCCTGAGGTATTTCTTTTTTTTTTAATTTCATTCCACAAATCACTTGGGCCTACAGGCCTGTGTTAATTTTATTCAACAAGTGATGAACGAACCGTTAGCTCAGTTGAGGAATCGAACCTTGGACTTTGCACTTTGAAGTCTGATGCCTTAGCCATTGGGCCACCAAGCCGGCAAAGAAAGAGGAGAGTAGTGACTTGTTAGAGGTAATTAACTACTTCAATCTTAAAAACAAAGGTTGAAGACCTTTTTTTTAATATTGGAGACAATGAGCTTATTGCTAAATCAGCCGAGCATTTCCTGTACCACTCAAACTGTCTATTTACCACTGCTCATGTCAATCAGTCAGTTAATCTTTATTCACATAGCGCTATATGTTCGTAATGGTGTCATGTGATAGTACAGTAGAGCCTCATTATCTGACATTCCGTTTTAACCAACACACTCATCCCATAAAAAATGCCGTAATAGTAATTTTCTTAAAATAACATAATGTATTATTGTTCAGTAATGACGCAACAAGTATAGACAATAATATTTATTGACATATTCGTGGAGAATAGTACAATGCGTCAAGGTACAGAGATTGTGGCTAAAATTAATATGACA
Organism: Stictocephala bisonia; assembly: GCA_035578905.1. Lineage (NCBI taxonomy): Eukaryota > Metazoa > Arthropoda > Insecta > Hemiptera > Membracidae > Stictocephala > Stictocephala bisonia. Next base: position 1,411 of record JAQJVL010001361.1, on the reverse strand, counting down.
TAAATTCTTTTTCTCTATAGTAGGGTCTATCCTGGAGCCAAGTTGTCAGGGTTTTCCTCAGATTCCTAGGTGATGTGTTTTTATGTTGTCCGGGAGTTTGTTGAAAAAGAGTGCTCCCTTGTAGGATGGTTTTTTTCATATGGTGTGAGTCGGTGTGTCGGGAGAGCGAAACTGGAGGCGTTTCTTGTGTGATGTTGGTGTAGATCTTCATTTCTTATTTGAGGATTGTGGACTACATGGAGGATTGTCTCGCGTTTGTAGAGTGATATTACAGTGAGAATTTTTAATTCTCTAAAAGCTTCTCGACAGCTTTCATGTATTCTGATCCCTTGCCATACATCTTATTGCCCTATTTTGATGGGCCAGGGCTCTCTCTAAGAGCATTGGAGGTTCATCCCCATACCTCTATACTGTACATAAGGTGGCTCTTAATGAGGGAGTAATAAACAGTTTTTGTTGCATGCAGGTCACTTACATGCATTATTCTTCAAATGACATAGATTCCAGAGAAATGAAATGAAAAAGTTTTATTTTGTGAGGCAAAGTTAGGACCATTAGGTCCTCTCTTACACTTAACCTCATAACTCAGAGCAGAGTTTCTTGCATAGGGTTGTTATGTGTTGCTGCCATGAGAGCTTTGCATCTACAATGATGCCAAGGTATTTGGTGCTGCGTTCAGCTTGTACGCCTGGGACAGTTAGGTTTACGTCTTTATTCTTGGTGGTGTAATTTATTTGCACAGTTTTGTTTTCATTAAGTGCTAGCTCATTGTTGATGCAGTATGTTTTTGTTTTGTTTGCAGGGCTGTGTTGGCATGTATTTTGTGTGCGTCTATTGATTTGTCAGCTATGTTAATAACTGTATTGTCTGCATACATGGTAGTTTTGTAGACATTTCCCAGTTGGTCTGGGAGGTCATTTGTGAGCAGAAGGAACAGTACTGGGCCAAGCACTGAGCCCTGTGGCACTCCTCTTCTTATGGGGACTCTTTCAGAGTGTACTCTATTTTTTGTTCCATTCTGTGTGTCTACTATTTCTATGTTGTTGTCTGTTGAACAAGTTGTTGTCTGTTGTTTAAGTAGCTATAGAACCATTGTGCTGCTTTCCCCTTAATGCCCAGTGCTTGTAACTTTTGGAGAAGCTGATTGTGGTTGAGGCAGTCGAATGCCTTACTGAAATCAAGAAATAAGCTAGTGACTAGGGAGCCTTCCTCCAGTTGGTCAATGGCGTGTTCTGCCAGCTGGATTAGAGCAGTTGTTGTAGATCTGTCTTTAAGGAAGCCGTGTTGTCTTGTAATCAGTTTATTTTGTTCCATATGACAAGTAAGTCTTTGAAGGACAATTTTTTCAAAAATGTTTGAAAATGTGGGTATTAAGGAAATTGGCCTGTAGCTGTTTGTGTCTGTGGTAGGA